>JAEIFV010000104.1:225000-589369 GCA_018904265.1 Lordiphosa collinella | reverse complement strand
CTTTGTAAGCCATCGAAGAAGAAAGTTAATCTTTTTACCATATTTCCTGAAATTTTATAGTTTTTTTTACCAAGCTTTAAACTAAATATCTTGAAATATAAACTCTTGTGTAATGTGTTATTACTGTAAAAAATCTTTTAAGAATCGGTTGAGTTGTACAGATGTTAAGTGTTTGAAGCAAATATGCATCAAATATTAAAAAAAAAAAGGGTGCTTAAATTTCTCTTAATTAATTTAGTCCATCAAAGAAGAAAATTTTTCAGTTCTACCATATTTCCTTAATTTTTAAAAGTTTTTTCCTCTAAGTTTCCATTTAAATATCTCGAAAACTATAAACTTTAAGTCTAAAGTGTTAGAAACTCATCTGTAGACCTACTATTCATAAGCTCTACATCTGTCAAACCTTTTGAAACTGCTGAGCAAAGCTAAATTGCATCAAAAATATTTAAAGAATCTAATTAAAAAATCCGGTTATCGATTTGATTTCAGAAACGAAATGCTTAACGTAACAGGTATTGGGAGCGCAAACCCTGCTTCCAAGTGGTCTTAACCTTTCGGTAAGACTAATAACTCAATCAAAGCAAAATCAGCCACAATTTGTTAGAGCTAAGGATACCCATTTTACAGTCAGTTAGAAAAAAATGGGGTAAAGTTAACTTCGGCTTGAATGAAGTTTTGTATACCCTAGCAGCCTAACTTTCCCCTACACAGTGCAAATGGTTGATCATATTTTGAGAGCGCTGCTAAATTTACATACATTTCAGTTACGAATTTAACGAATTTACTTCAAAACTTTCGGTTCTTTTAGACTTAGATTTCAGAAATGCTTAACTTCTTGTGTCATTGGGTGTAAAAAAAATAAACTAACAATGTGTTTTTATGTAGTGCTGAAAACAGTACGGTATGTAGGGAAATAATTCGATTGTAGGCATTAACCAAAGACTGGGTTTTTGGATCCCTCTAACCGAACCTTTTAAACTTGAACCCGAACTGAACTTCAACTGCTTGGAAAAGTGTTGGCCACAAAAAACTTTTTAATTTGCTGTGCATTTTAATGCGAAAATAATAAATAATTATTTAGTCATATAGAATTTCGTTAAATTCGGGGATGGGCTCAGCGTCTAGTGTGCGCGACCGCTGTGCATGAGGTCGTCGGATCGACCGTTTTTTTACAAAAACAAAACGCACCCAAAGAGCATACGGCTTGTCTAATGAAAAGTTTTTTCTTTGAATAAACTTTCACACCCGGTCACCCCTCTCTGCTGTTGGCGCCAGCTTTGTTGTAATTAGCCATGCAAAAGCTTCTCAAACTGCCATTCGGATTCGGCGTTAAACTGTAGGTCCCTTTCTCTTGAGCGAAAATTAAAAGCGAACAAGCCAAGAGATTGAGAGGAGCTCGGCTTTGGCCCTTTGGGGCTGTGTCAAGCCATTTTACATATTCGAAATGAGTTTGAAAAGGAAAGTGAAGCAAAATGCTTTTTCTGCAGCTTCTTTCAACTTTAAATTTTAAAGTCTTGGAATCCATGGAAGAAGTCGCCGTTTAGTAAAGGCGAGCATCTTTACAAATTCGTTCAAATTAAACAAAAATAGGGAAGAGATTTCGAATACCCATTATCTAGAACAATTCAAGAAATGACGCTTTTGGCTAATGTTTCAATCAGTATATCGATTGTATGGCAAGTTCGGACATTGTAAATTGATTTGAGCGCTAAAAAGAAATAGACAATTTCAAGAATTTTCCATGTTACAAGCACATTAAATATCAAAATTCTTTATCCAAATTAATTCTCAGCAATACTCAGGAAATAGATATACAGGCCTGTTCCGGTTTTCACATATGTCTTCGATTTCAAATGAAAACAAAATCGAACGATTTGGTTTTAGCTGTTCTGGTATTCGAACGATTTGCAATTCGAGTGTTTCATTTCCAAATTGTTTCCGTTGACTACACTTTTACCTTAATCAACTGGTGAATCAAAACAATCCAATAAATAATCACTCAAAATAGTTGATAGTAGTTGAATATAGGTGTTTAAAATGTCGTTTCTATTTTTAAGGGCATTTTATTAACATTTTCCCAGCGTTTCATAAACAAGTGAAAACCAGAACAGCTTGAACAAAATATGTGAATTCGATTTGGATGGCACATTGCAAAATTGAAGCTATTCATAAAAATTATTAATTTTTTTTATTAAAAATAATTTTTAAGGGAATTTAAAAATTGCAAAAAGTATCTAAATACACTAAACAATGGTACAAAATTAACTTTAAGCCATTAATTTGACGCCTTTATGTACAAAATCGCATTTACTTTTGAATTCATCAACTCCAAGCAATGTGAATTTAAAAACGAATAAATCTATCGAATTGTGAAGACCGGAACAGGAAGCCAAATCAATTTCGAGCAAATTTAGTGAAAGTGAAAACCGGAACAGGCCTGATAGAATTTCATTTATGAATCAAATATTTTCCATAATAAAAACTACATTCGGGGGTGACACAGAAACCTTTTTCAACCACATTCCAACCGAAAAGCCAACGTGCGTCGGTAAGTTTGCAAATCTCTCAAAAATCCCTCGGTGACACAGAATTCTCTGTTAGACCTCTGGTATTTTGTTGGGAGATTTTGACAAACCAACCAATACACAAACCTACCATAAGCGACTTCACGAACCAATGCAATTTAACAGTGTTTATGTAGTGGGACCATAATCTTATAAACACATATTTAATTTCGACTTTCGAAAAAGATAACGAAATCACTCGAACTTCTGTGGCACCGAGAGATTTGCAAATTTCTGTGTCAGATTAAGAAAAAAGTTCTTCATACAGGTAAGATACTCTGTAGTTAATATACCCATGCAAAGGGGATTATAATTTGCCCAGAAGTTTGCAACGTATGGTTTTTCTGTTTTAAAGCTATCGGGCTGAAATTTAGCATAGATTCTTCTTTTTACTGGACGCTGCTAATATGTCGGAACCGACCGGATCGGATGACTATATCTTATAGCTCCCATAGGAACGATCGGTCGATAAACTTGTTTTAGTATGAAAAACTTTTTGATTTCAATGTAAACGTCTCAAAACTTTGTTTATTATGGTTTTCTAAGCTTTTTCATAATTTTACAAAGTTTGGTGAAAATCGGGCAACTATAAGGTATAGCTCCCATCCAAAAGATAGGTCTGAAAAATGGTCTAAGTGAAAAAACTTTGTTGTTTTTAATGGCACCGTCTTAAAATTTGGAATTTGTCTGTTTTTATATGCTTTCACATAATTTAACAAAGTATTGTGTCTAAATCGGGTGACTATAGCTTATAGCTCCCATACAAAAGATCAGTCAGAAAATGGGTCAAAGAAGAAAAAAACTTTTTTTTTCATTTTTTTTTCAATGTCTCAGTTGTTTTATTTGGCCAAATTTAATCGAAATCTTTTGATCAAAACGATCATTTGCAAGGGTATTAAAACTTTGGCAGCGCCGAAGTTAGCTTAGCCTTCACGTTTTCTGGAAGTATAGCTCAGAATTAGAGTGTTTAATGTCAAAATACTAGATCCGAATGATAGTTTAACTACACTCAAAGAATACATACAAAATTCTACACTTAAGTCCAATGTAAAAGTGTGGTAGGAACTAAAATGATTGATTTTAAGGCTTTTTAAGGGCAAATGTATGTACAATGAGAATGGAAATTCCTGATCTCAAGTATATAATTCTCTGTTTTTTCTCTTAGTGTAACTCAGAAACCTCAAGGATCTTTCATTTTTAATATTAAAAGTAGGTTAGGAATCGAAATTCTTATATAAGATCTACCTTTAGATACACACAGAAATGAAGTAATAAATTTGACACACAAATTAAGAATTTTTCAATGTGAAAAGTATGAAAAAAAGAAAATTCTTAATCTTAAATGATTCTCGCTCACACTCAAGTATGAAATATAAAGTTTTTTACTTGGATCAAGAATTTTTAAGGCTGAATGTACAATACGAATGCAAATTCTTGATTAAAGTGTGATATTCGGAGTTATTTTCCTCTAAGTACAGCTCAGAACCAACTAGAATCTAGATATTTTTATGTCTAAATGCAGAGAAAGAAGGAAATTACTTGATCCCAGTCAACTTTTAGCTGCATTCAGAGAATAAATACATAATTTTATTCTTAAGTCAAGAATTGGCAAGGTAAGATTAATAATTCTTAATCTTAAGGCTTTTTAATGACAAATCTACAAAGAGAATGGAGCTCTTCTTTTTCTCTGAGTGTAGCTCAGATTGTATTAGGAACAAATAAAAATTTATATCAAAAACAGAATAGAAATTCTTATTCTTTGCGATGTAAAATTGATTCTGAACTACAGAATGTAATACCTGGATTCAAAATTTGTAGGACCAAGCTATTAATTAGGACATGTTTAATAGATCCAAGTGTGAAATACTGAAATTTTTCTTAGAGTGTAGCTTATTATCAATTAGAATTAAGAATTTTCAATGTCAAATGAAAATTCTTAATCCTAAACAGATTTTAGACACTCTCAGAAACTGAACTATTTACTTAAATCAAGAATTTTCCATGTCAAAAGTAGGATAAGAATAGGTTTCATTATTCTTAATCAACTCTTAGCTACACTCTAAGAAATAAATAGAAAATTGTATACTTAAATCAAAAATTTTCTATGTCAAATAAACAACAAGAATGAAAATTTTTGTATAGCTCAAAAAACCACTGGGATGAAGTATTTCCCATGTCAAAATATTGCTGAGAATAATATAAGCAAAATTCTCAAACCAAATATGAAATTTCTTATACCAAATTTCTCGTTTACTACTACTTCTTAAATACAGCATTAAAATCTGTCATTAAAACTGAAACCTCCATAAAACACACCCTGTAACCATTCAATTGTTGATTCGCTATCTTAAGCTTTTCATTGATCGCAGAGCAGCGCCCTCTGGGGGCAAGCTTTTAGGGCAGCCCTAAAAGTAGGCTTCACATATTTCGTGGCTGATTGACAACCAAAGATGGGACCAACAGATAGCTCCCCCTCCCCCCCATCACCCCTTCACCAACACACAGAGCAACCACAAAAGGACCATCGAACTGGGAGTGTGACGGCTGTTTTGTGGTCGTGGGGACCTACCGAAATGTACAATATAAATATATTTCACAATTCCCCAGCTGCTAATTAACTCGACCAACTCACACACACACACACACACACTCGCATATGTTTGCCGGGTGGCCTCCTGCTACTGCGGTCGTGCGTGCAATTTAAATAATGAAGACATTTTATTAATTCAAGAAATTCAACTCGCCCAGCTTTGAATATGAAGCCCACGCACTCGACTCACACACGAGCAATTACACAAACACACAGACAAACAGCGACCCCAACGACATTAAGCAACCCTAACCAAAAGCCATCAAATCCACCCCCAACCCCCCTTAACATTACCCTCTCATTTGGCGGTACAAAAACTTGCCGAAGCATTTTTGGGGTTACGTTACCAACCCCTCCTACCGCCACCCCTCCACCACTCACTCCTACCACATTTCGTTTTTAGTGCCCTAGTGAAAAACAAAACATTTGCTAATCATATGAGGACAAGGCAACAGCTGGACACTGCAAGAAAATAGGAAACGTATTCGCCTTCGGAAATCCAATCGGAACCCTTCGCTCGTTCTAAATCAAAGTAAATGCGTCTGTTAGTCTCTCCATAAACAGGAGTATGGAAAATTTGATAAACTCGATTCCAGGTGCTATATCATCCTTAATTTTTTTATACCCTTGCAGAGGGTATTATAAAATTGTCCGGGCATTTGTAACGCATAGAAGGAAACATCTGCGACCACATAAAGTATATATATTGTTGATTCATGGTTAAATTATAGACCAAACTAAAGAGGTTTGACAGTGAAACAAAACACGAAACGTGCGTGAGCTGTTAAAACCAGTGCTGCCAAAAAGATAATAGCTAAAAAATCACCCTTTAGTATAGCTGTCATAGAAAAGTATAGTCTGAAAAGTAGTCTTAGTTAGAAAAACTTGTATGCTTTCGATGGAAATGTCCTTTAAATTGGCATTTATTCATTTCATCTACAAAGTTTTATCAAAATAGGATGACTATAGCATATAGCTGTCATAGGAACGATCGGTCGAAAAACTTGTTCTAGTGAGAAAAAATTTATTGTTTTCAATGGAAACGTTCTTATCATTGGCATCAGAGACCAGCAACAAGCCTCTAATATTCGATCACACTCGTGAGTTTACTTGGCTTGGTTGGACTCGTCGCCTTGGTTCGACACACTCGAAATGATCGCAAGCACATTGAGTCAGAACGAGCAAGCTCTTTGCTTCGTACGAGTAATAATATGAACAAGCTTTTTATACCACGAGTCAAAATAAGCCTTTTGCCAGCAATGGCCAAGACTTTTCGACACTCGACTCGTGTTTACTCGGACCACACAGCAACAGAATTTACTCGCACGTACTCTGCTGGTTGACGGCGAGCCACGACAAGCCTCTTAAGCAATTGTTGTTGTGTTTTGAAAACTTCAAACAACAACAGGCCCCAAGTAGAAAAGAGAAAGCGTGTTCAAAATAGAAATGCAAAAAATACATGTTGAATCGCCTTTGACACCTTTTTTAAGGCGCATTTTTAATTTTAGGCTGTTTTTTTTTTGAGTGTAGACCAGAAGAGAGCCTTAAGTGCAGCACTGCAAAGTCGCACAAGGACCAGGAGTATAAATGCTGCATTTGAACTACCGCCCTCACCTTGAATACGAAAACGAGCAATGTCCGCTATGCAATACCGCAGAAAGCGAGGATACGCAACATTTTGTAGCCAGATGACAAATTCTACAAAAGTGTAGACTGCTACACTTCGGGAAACAAGATCTGCAAGTGGAGGAACAAATTGAGAGATACTGGGAAGTTTCCTCATGGACGCTCTAAAATATTTTGATAGAGATAGAGATTTTTATTGGCCTTCTGTATCCTAAAGAGCGCTGTATCCTTCGAAGTATGCTTGATGTTCGATCTATACGAAAAGCCATACCCGATGGTTTCCGATGGCTTCCGACTGAGCCAAGGAACTCCCGAACAATTACATCGAGTGGTCAACTACATCCTCGAAGGGTATGATGGGAAAGAGTACCTTGACATTCAGCAGGCCATCGAAGGTCTGCTCTCGAAGATCAAGAAACTTCTTCCGCCCCAAACTGTACCTGCTCATCAAAAGCTTCCTGACGGACAGGACGTAGCGCACAAACCAAACAAGATCCATTCGGGCTGGTGTACCGCAGGGTAGCGTATTGGGTCCTACGCTGTACTCCCTATTTACTCACGATATGCCCAGAGCCCGTAGCATTCCGCTTGAAAACCCCGAAGATCTTCTAGTCGCAACATTTGCTTACGACTCGGCCATACTTGCTCGCAACACATGCTTATACTTAGCCACAGATGCCCTTCAAGAGTACTTGAATAGGTTTAGCAACTGGGCCACTAGATGGAACATTGCCATAAACACGGACAAGTATGCTTCGGTGACTTATTCCACCCGTCGTGACACCTGCCCGGGAGTATTCTTGCACGGTCAGCTTATGGAGCATAAAACAGACCATAAATACCTTGGGGTGACACTGGACAGAAGACTGACCTTTGGACACCATGTCAAGACAACAGCTCAGGTAGTGGCTGCCAAAGAACGGGGCATGGGGTGGCTCCTGAACTCCAACAACAAGCTAATCTACAAGGCTATTCTGGCTCCGGTATGGAGATATGGCCTACAAATTTATGGAATCGCGGCGAAGTCTCACCTGAGTAAGATTAGAGTGGTCCAGGCGAAAATCCTTAGGCGCATTACGGGAGCTGAATGGTACCTGAGAACCAGGGATATTGAAAAGGACCTTGGAGTTCCCATGGTTTGAGATGTTATCAACAAGCAGGCCGCCATTTACCTTGACTAGCTAAATCACCACCCCAACAAACTGGCTAAAAACTTATTTAGAAGACGGAGAATCCAAGGTGTACGTCAAGACGACTCTAGCAGGTCACCATTTATACCAAATTCTTACACTTTCTCACTGAAATACTTACATTAAAACACTTATACATTATCGGTAAGCCCAAGTGGACACTGCCAAGTACTGTAGTAGTAGTAGAATTATCATTTATTTTTCCATTTGTTGGCTAATATTGACATAATCTAATTAGGACTTATCTATACATCGTTTTTTAACAAAAAGTATCTTAAAATGATAATAAGTCGTAACACCGACTTGGCTAAAGCCATCAGCCGGACTCTAAACGCGTCTCTCCGCTCCCGCAACTACTACACCTGGCTTCCCGGGTCTTCCCCAGATACCAGATCGTTCGTTTAGGAAGCTTCAATCTGCGCAAGAGTCTTATTTTACTAATTGAATTCCTCCTTTACCAATTGCCTATACCGTTGAGCCTCAAAGATGTAGCCAATGAGTTTCGGCCAGCTTTTTCCATTTAAAACATCCAGGTATTCTTCTCTGCTAAGGCTGTCTTTTTCCCAGTAAAAGTACCTTATCTCCCTTAATATTGGGCATTTTGCAAATGTTGCATAAAGTGCAATCTTCCGATCGGTCGCTTTTGTGGGGGGAGTATTCTAAATTCAGGAGCTCTACTCTTGCCCTGAAAATTGTCGCAATTCCATTTATGTTAATAACATCGTTGAAATAGTTTTTGGCTCCAAGGTTATACTCGAGTGCTTTGTAAGTATCACGTGTCTCGCTTTGTCTCGCCCTACACTCCGCGTTGTCTCTTGAAGATCTTTTCACCGCCTCTATTAAGAGCCCATGGTTGATTTTCCAAGTGGACCGGTTCTCGAAAGAGCAGTGAATGTCGAGTGATGATGCAAGAGATTCCCACTTCTGAAAGCACTGCTTTTTGGTTTGCATTAAGTACGATAATTCTTGGCAGTCGGTGCGGTTCCATGTTCATGATCTTTCTCACGTAGCTTAGATGCAATTGTAGCGTATTGGCATACAATGGCGAAAGCCCAGTTTCTAGAATTATTGCATGGTTTGGTGTATTTATTGGAAGCCTAAACATTCGCTTTATAAAACCCATTAATAATTTTTCCGCATCTTCATATTGAGTATGTCCCCATACTTGGGCCGCGTAGCACATTATGGATCTGGAAGTTGCTTCAAATATCTTGTACTTTGCGCTGCTTTTCACATCCTTTTTTGCTATGAAGGAACTCCATGTACTATTTATAGCTAGCTTGGCATCTTTTAGTCTTTGTCGCACATGTTTGGTAAAACTCATTGATGGGGTCAGTAGCACGCCTAGATACTGCCAAGTACTGTTAAAACCCAATAGCACACTAGCATAAGTGGCCAGAAAAGGATAGCAGAAGGCTAGTTATTGAAGGATACTTTACCAATAAAAAGTTCTTTACTGATCTTTCGACTCTTGACATATTGTCATATATGATGTGTTTACTCGTTGGTATATTCGCATGGCTTCGTCTCGAATCTTCTCTTCTAGCCCGTCTTAGTGCTGCAAAAGAGAGCGTGAACGCTGCTTCTCATTGCTTTGTAAACCATTCCAGTTCGAAGTTACTGTTTCGCCCTTTCAAGAATGTGGCTGTATTTGTAATCCAGTATTAAAGAAATTCAGCTATATTATTCGGACTGTTCGTTTGTGCCATCTTACCAAGTTGTACATTACTGTCAAGTTTAATTCCATAAGTTTCGCCGTGCTTCCTCGACCAACTTAGCTTACTTCTTTGGTATTCGCGTATTGGTTTGTGGAGAGTGGGTGCGTGATTTCAATGATTTCCAGCCATGTACCTCTAGCTTGACAAAATTCTATCGTGGACCGGGCTTCTCCTCGAATAAGGGTATAATCACCAAGAGGATCGCTGCTTGATCTGCCATTTAACAAAGTGAAATCAAACATCTCCCTCAACTCACAGAATCGACGTCCATTTGCATCTAGCGCCTTATCTCTAGCCTCTCTTCGATCTTTCAGCCGTGTTTTATGAACTGCGAATTATATTCACACATTTGAAAGTTTCCTACCCTTGCATTGCAAGGGGAAAATTGTCAAACCCCTTTTTGAATAGATGGCCAAAATCCCTATCCCAGTGATTGCAGTTTATATAGATTGGCATGATGTAGATATTCTTCTCCTCGGCTGCACAGATTTTGATCTGAGTGGTACCGTTGATCTCACTCCCATTTTATATATAATTGGCAATATGTTTGACTACCCAGTCGGACTTTGCGGAATGTGGTTCCCAAGAGAATGCCATTTTTCACACTTCTTTTTACGGGGAAAAGTCACTACATAACTATTTTAGTATGATAAAAGTTAAAAAATCTGTATTAAATGGTCGCTACATTCTTTTTACATGCCTTCTCTGGGTTGTGTTTTTGGCATGCGTAACCAATAAGAATCCTCTTTCTTTTGCAAAACCACATGCTAAAATACGTTCTCAAAGGTGCATTCGTTTTGGTTTTCACGCCTTAATAAAAGCGAATGGAACTTTACAGCTTTGGGAAATACTTCTTCGGTGAAAGGGATTATGAAGTCCGACTGGGTTTTTCTTTAAGAAGATTGAAATGTTAACTTTGAAGCTTACTTAAAACATGTTTTTTTTAGTCAAAGTGAATGTAAGCAGGCTCAAGGTCGAGGTTTAATTATAGTTCAATAATCAACCAGAAAATTCAACAGAGAATACATTTGAACATGAACAGTAGCTGTGGCTGTGTAGACGGCCGTTTCCCATATTCACATGTTTTTTTATTAAATAGATCAGGAAATTGATTTGAAATGAAAGGCTTGGTTAAAATTAAGTTTTTGTTTAACAATTTAACTCCAGATTTTCTTCAAGTGTAACCCTCTTTGGTCCCTCCCCCCTATATCCCCCCATCGCTTTTACGCCAACAATTAAGAGAACGCAGTGCGACAACACTGTTCAGACACTTGAGCCATAAAGCAGCCCAACACGACCCAGAACGACCTCCTTGCTCCTGCCCTGCTTCATCATGCAACCAGTCAGCCAACCACCCACTTCTACCCATGCCCCACCACTCAGGCACTTGCCATATCTCATGTTAATGAAATCGTAACTCTTCGTGTCCGTTTTTTGTCTACAATTCTCCTACAGTTCCTCAGATGCGCACTGCGACCGCCAATTGTTCATAAAAAAAAAAGGGAAAATAGAAAGAAATGCTCAAAGGAAGAAAACGGATGACGGGTTCGCATTGCTCGGTGATTAACGTGCTGGGTGCTTGGCTCACGAACAATGTAAGGGTAGGGGTGGAAGACGCAGGGGGAGGGAGGGGAACAGGAAGTCATGTACGAACAAAAGGTGCCACCAAACTTGCCGAGTTGTCAACGGTCTTTGGCGTGTCAAGTGTTTTTCGTCCACAAACTGGAGATGGTAGAATTTTGGGATGGGGCGAAGCGATGAATTATAAAACAGTTTACTACGGTAATAGACAGTCATCATCTTTATAAGATAGTGGTGTCAAGGTGAATTCATTGTTTTGATTGATCTTATTAAAAGACACATGTTTATCTTTTACTCAGCCTTCACCTTTAGGTTAGGCTAGGTTGCAATGGTTGAGAGCGACAAGTCGCTCTCCCACTTAGGTCACGTGCCATATTTTCCCTGTTTTTCGGTCCAGAACCCCTGCGCTTTGCCGCCCGTGTAAAGTTCTAAGACTTTGCCAACCTATAATTAATGTCAATCAAATCAATGGCCATCTGCCACCAAGTTATGTTTATGTCCCTCGCCTGTTCTATATATTTAGACATTGCAGCTGCGCAGACGCTCTCTCAAGCTCACTCGCAGCAGCGCAGTCGCCAGCGACGCTTTGGTCGCATTAGAACATTTGTAAAGTGCAGATGAGCGACACTTGCATATGAGAACTCAATTTAAAAAGTTTGTTAAATTATTTGCGCATTTGGTTGGTTTTAACTTGGCCAATTGGGGAGGCAAACCAGTCTCTCCACACCTGTTAAACCCTAGGGTTGTGTTCGGTACTAAACCAATGTGTGGACAGAATGTAGTTAATTAGAGCTGGGATGTCTCCGATAGGTTGAGTGGTAGGGGTTGACCAAGAAACCTAAGTCTCCTCCTACTTAAAGGCAGGGCAATGACACAGAAGGTGTTGTACCGTTTTCTCCTCTGCTTCAAATCTGCAACTTCTACAGAAATCAAAGTGTGCTGCGTGCCTGCCTATAAGACAGTGACCCGTCAGGGTCCCTACCAGAAGTGATATGTGCTCCCTTTTGTACCGTAAAAGTGTATTAGTACGTTTAATGTCGAATGCTGGCCACGTAAGTGTCGCTACCGCACGGGAGGAAAGGTTTTTCCACCAGTCCGTAGCGTGGCGCAGTGTTTCAGCTTTTTTGTAAAGCTTGTAGGTAGCCATAGGCATTCCTATCGTGCTCGGTAGTTGTGCCTATTCTGGCCAGTGTGTCCGCAAACTCGTTTCCATATTTGTTCCGGTGTCCAGGCACCCATATTAGGTGAATACTGAAGTGACGGCCAATCTTATTCAGGGATAGGCGGCATTCGGTGAGCATTTTCGCATTATTTGTGTAAGAGTCAAGTGGCTTAAGGTAAGTGGCAGCTTCCTGGATGGCTACCAGCTCCGCTTGGTATACACTACAGTGATCAGGGAGACAGAACGATAGATTAAGATCTAGGTTGGGTGAGCAAACACCCCCACCTACTTTTTCATCGAGCTTAGAACCATCCGTGTAGATATTGATGGCGTTGGCTCTACTGTGGGGAAGGTTGTCCCACTCGTTTCGGCTTGGGATATAGAACGTCGTTTGAGGTAGACAATAGTCTGTATTTATCGGTATAGTAGAGTGCCCCGAATTACCCCCGCTCCAGGTATCGGATTCTGGTAATCTTAAGGCTGTTATGGCAGCCATCTGTCTCGCTACTAGGTCTAGTGGTACGAGATGAAATATGGTGTTAAGCGCTTCCGTGAGTGTAGTTCGGAGTGCGCCGCTCATGCATATTTCAGTGCTTCTCTTCACTTTGGTTATGTTATTCAGGACATAATGTTTCCCGAGTGCTGGCCACCAAACTAGTGATCCATACAGTATTATAGGGCGTACTAGAGCTGTGTAAAGCCAATGTACTATAGTCGGGAAGAAACCCCATTTTCGGCCTATAGCCTTATTGCATGAGAAAAGAGCAATGGTTGCTTTTGTCATTCCAGAGTAGTTTCCTGTCCAGAATGACTTGTATTTGGGATTGTCACCAAACGCAAGGCTGACTCCATTGATCCTGGGAGGGACAAGGTTTGGAATTTTGTACTTCCTGGTGTGGAGTACAAGTTCAGTTTTGGCTGGGTTCACGCCCAGTCCGCAAGATGTCGTCCACTGAGCTAGTGTTGCCAGTGCTGTCTGCATGAGGTCACACAGAATTTGTGGGGGAATAAACCACATTTAAAAATTGCAATATCATCCGCGTACGCCTCCATGAGCCGTAGCAGTTGGTTAACTGTCACGATCAATAGAAGCGGAGAGACAACACCTCCTTGCGGAGTGACCTTGCTTACAAATCAGTGAGCCGTAACGCCTCCAAGTTGTGAGTATACTGGAAAGCAGTATACTGGATAGCAGTTGGTCAATGAATCCAATTAGACGCATATTCCGCTCCCACATTTGCCAAGGCCTTCACCTTTAAGGCCCCGACGGACTGACAACGTAAGTAATTCAGCCATACGCCACCACATATTGCGTCAACATGGAAGGTATGCCTAGTGTGACCAGAACTAACAAAAAAAATTACGCCGCTGCATCGCGTTGTCAGTTTCATGGCATTTTTAAATTCGCTGGTGGAGGGTCACACTGCTCAATCAGTTGTGATTTACGCTTATGCTTCTGCCATGATAGCAATAGCTCTCCCGCAAAGTCTTTAAACCAGTTCGGCAATCAGCAACTGTCACATATTGGTAAAAATTTGTATCGATTTATCCAAAGTGTACACGTATGTTACAGATCTTCTTTTTGATCAAGCTTGGCCACTTCACTCCAAGCCTTGAGTCCGAATGTTTGGGGTGGAATAAATCCCAAGTGGCATCCCGGTCTCTCACCGTAAAAGTCAGCGCAACCTTGTCTTCATGCGAAAACATTTCCAATCGGCTCTTTCGCTTTGATTTTTCTGCCATTGTTTTATTTTAGTTGAGTCCAGCTGATTGATGTAGAGTAACAGCGCGTAACATCTGGTGGCAACGCAAAATAAGGCCCACAGCCTTTTAACATTGAGTCCACGTATGAGATGTTAAGCTCTGTTTAGCGCTGTTAAGCGCAAAAGTACGTTTTGACTCCAACGGGGGTAAACGTGAAATGCAAGGAAATCGTTACGCCTTCTTCTTCTTCTCTCAATTTTTGTATGAAACTTTTCGTTACGTCGTCAGTCCAGCTACTGACCTGATTTGTGTAGAAAGTGGGAAAACATCAAAATGAATCCATGCATTCGATTGATTTAGTACAAAAAATAAGGTTAATCTCTTACTCAGCCTTCACCTTTGCCAGCTACTGGCCTCTTTTGAGCATCTACTGACCTGATTTGTGCAAAAGAGGACTCAAATTGGCCACTTTTATTAAAAAGTTTCACATATTTTAGCACAAACTTACTCAGAAAATGTTTATCCCTTTACATGGTGGTAATGCATATCTGCATCATACCGAATTAATACAATTATTTTCAAGTGTGGATTATAAAATTGTCAAACATGAATTTGATGCAGTTCAGCAAACATTCCTTTTTTATATTATAGTGTTGGCAACCCTAAATTATGTTGATAACTCAACACATGAAGAAGTTGAACACAAAACTTCTTTGGAGGCGCGAAATTAAATTCTCAATGACCACCAAACGCAGTTCCGTGCGAATAACGTATTACCTTCAGAAATAATGGAACTTGATCTGCCGATCGAATATTTTTTCCATTTGTTTCCTAAATCATTATTTGAGGAAATAAGAAATGAAACCAGTCTCTACGTGCATCAAAAGAATCCAAGCTCTAATCTTATCTTCTCCTCTTTGGAAATTTGTCAATTTGTAGGCATGATTTTTTATGTCTATGGACGCTTACCCAATGTACCCAAAGTATTGGTATTCCTGCAGTAATGTCGCAAAAACGGTTCGTGGAATAAAGAATAGCATTCATTTTAACAATAACGTCAACATTGTCCCCAACGATCCGACAGACCGACTTTTAAGATAAAGTTGTGGAGAAACTGAACACTCGATAATGTAGCAGGTGAGTCCTGTGCGTTGATGAGCAAATCTGCTCTACCAAAGCTCGAAACCAAATGAAGAGGTATTTACCCAACAAACCTCATAAATGGGGATATAAGATTTTGCTGCTAAGCGGTATTTCTGGCTCCTGCTACAAATTTGAATTTGATACAGGCAAAGAAAATATCGAACCTGACCTTGGGGCTGGATGATTTCTCAAAGGGAAAGAAAACTCCACGTGGCACCTGTTTGGAATATGTCACAAATTATGACGGAGTTGACATATCGTTAACATCATGGATGGACAACAAAGTAGTTACACTGGCTTCTAATTATGCTGGAGTTGTTCCCAAGGTTCTGCCCGTCGATTCGATCGTGTTAGAAAACAGCATATTGTAATCGACCGTCCGTTTTCTGTGTTGCAGTATAACAGCTTTATGGGAGGCGTCGACCTGATTGGCAGCATTATAGGAAGGTACAAAATTTCCATTAGAAGTCAAAGCTGGCAAGTTAGAGACTTTAACCACCTTCTAGACCAGGGACAGGCACATTCCTATCTCGTGTGCATACGAAAATTCTCAAAGCAGCGCTGCTCCAGTGCACACAGTATAAGCTGTACAAGCGCCGCTGCGTTGCTAGCTTTTTCCTACGCCGCGACGCAATCGTTGCTACTGAAATTGAGAGCAATTTTTGCGCTGCTCTCACAGACACCAATGCAAAAATGTAAATGTATTTTTGCCTGCCTCTGTTCTAGACCTAACTGTGAGCAATGCTTGGCTTTTATACAGGCGAGTTTACAAAGCTAAGGCGTCCACTGAAAAGTTGCTTAATTCAGCTGATTTTCAACTACAAATAGCAGAAGCGTTGACTAAAATGGACGCAACAAAAAATAAGGGAAAACATGGCTCTAGTATCTAACATGCATTGGATGAAAAGAAGCTAAAGGGACCTTCGCATCAAATGCCGAACAAAATGGTTCGACAGGATCAATTCGGGCATTGGCCTGAATGGACTGACAAAAGGCTGCGCCGCAAGTATCCAAATTGCACTGGATTCTCCCAAACGAAGTGCGAAAAACGTTGCGTTTTTGTATGCTTTAATAAACGTAATAGTTGTTTTAAAAATTTCCATTTAAATTAATACATATTATATAAATAAATGAATTCAAAATTATGTAAATGTTTAGTGATTATGAAATTCATGCTATGGGGCAGTTCGGGAAAAACTTTTCCCAGAAATGCATCACACCCTCTTTTTATGGAAAAACAAACTAAAACCGAAATAAAATAAAAATAAAATAAAGTGTATTTTTTATTTTCATTAGTCTACCAAACAAAAAAAGAATCATGAAAATCGGAGTTGATGACATGTAAAGGGTTATAAAGGGTGATTTTTTAAGAGCTAAAGGAAAGTTTTTCACAAAAAAACCACATTAAATTCTGAAAAATGCATGAAATCTTTTTTTGAATCGATAGTACGGTCCATATAATTTAATTTTTGAAGATTATTTCATGCAAATGTTGACCGTGACTGCGCCTCAAATGGTCCATCCGCTTAGTCCAATTTTGGCATACTCTTTCCAACATTTCGGCCGGTATCTCACGAATAAATGCTTCACTGTTGTCTTCCAATGCGTCAATTGAAGCGGACATGTCTGAATAGACATGAGCTTTAACATAGCCCCACAAAAATAAATCTAAAGGCGTTAAATCGCACGATCTAGGCTGCCAATTGACCCGACGGAATAAAAGCACCGAACTCGCCTCTCAATAAGTCCATTGTTGCGCGTGCTGTGTGGCATGTGGCACCGTCTTGTTGAAACCACATGTCATTTTGGGCAAAAAAAAGTTGGATATCATCTCACGGTAGCGCTCACCATTCACAGTTACGTTACGATTCGCATCATCTTTGAAGAAGTACGGTCCAATGATGCCACCAGCCCATAAACCGCACCAAACTGTGACTTTTTCTGGATGCATTGGTAGCTCTTGCAATGCTTCTGGCTGATATTCACTATCCATGCTTATTTACGTACCCATTGAGCCAAAAAATGAGCTTCGCGAAAATTTTCGGTAGTCTTCGGCCAACTTTCCAAGAGCCACACCAAGAGATTCACTTGCGGTGGCCTCAGCTGTATTTTGAAAGGCTTCACACCCAAATCCTTCCGCAAAATTTTCCACGTTGTTGAGTAACAGAGTCCCAATTGCTGCGAACGGCGACGAATCGATAATTGATGGTCATCATTAACACTGGCCGATACAGCTGCGATATTTTCTTCAGTTCGCACTCTACGTAAGCGTGTTGGTGGTTTAATGTCCAACAATGTAAATTTGGTGCGAAATTTAGTCACAATAGCCTGAATAGGCCGCTTCAGTGGGTCGATTAAACTGACCATAAAATGGAAGAAGCGCGCGATGAACTTTTTAACAGAGCACGCATTTTGATAATAAAATTCAATAATTTGCAAGTGTTATTCGTTTGTAAGACGATTCATGGTTAAATTATAGACCAAACTGAAGATGTTTGACAGTGATACAAAACACGAAACGTGCGTGAGCTGCTTAAACCAGTGTTGCCAAAAAGATAATAGCTAAAAAATCACCCTTTAGTTGCACTTACCTCGTGACCGGCGTGAGTCTTACCGTCTGTCTTCCATCCATTGCTCTACTAAGTAATTTCATAACCAAGATATGCTAAGTAATTACCAGAGCTAACCGCAATTGCAACTTCCTGCCGACTAAATGCACCTTCTCACTTCCACCCCCTCACCCCACAACCGCCGCCTTTCACTATCGACACACACACACAGTATGTGTGACACTTTGTGGACTTACCCGGGGTCGTTTTAGTGACAAAGGCAACTAATTTAGTTTAATGTGCGTTGTGTGCGCGGTGGCGGCGACTTTGTTGCCATAGCCGCAAAAATTTCTACCCCTCCACCCCCAACCCCCAGCCCCCTTTTACACGAGGTTAGCCAGCCGTTTTGTTTGCCGTGTCAACTGCGCAAGTTGCCATAAATTAACACAGAGGGTGGATTGTTTGTTTGATTTTTAGCTTAGCAGCTGTGCCGGCAGGAACCAAAAAAACACAATTTCCTTTCACTTTTTTGGTTTATTAATTTTTATTTAACTTTTTTGTTTTCTTCATTCCTCATTTCAATTCAATATGTTGACATAAAAATATCGAAAAAAAAAACTGTAAAGTATTAGTTATGCTACAGCTAGGATATTAATTACCGTTATACACTTAGAAGTACACTTAGCACAATTGAACGTGTGTTTTGTTTTTTTTTTTTGGGTATTTTTTTGTGGTTTTTTTCTTTTCTCAAAGTGTCATAAGTTAAGGCGACTACTTGATTAAACTGAACTAAGCCTAGACAAAAAAAAGTAAGCATTGTTTTAAGCATTTAACTTAAATACTATCAGGTACTTTGGCATTTCTTTTCGCTTAAATTATATATGAATAATCGTGTCTGTGTGTGTGTGTGTATACATATAGAGATTTTGTTGTAACATTTAGCAGTAATATAATTGAATTTCCTTTAGTTGCTATCATATTTGATGTGTATATATATATAGAGATTCGTTTTTGTTTTTGGGAGAGAACATTCAAAGGGCAAAGGTGGGAGAAGGCAATTTCAAAAGATTCCCAATCGACTCTTTATTCCTTTCAAAACTGAATATATAAAAGTTGAAGTATAAGCACTGCGACTCTGCGACGCTTTAAATGGGGAAATTGAATGTGATTGTAGAGGTCTTTGTTGTAGATTAAGGTGCCTTCTTAAAGGAGCTCACTTGAATCTTCACCGTTTTAAATGCATAGCGTTTTTAGCAGAAAAGAATAGGCTTAAAAACGACAAAAAAAAAATCGTTTATTTATGACCATATCGACTTATAAGAACCTGTCAGAGAACTTAGTTTTTGCTCCGTGTCAAAATGACCATCATTGAGAAGCTTATTTGCCCAAATCTTTAGTGCGGATGGAGTACAATTTTATACTTTATCAAAACGACCTAACGCTGTCTTATAAAACACTCAACCTGATTCAAAACTCAAAGATTTAAAGCGTGAAAATTAGTTTCAACGGTCATTTGCTTGGAAGTAAAGTTTTATGCTCAATAGTATCGGTAAAACTCAAAATGTTGATCTTCATAGGCGTCAAAACGACCTAGCGCAAACTTTAAAAACGAAGCTAACTATCTTGAATTTTCAGGGTTTTAGTGTATAACGTTTTTATGCCTAGCATTCGGAGAGTATTTAAGTTTTGGATGTGGTATAGGCTTTAAAATGACCAAGTTCTATTTTTATCAAGAAAGCTAACTTGGTCTAATTTTAACCTATATTAGAGGGAATCATTAGTATGTCTAGCCATGTCAGAGAACTTAGTTTTTCTTCGGTAAAGGTGTCAAAACGAACTAGCTAGTCTTTTTAAAGAAGCATAGTTTCCCATATCTTCTCCGATTTTACAGCGAAACTTTTAATGTCTAGTGGTCGATAAGAAAATCAATTTATGACCATAACTACCTAGTACTACCATATAAAAGTATCCTACTTGTTAAAATTTCTAGGATTTTCGTCGAAGAAAAAGCTTTCATCGATTAATCCCTTGGTTGTAAGGAAAAAGTCTCGGAAAAACTATATTTTTCATCCATAATAGGCGTCGAAACGACCTGGCGGAAACTTAAATCAGAAGGAAACTTCATTAAAACTTCAGCAATGTTAGTGCGAAACGTTTTTATGCCTAGTAGTCGAAAATAAATTCAATGTTTGACCATAACGACCTAGCGTTCTCTTCAAAAAGCCTCAAACTTGTTTAAATCTCAGGGTATGTCGTCGGGGAAACATTTTTCAACGATCATTTGCTTGGGGGTAAAGTTTTATGCCTTAAAGTTTTAGTAAAACTAAATTTTTTATCTTTAAAGGGGTCAAAACGACCTAGAGAAAACCCCAAAAATAAGTTAAATTTCCATAAATTTTCACCGATTTTAGAGCGAAACTTTTTATGCCTCGAGAAAAAATTTCAATTTATGACCATAACGACCTAGCGCTCACCTAAAAAAGCTTTTTTCTTGTTTAAATCTCTAAGAATTTCGTCGGATCATTTTGTTTTAATGATCAGTAAGGTCTAATGCCTAGCAGTAAAGAAAAAACTTAGATTTAAATTTCGTAAAGGCGTCAAAACGACCTAGCGCAGCCTCTTAAAAGCAGCTTTCTTTCCCACATTTTCAACTATTTTAGTGCGTTACGTTTTTGTGCCTAAAAGTCGAAGAGAAGTTTCTTAATCTAATGAATTAAATCATAACATTTTAAGAATTCCACTTCATTTAAGTACCTTCCCTCACAATTGCCCGTTCAAATATCTAAATATTTTTTTGTTTTTTTTTTTTAATATATTTCGTTTCTTTAAGGCCTTTTCTTAACAAGCAACACGTTTTTCTCCTCTAGCTTAAACTAGTTTAAACTATTTCTAGACAAAAAAATTGGCAACTAATACTAAAATTTGTTGCAAATATTTTGACTTTTCATTAAGCTAGGCACACAAAAAAAAAAGAGTAAGAGATGTAAATATAATTGGTATGCTAGTTTTTCTTACTTATTCAATGATGCCTAATAATTCAGACGTGTAAGTGTGGCGAATTTTTGGTAGCTCTAAAACTTGTATTCCCCCTCCCACCCCCCAAATGCGATCCAAATTGAGATCAGTCTTTCAGATAAGAATCGGGCCTCAACTCTTAGACTGCCGTGGGTGGTGGCAGCAGTGAGGAGTTTGACGTACGCAAATAGGGGTTGCCATAGATGGCGCTATAGCGCGGATCCACGCTCAGAGCCATGGAGCTGGGCACCACCACATGCGTGGTGGTGGCGGTGCTCTGATTGCTGCAACTGCCATTGGGTGAGGAACTTACCACGGAGGCGGTGGTTGATTGCAAGCTGGGCAGACCGTTGTCCTGGCGTATCTCCCGGGAGCCAATAATGCTGCCAGTAAGACTGCCGCCACTGCTGTTGGTTAGAAAGGTCATGGGTACACTCTGGGTGGGGGGCTGCTGATGATGTTGCTGATGCTGCTGCTGCTGCTGTTGTTGTTGTTGCTGCTGCTGTTGCAGTTGAAGCTGATTTTGATGATTGTTTTGTAATATGGTGGAACTGCCATTTGATTTGGTCGAACAGGTGGTCAAATATTGCGGCGGTGGACTATAGTGTGTGCTGTAATCACCATAGGGCACATAACCACCAGAAATATCCACTTTGAGATCACTATAATTGGAGGTACGATCTCCGGGTTCCATTTTGCAGCTAACACCACCATTTTTGGTTATTTGATGCTCACTGATGACATCCGCGGGGGGTAGCTTAGTGCGTTTCTTGCACTTGAAGTAGATGACAATTAGAATGGTGAGTACCAAGAGAAAAGCCACCGCCGAGGTGCCACCCACTACGGTCATTAGCAGGGAGACGCTTTCTATAAGGCAAGAAAAGGAAAAAGAAAACAAATAGGTTATGGTTTTTTTTCAGTGAAGTGTGGGATTGTGAGTGAGTGGTTCAGTTGTTCAAAAAGTCTAAAGTCGCTTCAATCTGGAGAGTCCAGCCCGTTGTAAGTAGTCGTTAATGACATTTTTGCGAATTCAGTAATTATATTTCATGATCCGGCTCGAAGGATCTAAGCAATTCTTTAATGAATTTATTCAGCTGTTTAGTTGATCTCAAATTCTAAGGTAACTTAAATCTGGAGGCTCAAATTTGTTGTTAACTCTGAGTTTCTTTTCTCTTAAAGTTTCTAAAGCTTTTTGAAACATTTGTACCTGTTTTTTTTCAATAACTTTACAGAAATTGCTTAAAATGTAAACTTTAATAACTTTTTACACGTACTTGCCGCTGCCGGAGTCATCAATTAAGTAGTTTTAGATTATGATCCGACTCGAAGGGTCGGTTTGAAACCCTAATTATAAAACCACAGTATTAAAAATAAGTTTATCGCTTACAGAAATCAGAAATAAAATACTTTTGTTTGATGAACCGGCTCGAAGGATCGGCTTTAAGGCTTTATTATTAAGCTACAGTATCGAAAACAACTTTTCTTCTTGAGAAAGTCATACATCTTGCAGTTTGAGCTTTTGATCCGGCTCGAAGGGTCGGTTTCAGGACTTAATTATAAAGCTACATCGTTGAAAAGAGCGAAAGCTCTCGGAAGTCCTCGATTATAGCTTTATTATAGAGCTACAGTTTCAAAAACAGTTATTCCGCTTCCAAAAGTCATAAATTTAGTAGTTTTTCTTTAGGATCAGGCTCAAAGGATTGGTTTTAAGTTTGAAATATAAGGCTACAGTACCAAAAAAAGGTTCTCCGCTTTCAGAAGTTATAGATTTAATAGTTTTGGTTTGTGATCCGGCTCGAAGGGTCTTAATTCTAAAGCTACATTATCTAAAAATAGGTTTTCCACTTGCAAAAATCATAATTAGTTACTTATGTTTGATGATCCGGCTTTAAGCACAAAATCAAGAAAAATCCAAGCAATTCTGAACAACTGAACCATAAATAAAGTAAACATCTCTGTACTTACTTTTCGCCTGTAGCTGAATCTCGGCCACATCATTGCCATAGTCATTCACCACCGTACAATTGTATTTGCCATAGTGATAGGCCTGACTGTTTCGTATAATCAGCGTACTACGTACACCACCCGGTACTGCATCCACCAATATCGAGTAATCATGTCCCGATTCCGAGCTTATCTCCTGTCCATTAAATGTCCAAGAGACATGACGTGCACGCGGTACACTGCCAGCCGAACAATCAATACGCACTGTATCCCCCACCAGACCATATTGTGTTCGCCCGGAACTAATACTGGGCGAACCCTTCATATACACATACGCATCCGTGGAGATTTCCGACCAGCCGGGTACATTGACCTTACAGTAATAACGTCCCGTCGTCTCATTGCTAACACTAAAGGTAAGATTTGTGCTGGTGCCCACCACACGATTACCCGGATGATGTATCCACACAATATCCGCCTGCGTATTGCTATCGATCTCCACATTCAGCGTGACAATGGTACCAAAGTCGGCCTCCAATGATTGGGGACGTTGCCTGAAGCTGGGTGCATCTGAAAGCCCTCGAAGTTGATGACACATGAATGAGAGGAGGAGACGCAGTTACTCACAGTTTATGTCCAACGTTTCGCTGTCCTCACTTTTGCCCACCGAATTTTGTACTTCACATTTGACAATTGCATCGTGAAACTTGCGCGTCACATTGCGTATGACCTGCATGGAGTGGAGAGGAGAGAGAGAGAGAGAGAGGGGTGGTGAGAGAGGAGCGGGTTGAGTGCTGATTTAACAGGTTAGCTAATTGTGTGGGAACGTTAGGCCTTTCCGGTGGCAACATGTAACTGGTTTTTCTAATTATGCGCCTGGACTGGACTGGAATGTAGCTCCACTTACCATCTCAGATTTTTGACCGCCATTAATTGGTTCGTCGTTGATGTACCAACGATAGCGTACATCGCTTGGATTGGCATCGGCCCGACACTCGAGTCGCACCTGTGCATGTTCAACAATGCGTGGTATGACACCAGCTGGCGATTCAACAAGTGGTCCAAATGGTTTCAAGCTGCTACCAATCACATTTACCTTGACTTTGGGGGCGTATTTGACCTAAGTGGGAGAGAGGAAAAGGCAATGTTAGAGGGAATCAAATCAAAATCTTACAAATATATAGAAAAAGCTAAGGATCATTCTTGTTGGAATTATTTGTTGTTAGACGGAACCAAATCAAAATCGTATAACTGTGTAGAATAAGCTAACTGTGTATATCTAGCTGTGTCAGAGAACTTCGCATTAAAACGACCTCGACTCGTTTTTATGTCAATTAATTAAGAAGAAATTTATAATTCCACCATAGAGACCTATAGTTGTCTTTTAAGAACCTCTTATTTATTTGAAACTCTACTAATTTCGCAGTGGAAACAATTTTAAACGATCAATCGCTTGGAAGTACGGCTTTATGCCTAAAATCTCGAGAAAAAAATGTAAGTAAAGTAAAATGGCTTGTCAAGTTGACACAGCCCCAAAGGGCCAGAGCCGAGCTTCTCTCAAACTCTTGGCTTGTGCGCTTCTACAGTTTAACGCCGAGTCTGAAAGCTGGCGCCAACAACCAGAGAGGGGTGACCGGGTGTAAAGTTTATTCAAAGAAAAAACTTTTCATTAGATGTTCCGAGGCGGGATCGAACCCACGACCTCTTGCACAGCGGTCGCGCACACTAGCCGCTGAGCCACCCGGCCACTTAAAATGTATTTTTGATATGTTATAGGCGTCAAAACGACCTAGCGGAGACTTAAAAAAGAAACAATCTTTCTTCAATATTCACAGATTTTCAAGCGAAACTTTTTATGCCTAGTTGTCGAAGATAAACTTAAAAGTTTACCAAAACGACCTAGCGCTGTTGTCTAGCTATTTTAAATCTCTACAATTTTCATCGGGGAAAAGATTTTCAACGATCATTTGCTTGGAAATAAGGTTATATGCCTAGAAGTCTCGAAAAAAACTCCATTTTTGATCTTTATAAACGACAAAACGACCTAGCGAAATATTAAAAGAGAGCCGAACTTTCTTAAATTTTCATCGATTTTAGAGTCATTCGGTCTCAGACCATATCTACCAGTATCTATTTTCAACGGTTATTAGTTTGGAACTGGGGTTTTATGCCCAGAGGTCTCGGAAAAAACTCTGTTTTTGATCTTTATAGGAGTCAGAACGACCTAGCGCAAAATGTATTTTTGAACTTAGACAAGATGCTAAGAAAAGATGCTAACTCTCTTGAATCTTGGTTTGAAAAAGACCTGGCGTCTGTTTTTTATTTCGAGGAAGTTAACTTTTTTAGATTTCAACCGATTTTAGAGGGAAACGTTGCTAGTTAAGGTATCAAAACGACCTAGCACAACCATCTTTAAGAAGCTGTTTTTCCCCAATCTTCACCTATTTCAGAGCGAAGCTTTGTAAGCCTGGAAGACGAAAATAAATTCAATATTTGACCATAACGACCTAGCGCTTATTTAAAAAAGCCGCTAACTTGTTTAAAAATCTGGGCATTTTGTCGGGGAAACATTTTTGAACGATCATTTGCTTGGGGGTAAGGTGTTACACCTTAAAGTCTCGGTAAAACTATATTTTTCATCTTTATAGTCGTCAAAGTGACCTAGAGGCAACTTAGAAAGGAAGCGAACTTCCTTAAATCTTCACCGATTAAAGAATGAAACTTTTTATGCTTAGAAGAAATTCATTATTTGACCATAACGACTTAGAGCTCAGGCATTGAAAATATAAGTAGTACATCGGTGATGGTGATTCAAAAACGTTAACAAACATATTGAACGAGTTGCTACATGTCGGTCAACGCATGTTCCGCCATCTAAACGAAGTAACAGACAATTACAGAGAGGAATAAGTTGGAAAAGGTAAACAAGAAGAAGAAGAATCTAAATTAAACGGCAAAGCCAAACCACCACCGCCAAAGAAGAAAAACCTCGACCAAGAAAAAACGACTGGTCTCACTGGTAAACTGATGAAAAAATTGTCTTTATATTATGGTTTGGCCATCCAAGGAAATGTAGATTCAGTTGTAGATATGAAAAAAGCAATCTGGGCTACGTATTATCATAAAATCTCCACCGACGCCGCACCGCAGAACGAGAAATGCGACGTATCGTGGTGCGAGTATTTGAAAGCCCAAGGCGTGGCATACAAGCACAAGCCATCAATAGAAAAGGACATCAGATCACTAATAAAAAAAGTCTATGAAAACTTAACCGACGACGCTTTGGGTGGTTACACTCAAAATAACAACTAGTGTTATAACAAAACTCTGTGGGTCATCGTATCAAAACACACGTACGTCGGCAAGAACATCGTTAAAGTCGCAGCAAATATATCATTGTCAGTGTTCAATGAGAGTCGAATGACCCTCCTGAAGATGTTAGAAGTCCTTGGGATCAAGATCCACACCTAAGCATATGATTACGCGGATAGAGAAGACAATAAACGAATCGCAAAAGCTGAGAAGGTCACAAAAGCCTCTAGCAAGGAGAGTCGAGTTCAGCGGAAACTGCGCCAAAAATTATCATTTTTTAACTTATTTGGAAAAACTCGAGCCAATTGGACAATTTTCAATATTTTCGGTTTTCCGTAGAAAGGGACCTTCCTGGCGTAATTCCTGACATATGCATTTTTATTTTTTTCGATACGACCTTACGTTCTCGAGTTAGGTGGCCACTCGCTTACCTACTCCTTTTTGTGCATTTGCGGCCTCTGGAAGGGGGGGATAAAAATACATAGACACATGAACAAGGGCGGCGAAAGTTAGCAAAATACGTCTACTTTTACGTAAAAAAAAGCTCCGAGTTCAAAAATTGAAATGACTGAGCTACAGTGGTTTAAAAAATCGTAATTTTTTTATGCTTCAAACAGGGATCCTAAAAGCCTCCAACTTGTTTAGATCTCTAGGGATTTCGTCGGGGAGTAAAATTTCAATGATCATTTGCCTGGGGGTAAGGAAAACTTAGATGTTGATCTTTTAAATGCGTCTAGTCGACAGATTTTTTAAAATCATCAATGGAAATGTCTCTAAACTTTGTATTAATTACCCTACACTATTTACATAGACTACTTACTGGTATCAATCGCTACCTTATCGCTTTACAAGTAAGTACTGCAGTAAGTACTTACGGTTGGGTACCGAAAAGAGTACCCTTTTGGTAAAGCAGCGTCCGTAACAAAGTAAAAGGAGTTTACAGTTTTCGGTACTTATTCCACTACTTACAGGTAAAGCGAAGAGGTGACGATTGGTTACCCCCTAGGACATGCAAAAAATAAGCACTGAAATGCATTGCTGGTGGGTTGGGCTGCGAGTACTTCTGGTTACTAGTAAGTACCGAACTCGGCGCCTATGTACTAGTGCAGCGAACTGCAGCATAGTTTTCTACGCCTTTATATAGTTCCACCTAGTATGTTCAAAATCGGTCAACTATATAAGGAAAATCGGTCGATAAACTAGTTGTAGTAAGAAAAACTTTTATGTGTTCAGTGGAAACGTCTTCAAGCTGCACATTTATTAGTTTTCTATGCTTTTTAGATTCCAGAAAAGTTTTTTTCAAAATCGGACAACTATATAGTATAGTTGCAATAGGAAAAAACCCGGTCGGAAAGCTAGTTTTAGTGACCAAATGCTGAAATAAAGACACACAGAACATTGATCTAAGCTGTAAAGTGAACTACAAACCATTTTGCAAATAGAGAAAAAAAAAATAGTCAAAAACCTTAGATTAAGGCAGCCAAATCAATTGTTCTTAATTTGAGAAAACTCCCACTGCAATTGAACACTCTCTCGATATATGTCAGCTCGTCACTCTTCTTAAAAAGTCCGAGACTGTCTGATGTCTTTGTCAAGCAAATTTGTCAGCTGTCCTCACTCGAGACATGCCCAGGTCCTACACTTCAATTCCGATTCCCCTCAAACGCCTTGGCCATTATGGGCACAGCCCCTGGAATTAGCTCGTCAGTGTCAGTGTCCCACACACAAAAGTCCATTCACAACAGGGAGAGAAAAAAGAACCTGCATAAATGGTCGTTCTAGGGCCACAGTGGAGGCATCACGTAAAATTGATAGTAGGCTCAAAGCGTTGACTGTGACGCGTCAGCGCATTGTGCCAGGACCATAGATAAACCAGCACCCACTCCACACCCCTCTGGAACATGCAAAAACTGCAGTGGTGGCTGGCTGGCAGGTTGTTCGGTTTGCTTACCTCAACACGTATTTTGGCCGAGCGATAGGTGCGGTCGGCCGTATTCTGTGCCTGGCAGGTGAAATTCGTGTTGTGATGCTCCTTTTTGGGTGTAAGTCGCAGCAGGGATTTGGCCGTGTAGCGACGCAGATCGGGCAACGGTATAATCGAGTACTCAATGTTATCGGTCAAAACATTGCCCAGGCCATCAATCCAGGTAATCTAAATCGAGAGGGAGAATGGAAATGACCCAAAAAAAAGGAGACCCAAATCCAAACTCACCTCAGCCGCTGGCTTGCCACCCACCGACACACACTCTATCTCCACCTTACGATCCTCCGTGGCATAGATCACCTCGCCCTGGGTAATTTTGGGTGCCTCAGGCGGTACCAAAACCGTTAGACCCGCAAATGTGGAACGTATGGCCGGCTGACCTTCGGGACCGGGACTCACTTGACACTGGTATTTGGCATCATCGTCCAGCATCACCGGATAAATGTCCAATGAGTAGTCACCCTCCTCATCGCTGCCCACCATGGCATAGCGCTCAAAGCCACTCAAGTCACGCGAAGTGCCCAGACCAAAGTCATCTTTGGTCCATTGCAGGGTGCCCTGTTTGTTGATGACACGACAGGGTAATGTTACCCGAGCACCCACCACAGCGGTCTGGTCTTGTGGCTCCATGGCAAAACGTTGATTCTGATAGCTGGTGTACAGTGAGGAGGACAGAGCGGGGTTCACACCAAAGGTGCAGAGCAGAAGTAGACAGGGCCACAACAGCAGCAGCAGAAATGGTGGCGTAGCCATGCTCAGTTGTTGATGAGGATGATGATGTTTTCGCTTGGTCAACATGGAGCTGGAAAGAGAGAAACAGGGAGAGAAAGGTTATACTTTAGAAACTAATTCTCAAGTCTTTGGTCTATGATCCGATTTCTAGCCACAAAACAATCAGCTCCAATTTGCTACAGAGATTAGTAGGCAAACGACTTGCGGCTACTGTACCTAAAGTGTGGCACGGTCGCCAACGAATTGCGGGTACTGTACCTGCTGCACGGTCGCCTACTTTGCCATTTAACTTGTTAAACTTTAATTCTGATTAGCGATTTGATCACTTGTGGATATTTCTTTGATTCACACACACTTTACCAGATTTCTTTCCTGCTGACATTGGACTTGCTTTTGTTTTCTTTGGCTGGCGCCTTGAAAGCCCTAGCATAATGGTGTTGTTTATTTTGTTCGTTTCTATCGCCTTTATGTGTGGTACAAAGCAAAACAATTTTTTTGTGTTTTTTGGGTTGTACAATTGCCTCAGGGTCTTATTACTTATTATTGCGTTTATTGTTTGCCGTTTTGTTGGCGCGCGTGTTTTTATTTTGTTTTATTTATGTATTTTTTGTGCTTTCGGCGCGCTTGTAAAAAAGTGCAGACAACCGACGACGCGTACGTGCGGCCCAAAAACGAATTACATTCAAATTAGCTGCGGCGGGTGGAGAAGAAAGAAAGGCTTGAGAGAGCGAAGCGGAGCGGAGCGGGTAAGCTGCCTCAAGGAGCAAGGAATTTACGACGAACGAAACGATATATAAACGAAAAGGAATGTGTGTAAAAATGTTGCAAAATATTCGTAAAAAAAAGATTGTAGAAATAAAACCAAGGAGTAGGAAAATATGTGAGCAAAAAAGTATGAAATGCTGTTCATAAAAATAATGGGAATAAGGAAGCAATGCAGTGGTTACAGAGGCGGAAGGTTGCAGGTGGTTTATGCATTTTATTAAACAATGAATAGAGTATATTATGTGGTTACAGTTCCTGAACTTGATATTTAAATGCTTGAAGTAGTGGGTCAAGTTCTTAAGTGTGGAAGGAACACCATTTGTCCTATTTTTATACCAAACAGCAGCTGTTGGAGTGAGCACACTTAAGACAGCTCAGGCGTCAACTTTGGTATTTATTTGAATTCTTCCAAACCTCCCGAAAAAATTTCTACAGATGTACATCATAAATATTGGAGAGATATGCAACATCCTTGACAAACTTGCTACAAGTGCAACCATGGTGGTGTTTCCCTTATGGTATGAGCTGCCTTTAGTGCTAAATGCAGGCCCTTAGAATGCACAGACTACATTTAGAGTACAATTTGTATTTCAATTAATAAATTATGACACTATGTAAAATTTGCACATATAAATATATTCTATGTAATAAGCAAAATTACATTTTTGTCGTGTTTTTCATCTGTCTCTTTTTAAAGAACGTCTGCCGATAGTTGCCGATAGTTCAGAAAGAAACTCAACATTCAGAAGATACTTTTTTTATCCCCAGGAAGTAAGTGTAAGTAGAGACTTTTATATAACTCTCCTGAAGTAACGCTATCTTACCCCCCAGAAGTTTCGCTGATTGGCACAATTCTTCACCAAGGGTGATTAGTATGACGTGATCTACGAGGTGAAGCCAACTTCATATGGTTTTTGAATTAGCTTAGGTTTGTAGAAACGAAGTGTAGAGGTGTCGCTTTCCCTTCTACACTTCTTTCCTACAAGCATGAGCTTTTGGAAAAACTTCATGAAGTTTCCTTCACCATGTAAATCCAGTCTATGCGATATCGCTAGACTGAAACGATACCAACTGGAAGAATCACATTCTCTTCTGCTGAGTGTATGCACATTAGACTGAGCGTCCCCTATATCAGCGATGTTCCTCCATAACCCCCAGGGGCCGAGCGCAATCGGCTATTTACACGCACACGAGCCGAGCGCATGCCGAAGTCGGGCATATGAGCGTAAGCAGAGCTCCCTTTGCCTTCATTCCCTGCTCAGCTGTCGTTGAGGGCAGTTCAAAGCTGGGCTGTGTCGCTTTAATATCGCACAAAAATACACTCACACTTTTTGGCCTTGCTCTTCTTGAACATCGCTGCGCTAAATAAACAATTTTTTTCTCAAAGCTCAAAAAATTCGCAATATTCTTTTGTTACCGTAACGGAAACCCAAAATATGATATATTAATGCTAATTGGTCCCGCAGAGGCATTAAATTTTCCTAAGTAAAATTTCCCTTCCAATTTCCTCTTATTCAACAAAGTAACTTTTGCCAAGCATATTTTTGATTTGAAAAATATTTTATAAAATCAAAATAGCATAGCATCGTATGGAGAGATGGCTGTTGGACTGATAGTCGACCGGCCAAGAACGCTGATGATTGAGGGTGGTTCCTCTTGAACCTTCCGTACGATCTGCCAGCCTCCTTTGTGGTATTGTGTGTGTCTGTTTAAAGTTATGCGAAAACATAACATGACCTCGAGCCGGCCAAAACTAAAAGGTCGTAAAAACAGTCACATATTTTTTACACAAATCGAAATGCAGGTCATTGAATCCCTCTATTTTGACACTCTAAAGCAGTGGTGCCCAAAATGCCAAAAGCCTATCCCATCGAATAGGAACTTATAATTCTACCGGCGTCGCAGCAGACACCTGCACAGAGAGTGAAAATACGTATTTTCTATAAATAGACCGCTCGGCAGCTTGCTCTCTCACGACGCTTGCTTTCGGCTTTTTGTTCTCTCACGAGGCATTTGTTCGTTTGGGCACCACCGCTCTAAAACGTTGATACTACGAATAAAATCATGTTCGTCCTTCGCCTCAGGTAAAAATATAGTAAAAGCTAATTGAAAACGCAACACCCGTTTTCCAGAAACAGTCAATGCTGTGCAATATTGGTATATGATGTACCGTGAGATGAATTTATTCATTTACAGCTATTTGAATAAACTTTTGTGTACTCCTCGATGCATTGAGAAGGTGATGCTGGTACCCTTTTGTAGTACACCCATCGTAGTCTTCAACTAATTGTAGACCTTTTCGTGCGACAACTTTGAAGTTTTTCATTACTTTCTGAGCTGCCAGATAGATCGTCTTACCTTAGCTCTGGGTCGGACTCTAAAAAACTCACTGGAATGGTTGTTTGAACCAACTTAAGCATTTTTTGTAGTGCATTGGTGAAATGTTTTTTCTGAAGCAAAAATATAAGTAAGAACTGAGTAGCTTTATAAAACAATTTTCTTACGCAGAAATGAATCTAGGTGTTCAAGTCGAATTGCCAATTTTTTTGTATTTGGGCCAAAAGGTTCCATTTCACCATTTCATTCAAATAGCATAGATGATTTGTTAACAGAATATTCTGATCCCGATACATTATCTCATTATCGCGTGTAAAGTAGTATCTTAGGCCGCTGAGAGTTGAGAATGTGGTTCAAAATAGGTGAGAGGATTGACCACAATATGTTTTACCTACACAAAGTTTAAGTAAGGAAAAGTTCATTAAGACATGTTCAAAAATAGAGCAGTTCTCCTTGTCTCTTTTATCTTAGACCTGTGCACTCTCGTGTCTAGCGTAGCACCCTTTTTTTACACAAAAATCTAATTATATTCTTATATTGGAAAAGCTGAGTGTAGGGTATCAACCCTGTTCAAACGAAGACAGCTAGAATAGCACGGAGAAAAAAAAGCTGAGTGCAGGGTATCGAGCCTGTTCACACGAAGACAACCAGAATAAATTGGATAAGCTGTTTACTCGATCATATCTAAGATACCAATGGAATAGTGGAGTGAAGGGTATCGACCCTGTTCACCCTAAGACAGCAATATAGTCACGTGTGGAAGCAGTTAGATTTACTTTAATGTTTTCGGAATTTGAGGTTATTCTAGGGTTCCCTATACCGCTCTCCTGCACTTGGTCGTATCTAAAACACTTCTTAAGGCTCGCGGCCCTGACAAGCTTACCCCTTACAGCCTCCAAAGCACGTTGCGAATGTTTTGCTCACTCCGCCGTTGGCCAAAGTCAACTTGCCCAGAGTGGGCACTGGGTATTGGTCACGTAGTGATCGGGATCTGTCTGACTGTTCGAGCGCCGGTGCCTGTTGCTGGGTGGCTGGTCGTCCTCAGATTTCCTTGTGGTTGTCTTTAAATGATGTACTGGTAGTCGGCTCTGTTCTCTGCGTGGCCACGCTGGGTCTATGTAGTTTCGGCTTCTCAAGACTCGTCTCCCGCAAGTCCGGCCGGTAGGCTACCCAAAACTCCACTCCTCGCTTCGCACGTTCGGCCGGTTGGCTCGTCAAATCTGAACTCCTCGAGAGCTTGGCCGCCCTCTCTTCTTCGCTGTATTCGTGGTAGTATGCCCGTACTCCGGGTCGTGAGAGTGGCGCGTGTCAGGGCTGGCGAGCTACGAATATTTTTTTGGAACTAGTTCCACTAAAAACTCAGTGTATAATGCTAATAACTTTAAAGCTAGAGATTATGCTTTGAGCCAAGATGTGATTCTTCACACGCGACAAGCCAATTGCTAGTAAAATTTTCTTAAGCTACTATATTTATTTCTTGCTGGTTTCATTGTAACTGCAACCGATTGCAGTTTATTTATTAGTTTATTGAAATTTTTGTATTACCTTATAATTGTGACTTAGGATTATTCATAATTTATTCTCTGTATTAACTATCATAAGATGGCTTCTAAGAGAACATTTTTATACTCTGTACCAGAGGTACACTTAGTACAGATCTTAGAGATGGTAAGAGATAGAGGTTTGACATGTTTGGAACATATGTTTCTTATACTTGCAGGCAGATCAAGCTTATTTTCAGTTTTGGCCACGCCTCCTCCCGCCCCCGCAATATCCAAAAAAACGTCATACCTCCCTTCTGGACATATTTAGCATTCGGGATTCTTGGTCGATCCGCTGAAGGAATTTTAAAGATCGGATAAACGATATTCGAGTTATAAAGAAAACAAACAATTATGGGCAGCACTTCACAGGTATAGAGTATGTTATAGTCGGGCTTGGCCGACTTTCTTTCTTGTTAGCTATAGCGCTTGTCATTTGACTGCCATGAGATTAACATAATCCTTAACAATCCTAAAGCCCTGAATCTTTTGTAAGCTTAGGCCAATTAAAGTGCTAAAAGTACAAAAACCATGCTGACTGCAGAGAAACTATGAGATTATCTAGCGTCTTGTATACCACAACAAGCAGGTATAGTCTAGTATAGTCCAGCCCATAACAGTCAGCTATTGTGATTTCCAAGCTAACTGCTATATACGCCCTTGGCAAATAAAGTGGTATTGGGTCTGTCAGCTGCTATGTAATTTTTGCCAAAGCAAGCATTTCTGTGCATTCCAAGTCAAATGTTATGTTTGTGAAGTGAATTTTTGTGCTGTAGCAGTCTGCTTAAGGTCAACCTAAGCCCAGAATTAGGCAAAAAAAAACTCAGAAATCATTCCGAAATTGCGCTTTTAAAGCATGGCTGTTGTGAAATTTTTCTAAAGCAAGCAGCCTTGAGCCTTGAAATCTGATCGTTATGTAAGTAAAGTAACAATTAGTGCTATAGCAGCCAGCTATCGCCATGCTCCCAATTGTTGCATTCGCAAAAGTTTTGCGATTTGGAGACCGAATGTGGTCCAAAATCCGGTACTAAATCGCAAAATTATTGCGAAAATGAGAATGGAAGCATGGCTGATAAGTCAATTCGTCTGTGCTGAGAAATGTTTGCCAAAGCAAACAGCTTTTGTCATACATTCCCACCTAAGCCTTGCAATAATTCACTGTTATCGATTCCAGCCTTGACACGACTCCCAAACACACACACACACAGACATCAAAAGACTTGCTTAATAAATTGCAACCACAATCTAACCAATCAACCAGATCCACCTTTGCCATTTAAACGCTGCATTTTGACCTCCATCCCCCCCCACCCGTCCACCTGTCATCAGCTTTTGTGCACAGGTGCGCCCTATGCTCCAATTTTCTCACGCATTTCTTCTTCAGTTCTTTGCCACTTCCGCCACTTTGGCCGTCGTCGTCTCTATTGCTTTTCAACTAATTTTGTTTTCTTGTACTTCGTCGCTATTATTTGTTTTTATTGCATTTATACGGAAATTGGCGCCCCATGAAACAAAAAACAAAAGAAGCTACAAAAATTAAACACAAAATTATAAAGAGACGCAGAGAAATCCATAAAAAACCAACGCTGAAAAGGCCCAAAAGATTAGCGCGCTTCCGTTTCGATGGGTCAGGGCGTAGCACCTGGAAATGACTTGATATTAGAGCCAAAAGCCATGCAGCAGCGCCATATGACTTGGTTGTTTTCACTGGTGGGAAGCCACCGAAATGATGATGCGTCCGACCAGTCCGAGAGGTAATTAAAGGCGATTATGGACACGCTCGGTGCCAGGTTGTTGTTGTTGTTGTTGCTGTTGGTTTTTATCTTAATTTTGGTAGAAAAGTTTTACAGGCGATAAAGATTTTGGTTTTCAAGAAGCGGAAGGGACTGGGGGAAGAGGAAATTAGCAAAGAAAAAGAAAAAAAAAAAGTGAAATTTTAAAATTGAAAAATGGTTCAATTAAGTGATTTGTTAATAGAGCAGAAGCCGTTGCTAAGGCTGAGAGGGGAAATCGCTTATAAACTACTTCAGTACTGGCAACGAGTTGCAAGCATTTTTAAATATTAAAAGTAACTGGAAAGAACTTTCAATAACGATTCAGTAAACCCTTTTTTTATGTACAAGCCAAAAAATTTTCAATTTACCAAAAAGTATCGAGAGTTGCAATAAAAATACCGCAAAAGTTGGGAAGTTCCAAAATACTAATCTGTCTTTCGAGTTCGAGGCATTCCCAAACAGCAATAGCATCGCAGGCATGGAGAAACGGCTGTTGGACTGACAGCAGTTAGGCAAAAATATCGCTGGTGATGGGGGTTGGTTCCCCATGAAGCAGCTGTACGATCTACCAGCCTCCTTTGTGGTGCTGTGTGTCTCTGTTTAAAGCTATGCGAACTTTTAACTCAAAAATTTCCAAATTCTACAAAAAAATATGAAAAACCCCTATATTTCGCATTAAAAACCTAAAAGTAAAATATTGTAAAATCGTAGATTTTGGGGTTTAATCTTAACCATTGCATTCTAATGAAATCATTTAACAGATTTAACTGTGACAAACCTCTTCTTTTAACAGATATTTTGCTTTGTAAGAAACTACCAAGCTTAGTGTGACCATAACTTACACTTCAATAATACCAAAAATACTTCTCGAAAGAAACTGATGATGACTAATTACGATTCCGATTTGGCCATCTTACCTAAGAAGAAAGAAACCCATAAATTCATAAAAATTTCAAAAGAGTTAACAAGCAAATGAGAAATGACGTTTTTCGATATTGCGGGGGGCGGGAGGGGCGTGGCCAAAATTAAAATCAAACTTGATCTGCCTGCAAGTATAAGAAACATATGTTCCATACATGTAAAACCTCTATCTCTTACCATCTCTGAGATCTGTTTGTTCATACGGACAGACAGACAGACGGACGGACAGACGCACACTTTTGCACAAACTTAATATACTCTGTGTACCTCTGGTACAGAGTATAAAAATTTCACAGCACTCAGCTGATATTTCTTATGCACTCGACGTCAGATGTTGAAAAGACGGATGTGATATTGATAAACCGGTTCAAAGTAGCTCAAAATAGGGAAGATGCCTTTGTGATTTCAAAGCAATTACCTTTTTAAATCAACAGCTGCCTTAAATGAAAAAGTTATATAGCAGTCAGCTCGTTTAGGGTCAAGCAAAGCTAAAGCTGCCTTTACACTTATTATATATCTGTAAATAGTCGGTTGTCAAATAGAACCCGAACTATTTCATCAAAGAAGCCTATATTTTTGAAATATTTAGACATAATTGCTTTGCTATTACACAATCGTCTCCTTAGAGTTATATGACAAGTGTACAGACTTCTTAAGATTTCATTAGCAAAACAAAGCCAAAGCTTTCTAACACGCTCAGCCAGCCAAGTGTGGAGCGCTCCAAATTATGTGACTGAAAGGAGCCGAGCTTAAGAGCGCACATACATTTAAGGGGAGTAGAAGCAGGCAGGAAATCGAAAATTTAGTTTTGGTTGGATGGTTAGGTGACTTTTAATAGGTTTAAAACTGCTCCATTGGAAGGGTGAAAGCATTTATATCTGTGAGCATTCACCGACATATTGTGCACAAAAATGAGTCCGGAATAAGCGATTTTTTCTATGAAAACGGTCACACTTAATGTGGAAGATTTCTGAGTCTAATTTGACTCCCTCCCAATGCATTTCCACTATAAGTTTCATCGCAGTCAGCTACATTTTATTAAGATTTAGCTTCTTAAAACTGGTATTCAGTAATATTTTATGCTTTAAAGCTTAAGCTAAGCAAAAGCGGGCCGCTTTGGGTAAAAATTTGATAATACATTAAGAAAGTGACATAGCAAACAGCTTTTTAATGCCGTAAATTTGACAGAAAGTAATGAATTTACGTAAGTTTCATAGTAACCAACTAGTTTTTACCAAGCCTTAGTCTAAAAAGTCTATATTTTAGTCATTTTAGTTATACTTCTTGGTATAAGCAGTCCGCTGAGGATAGAAAACTCAGTAAAATGCAAATAGCATTTGGCATTGTTTTCTGAAGTTTCATAGCACTCAGCACTGGTTTTAAGCATGTTGATTAGGCAAACTTCAGCTGGTACATGGCATAATCTCTATAAAATTAAGATTTCAAACGAAATTTTCATTCACAAAGGCTGCCTGCTTTAAGCTCCTTTCTCTCTCTCTCTCTCTCTTCTTTTCTTGCTCGCTTTGTCTCTGTCAGTGTCAAAAATCCAGGCCATGTCCCATCCACATGTGGGTGACGTTCACAATATATATTTTGGGGTGGGCAATAAAAATCTTCTCACAGCAGCAGCAGCAGCAGCAGCACCAGCAGCAGCTGCAATTGGGCCTTAAATCTCTGTTGGCTTAAGAAATTGATGTTAGAAAGTGCTCAGCAGTTCCGAAACTGCCCACCTGCGGGGCGGGGCGGGCTGTGATGAAAACGCTTCTTTACCATTCAATATAAATTTTTCAAAGTTATTTGTACCAGGTGGGTTTGCCTGTTATTGATTTATGAGCGGCAGCTCCAGCCTCAACTGTAAATGACACAAGTCGCTTGGCCCAAGTCCAGTCCAAAAGGAAGCTGAACATCCGCTGCAGCTTGCATCTAATAACTGAAAGAGCTGATGATGATAATGCGATCGTAAACTGGTTTACACGCACACACTCCATCAACTCGGTGTACGAAAATAATTAGCATGGACGGAGCAGTGCGTTGCCAGCGCGGAGATGACAGCGTGAGGCAGGACAATTTCTGGCCTGGCCATCTCTGGCTGACTCTGCGCCTCTCACATTCATCACAAAAATAACTTCATTGAGTCAGGAGACGGGCGTTGTTCTTGCAGCAGCATCAGCAGCAGCACCTGTTCCCCCAGCCGAGGCAGCTATAAATATCGCAAAAGATGCCTGGCATGCGGCGTTAAAGGATGCTGCTGCTGCTGTTGTTGCTGCAAGTGTTGCAGCTGCAAAACATCTTGTGGTCAAAACACTGTGGGGAGAGTGGCCAAAAGGAAGCCCCATTGGCTCGGGAAGTCGGCTGCCGCTGCTGCTGACTGACAAAACAAGCTACCTTCCACGAGCTCTGTGCCGCTCTCGTTCGTATCGATTGGTTTGACCGTCCCCCCGGTTGGGGCTCGAGATTTATGTGTGATAAGCGTCGCCTGAAAATAATTACTGTATCTGGTCTGGGGTCTCTCTGCCTGCGCCGCCTCTGTTCCACTCTGTCTTTCTCTGGCTGGCTGGCAGCAGCGGCAGCGAAAATTGAAAACTGGAGCGGAAAGCGCTAGGAACGGAAATGTTGAGATATTTTTTTTTTTTTTGTTTTATATTTTTGTGATTGGCATTTTTGCAACGGCTTCAAATTGGTAAGCAAAAACTATAATAGGCTGAGTACTCTGTGTTTTTTGCAAGTTTCCCAGGAATTGCAACACTTTTGAAATACCAACAGATGATATCGTTTATATAACCGAATGAACTTTGGAATTCCGGCCTTATTTATTGAGTTACCTAGGCTTTATAATAGTTTCAAAGGTAGTGAGTCCATTTAGGCTGAACTTTTAAATACCATATATACTGAGTATATAACGCTCCTAAGCAAGTTGATCCATGACTTCTCGAGCGATCTATAATAATTTAAGCAAAGCTTTCAAATACCAAGAAGAACTTTTAGCTTCTGCCCCTATATCATGAGTTACTATAGTATATAAAGCTTCTCTAGAAAGTTGGTCCATCAGTTCTCGAGCGACTCACAATAGTTTAAGCTCAGTTTTGAATCACAAAACAGTACACAACAGTTAAATTCTTCCCCTATATCTTGACTTATGTTAGTATCTAAACTATTTCTGAATAGTTGGTCCATGACTTCTCGAGCGAATTACAATAATTTAAGCTGAACTTTGTAAAACCAAAAAGTTTTGTCATATACTGCCCCTATATCTTGAGTTACGTGGGTATATAAAGCTTCCTAAGCAAATTGACCCATGACTTCTCGAGCGAATTACAATAATTTTAGCTATACTTTTAAATACTAAGAAGAACTTTTAGCTTCTGCCCCTATATCATGAGTTACTATAGTATATAAAACTTTCCGAGATAGTTGGTCCATGAATTCTCAAGCCAATCACTATAATTTAAGCTCAGTTTTGAAAACCCAAACAGTACCTTGATATTGTGCCCCTATATCTTGAGTTATGTTAGTATGTTAACTGTTTCTGAATAGTTGGTCCATGACTTTTCGAGCGGATTACAATAATTTAAGCAAATATTTATAATACCAAGAAGAAATATTAAGTTCTGCCCCTATAACATGAGTTACTATTGTATATAAAGCTTCCCCAGTTAGTTGGTCCATGAATTCTCGAGCCAATTACAATAATTTAAGCTAAACTTTTAAATACCAAAAAGTACTGTTGTATACTGTCCTTATAGCTTGAGTTACGTTAGTATATAAAGATTTTCTGGATAGTTGATCTATGAATTCTCGAGTGAATTTCATTAATTTAAGCTGAACTTTCAAATGTCAAAAAGTATTTTCAAATCCCGCCCCTATATCTTCAGTTACTTTAGTATACAAATCTACCCTAGATAGTTGGTCCTTGATTTCTCTAGGGAACCACTATAACTAAAGCTCAACCAAAAACATGTTTCAAATTCTACCACCATATCTTGACTTTTAGTGACTCTTAGTCTAAAATGCTACCAAGAGTAGTTTGTTTTATAATTCTCTCACATATAACTAAAGTATAAGCTTTACTTGTATATAACCCAAAGCACAGTTTCAAGCAACTACTAAAACATAAGTTACCTGAGTCTACTGAAATAGTTTAGATCTTTCCAAAACTAAAGCAAAGTTTGAAATACCAAATAATTGTTCAAAAAAAATCTTCAAAACTTAAACTACCTTTTCCTAATCTCCAACTTTAACTAGCATTTAAAGTGTCAACTGTACTTGAAGGCTCCCCCTGCTTTCTTTTCACACACAACCAAGCTCAAGGATGCCCACGGGGACCGGTTAACCCTTTGCACACACACACATACAAATAAAGAAAAAAAAAAGAATAAGGGGGCTACTTAAAGGACTTTTGCTGACAAAATGAAAATGGCAACAAACAGGAAGACAGATTGAAAGGCACACACAGACAGCAGCAAAAAGGTAAAGGATATTGGTTGCGCAACCCCGAGTTCAGCAGAGATTAGGACAATTAAAAAAGGGAATGCTTAACAATTAAAATCAATTTGTGCGTGTGTGTGTGTGTGCGAGTCCCTCTCTGTCGTCCTACTGTTGACAATTTGTTTGCCCGAACAAATCAACTAAAAGGCAAACGGCTAAGTGGCCAAAAGGAAAAAAAAGGCAACGGCCAAGTCAAAGTCAAAGCAAAACCAACAATGATGGGTATCCGGGATTGGGGATTGAATCTCTTTCTCTCTTTTTCTGTTTAAGCCAAGACAAATGTGAGCGAAGGGGACCCCTGTCTCTTCCTCTCTCTGTATGTGTGTGTGTGTCAATAAAAACCCCAGGCAAACGGGCAAAAAATAAACTGAAATCGCCTATTAATGGGACTACACACACACAGGACAAACTTTAAGAGTCCTTTTAAGTTTTTCGGACTATCTACAAAGTCAGCAAAAGTTAAGCTGGAAGTTAGAAATTTATTACAGAGAAATGTTAATTATTTTGTCAATTCAATTTGAAAAAAAAACGAACAGAAAAGGAAACCTGGGTGCCTTAATTGCTTACAGTTGATGAGAGAAACAACTTGTAATAATTCCATCCAATTGCACTCAGCTGGGTGCCTTAATTGCTCACAGTGGATAAGAATAGCGTTGATTTTGAGATTTTCATTCCAGCTCTCATTGGAGAAGATAGAGTAATTGGAGTGCTTCCTAACACATTTTTCACCAAGATTTTTTTCAAACTACTCATAATTCAAACTGATTTTTGAAATACTATTTTGTCCTACCCCTAAATCATGATTTAGTTGAGTGTATAATGTTTTCTAAAAAAGTTTTACCATAACTTCTCATGACAAAAACCACAGTTAACCCCGAAGTCTTATACTACAAACAAAATCTCATATTCTACTCCTATATCTTGAGTTATGTTAGTATATAAAGCTACCCTTAACAATTGTTCCATGACTTCTCGAGCGAATCACAATAGTTTAAGTTCAACTTTGAAACTCCGAAAAGTTCTGTCATATGCTGCCCCTATGTCTTGAGTTACTTTAGTATATGAAGCTTTCCGGTTTTGTAGGTCCATGAATTCTCGAGCAAATTCAAGTATTTATAACTAAACTATGGAATACTAAAAAGATACAGCACATTCTACCGCCTTATCTTTAGTTACATTAGTATATCTTACTATAATGCTCCTATATCTACAGTTATGTTGGCTTATAATGCTTCCTAAAGAAGGTTGTCCATGACTTAACGAGCGAATTAGCATAGTTACAGCTGAACTATTAGTTAACAACAAAAACTGTCCCTTACAACCCCTATATCTTCTGTTATATTTGGGTTATAAAGCTTACAAAAGTAGTTCCTCAGTAAATTCACGAGTCAATTACAACATTTAAAGCTAAGCTTGTAAATTCCAAGAAGAGCTATTATATATTACCCCTATATCATGAGTTATATTCAGTCTATCATATTTTCTAAGGTACTTTGTCCAAGACTTCTCATGCAAAACCCAATATTTTTGTCTGGAAACTAAGATATCAAAAAGAACTAGCACATTCTACTCATATATCTTGAGTTTCATTTAGTATATAATGTTTTCAAAGGTAGTTTGCTCATAACTTCTCAAGCTAATTCAAATATTTTAAGCTGAAAGTGAAAATTCCAAAAAGAATTTTTAGTTACTTTAGTTTAAAATGTTTCTGCAGGGTGAAATTTTAGTATAAAAGGCTAAAATTTGATATATTTTAAGCAAACTTCGTATAAAATGCCTTTCCAAAAAGATTTCATTTCTAGAGTTTTTCGAAATTCCAAATATATCGAAATGTATCAGTTCAGTTTTTCCAATGCTTCAAAAACTCCTTCAAAAATTGTCCAAATATTTCTTTCCTGACATCTTTGCTGAGAATACCCCTACCACTTTTCTGTTCAGTGTTTGCCAATTTTGTAAGCTACCTCCCAAGCGCAAAAATTAACCATCAACCAAATCCAAACTGCCTGACCGTGTATAATTAAAGCATCTTTGGAGCCCGATCTAAAACTAATTAGCATAATTCTAACATAATTCCTGGCATGGCATATAAAATTATGAAACAAACTCATATTGTCGGCCATCGGCGGGTCGCTTAACAAGACCCAAAACCGTACGGAAGGACAGACAAAGGCAAAGACGAAAATGAAGACGCAGCCGCAACGCAACAGCAGCAGCAGCAGCAGCCAGCCACAATGAAAGTTGTTGGGCCAGAATTTCAATCAGCAAATTGAACACCTGAAACCGAAACCTAACTGATTTCGTGGTTGAAAAGCAACCAAAGAGAACAAGTTAAAGTCGAGCATCAGCAGGAAATTAAGCCGCCAGCTCTCACCCCTTCCACTGGTCAGTGCAATGACAACACGCAAGCCAGGTTTTTGGGTTCAAGCTGTCCAGCTGTCTCACTTTTTTTTTTTTTTTTCTTGTGTATTTGGGGCTCCACCATCTTCTGGCTTTATGGTTTTGTATTACAAGCCAATCGAACGATCGATCGATCCATCGGCTGCGGTCAGACTAGAGATTTTGGTATAACTTTAAGCCTTATTAACATATTTTATGCTTCGAGTCGAGTTTTTGGCCTCTCTCGCGCCCACACACAAACAATATTGTTGTGTGGGCTGGACTTGCTGCAATAGAGAAGGAGACAGAGAGGGAGAGAGATCTGGTGGCGATTGGCAAACAGTGAAAATGCTTTGTTATGTAATTTGTTTTTGGTAAATCTAGGATTAAACCTGTTTCGGGTTATCGCTGGCGGAAGAAATAAGGGAGATTTGAGGGAGAATGAGGGAGAATCAATATTTAGTCAGACTCACTTGACACAAAAGTTTTGTGGAAGAAAAGTATTAAGTTTCTGAACTGATCCATATTTAATACCTAAGACACCTCTGTTTAGTTTTTAGTGAGACCAAAGCTTGATTTGATAATGTAGCAAGGACTATGAGATAACCGCTTAAAAACCGATTCAATTTCCATAAGTAATGACACAGCTGGATATTTGTAGGACTTGTTGTATACCCAACGCGCTCAAAAACTGCCCTTTTGGTTATTTCTAATGAACGCAAAGCATAATTTGAAAATGCATTAAGTTTCAATAGAAAACCGTTTTAAAACCGTTTCATTTGCGAAACAAAATAACTCAGTTGAATATTTTTAAGCTCATTTAAAGAATTTAGCCAGCAAATAATAAAGCTCTTTTACTTAAGCCTAAAGTGTGCTATATTAATTAACCGATTCATAATCGGTTCATGACCGATACAATATTTACTTTACATGTGTTTTGAAAGTGGTTTAAAGATTAAAATTGACTCATTTAGATATTTTTGAATCAAATACCTAAAAAAAAAGTTAGTTTTATTGCTAAAAATAGTTAACCGCTTCAAAACCGATTCATTTTTGAGCTGATTTTACGAACTATTACAACAAAAAATGAAGCTCTCTTATTTAAGCTAGATCTTTAGCCTATTAAAGTGTGCTTAATTGAATAACCGGTTCATAACCGATTTAATATTTATTTTTTTTAGATTTAAAAAGCGGTTTCGTAGCTTTAAATTTACTGATATGGCTGTTTTTCAAAATATTTGTTAGAAAATTAAGAAGTTTTAATGTTGGATCTCTATAAGCGCTTCAAAACCGATTCATTTTCGAGCTCAGTTGGATGTATTTCGTCTTGTATAAAGGGTTTTAAAAGTGGTTTAAAGATGGAAGTTAACTCATTTGGATTTTTTTTTAGCATATTCCAGAAAATAAGGAAGTTTTAATGCTCAAAATTGATAACCGCTTCAAACCCGATTCATTTTCGATACGTAAAAGCTCAGCTGGACATTTTAAGCTGATTTAAGGAACTATTAAAGCAAATAATAAGTTTTTGGGCTACTGAAGTGTACTTTATTAAATAACCGGTTCATAACCGATTCTATATTTAATTTTAATAGAACTCAAAGGCAATTTTGCAGCTTTAAATTTACTGATTTAGCTGTTTTTCAAAATATTTTAAAGAAAATTAGAAAGTTTTAATGTTGAAACTTAATAACCGCTTCTAAACCGATTCATTTTCGAACTTAGCTATATATTTTTAAGCTGGCTTAAAGAACTAATACAGTATACAATTTAGCTATAATACTTAAACCTTTTTTTGGCTACTTAAGTGAGCTTAAATACATAACCGGTTCATAACCGACACAATATATACTTCTAACGGGTTTAAAACAAAAGATTAAGGCAAAGTACTTTGAAGTAATGCGAAAGTTTTTCCAAAGTGGATTAAGGCTCGATCTTAGGGGGGTTTTTAGTGGGCGGGAGTCCCACATACCCTACTGCGACGGCAGTGTAGGAAATGCATAAGGCATTTTCCCCTCCTCAACCCAAAAAAAAACCGGTTTAAAAAGTGGCTTAAAGCTTTAAATTGACCTATAGTTCAACGCAAAATTAAGTACCTTAAGTTGAAATGTGATATCTAAACTTTCAAAAAAGCCGTTTTAAACCCGATTCAATATTTATTTCAAAACTAAGTGATATAAACACATTCAAAAACTAGAAGTCGGAAAAGGAGACCATTTTATGTTGAAAGTTGATTTCTAATGTAAAATGGCTTGACACAGCCCCAAAGGGCCGAAGCCGAGCTCCTCTCAATTTCTTGGCTTGAGCGCTTCTAATTTTCGCACAAGAGAAAGGGACCTACAGTTTTACGCTGAATCCGAACGGCAGTTTGATAAGCTTTTGCATGGCTAATTACTACAAAGCTGGCGTCAAAAGCTGTGATGAAAAGTTTGATTAGATGTTCCGAGGCGGGATCGAGCCCACGACTTCTTGCACAGCGGTAGCGCACACTAGCCGCTGAGCCACACCCGGGCCAATTCAATATCCAGAGTTTCAAATATAACCGTTTCTAAGCGCGATTTCATATTTCATAATCGGGGGTGTCCTGGATATCCCTAGAGATTATGTCTTCGGTTTGTTTGCAAATCGCTTGAAAAATCCGTCGGTGTCCCATGTGGTGCTAGTGAGGCCGGTAGATGGCGCCAGTGGCACGACGGTTTTGGTGGGTCTTGCGAAAAATTATTAAAAAGCAAGTTTCAATATTAAATCAAATTAAATATGTTATTTATTTGATGCAGCCTATCCAGTAAAATATTGTAGTTTACATTTCCAAAACTTATTTTGCTTATCAAAAAAGTTTTAGCAGTGAATTTAGCAAAATCTCTTTAGGACACCGAGAATTGGTTTTGGGTTGGAACACATTGAAAAGATTGAAGTCCGATATTAAGGAACTTTAATGTAAAAAAGTGATATATTGTCTCGCAAATATAATCGTAAGTGCTCTGAAATAAATTAAGCTCTTTCAAAACGGTTTACAAATGGCAATAAACAATTTCTACATTTAAATGCATAGAAAAAAGACAACATGATCAGCCAGTATATATGTATATAGCCAGTAGAGTAGCTAAATCAACTCATAAATAATGTATTAGGCAATTATTTAGACAACTTCAAAACATTGATATATGCATAGATTTTTTTATATTTCTTTTTTTTTGTGGTAGGCCTCACACAATACAAAAGAAAAATAATAAAAAAAAACGAAAACAAGTTGCAACTGCCCACGCCAAGCCCTTGGAGTTTGGTCTGGCAACCCTGGCACTCGCGTCCATAATAATTAGTTATAATCGGATTTAGTTAGGTGTCGTGTCGCCTGGCTGCATTTTTGGCTTCACCTCAGTCCCAGTCTCGGTCTCTGTTGCCTGCTGCTGCCCACACACCGAAGTGGCAGAGCCAACTAACGGTCGACCACAAATCGAAATCATAGAAAAATCTTTGAAAAACTGACTCTTCGAGTGGGTCGACTTGGTCTCTCGGCCTCCGCAAGCTGTCGGTTTTCATTATTATGCTTTTTTTTCTAACAATATTCGATACAAAGACTGAAAAACTGAAATGCACTAACTAAACCAAAGTTGAGAAACCTGCTGTTGTGTCTCTCTCTCTGCCCCTTCCACAAACCCCCTAGAGTTTTTTTTATTGAATTGACTTTTTTTTTGTGTGTGTGTGGAAATGGAAAGGGTTAGATTTGGTATAACTCAATTAAGAAAGAAATAGAAAACTAGAATTAACCCAAAAGCGGGGACCACCTGGGCCATGAGGTAGCAAAAGATGGTTTATGGTTTAGTTTTAGTTTTTTTTTTTCAAATTTCATTTTGGGTGTGTCTGAACTTTTCTTCTTAGAGCAAATGTCGAAGAAGTAGAAATGAAGAAGTCTTGGAACGCAGCATCATTTGCTGAAGGATGCCACTTTTTTTTGGTAGTTTGTTTCAAGTCACGAAATTATTTTAACAAATTTTAGAAGAAATCGCCGACACTGGCGTCTCTTTAAGACAAAAACTCAATAAGATGGATTGATTGATTAAGATTTGCGACTTTAAATGAGATTTTAGCTTCCTGATGCAGTTTTTTTGCATTCTCAGGGACTTTCAAGAAGATTCTTCCTTCCTGATGAAGTTTTCTTGCTTTCTACTTGACTTTTAATAAGATTTTATCTTCCTGATGAAGTTTTCTTACATTCTCTGCGACTTTCAATAAGATTTCACCTTCCAGATGAAGTTTTCTTGCATTCTCTGCGACTTTCAATAAGATTTAAGATTCCTGATGAAGTTTTCTTGCATTCTTCGCAAATTTCAATAAGATTCTTCGCAAATTTCAATAAGCTTTTACCTTCCTGCTGAATTTTTCTTGCATTTGTCGCTACTTTTAATAAGGTTTTACCTTCCCAATGATGTTTTCTTGCATTCTACGCGACTTTCAATACGATTTCACCTTCCAGACTAAGTTTTCTAACATTCTCTGCGACTTTCAAAAAGACTTAACCTTCCTGATTAAGTTTTCTTGCATTCTCTGCGACTTTCAATAAGATTTAAGATTCCTGATGAAGTTTTCTTGCATTCTTCGCAACTTTCAATAAGATTCTTCGCAAATTCCAATAAGCTTTTATTTTCCTAATGAAGTTTTCTTGTATTCTACGCGACTTTCAATACGATTTTTCCTTACTGATTAATTTTTCTTGCATTCTCTGCGACTTTCAATACGATTTTTCCTTCCAGATGAAGTTTTCTTCCATCTTAAGCATTTTTAATGATTTTAGACAATAACAGACAATCAGTACTTCCTAATAAAGTTTGCTTTAAAAACGATTTCAAATGATTTAGACTTACAACACCCTAAGATTATCCCTTGCTGTTAAAGTCCTCCTGCAGCTTTCAATGATTTTATCATAAATTTGCTTTATCTCCAATATCCAAAACTTATTGTCGTTATCAATGCACCCCTGCTTTAGATTTCTTGTCAACTTACCCTTTGTGTCGCTCTGTTTTTTGCTGCTCTTTTCTTTTCGCCGTTCTTTTTAGTTCTTTTGCTGGGGCTTCGTCAGCGAAAAGATCTGCAAATAGAAAAAGAAAAATACTCATTAAAGTCAGCTTATTAATTTAAGGTTCTTCGTTTTGTTTTACTTTTCTACACATGTACGAGTATGTATTAATTATTGTGTATCACTACAGAGTGCCATATTGTTTCAGTAACAACTCGGTGTGTGTGTGTGTGTGTATGCTTCAAGTCTTTGGGCCTGGTCATAAACACGCACAGCACCGTGTTAGCTGGGGACGGCTTCCGCATTCATTTGCCTTCTTTTCTTTTCTGTTCAGCTCAGTTTTCTGTTCGTTCATTGCTTTTATAGGGCACAAAATGTTTATTAGACATAATATTCTGGCAAAATAGCACAAAATGTTCGAACTTAAGACTAAAAGCACGCATAATTCGCATAAAAAATCGACAATCGACATTTTTATGCAGTTTTCATAATTATTTTCACCGCCTACCCAACATTTTTTTTTATGCTTGTTTAATGGAAAGAATGCTTCACAAAGAAAATTGATTAGGAAAATTGGACAAGAGGGGAGAGTAGAATAACAGGAAAATGTTATAAAAAAAAACTATGGATGGATAAGGAATTTGTTGGAAATGTTAAATTTTTTTCATATTTTTTGACAGAGGATGATAAAAAATGATCTACTTGTCTTTTAACCGACATAACCTTTTTAATAACCGATTCAATACTCATGATAAACAGGTATAACCGGTTTATGAAGGATCTTATATTTGAAGCAATATTGTATGAAACGCTGATTTTAGACCGCTTCTTAACTAAAAGTACGATTATAGCCTCGTGGATGAAGGCAAAGAGAGCGCTGCTTACGCTCATATGCCCGACTTCGGCATGCGCTCGGCTCGTGTGCGTGTAAATAGCCGATTGCGCTCGGCCCCTGGGGGCTATGGAAGAACATCGCTGCTTTATAGGGTCGGAGTTGCTTTCTTCTGCCTGTTACATACTTTTTTTTTTTTTGCACAAACTTAATATACTCTGAGTACCTCTGGTACAGAGTATAATTACATATGACATAACAAACCAGGTTTATGATTTTAAAACATGCTTTCCCTAGCTTGGTCTATGCAAAGTATCATTTTCAAAAGCTTTTCGACTGTTTAAAGACAATCCATTGCCTAGTTTTATTCTCAACTTAACCGATTCATTACAGTTTTCTGATTTAAAGCTAAATTTATATCAATGGAAGATGCTACTTAAAGATTTAAAGACTATGTTGACTTGTTTTGAAGTCATGTCATACCCGTTTTATAACCAAAACCTTACCGATGTATGATTTGAAGAAAAAATTTTTTTTATTTTATTTAAACTATTCTTAATCGGCGGTGTTTCAGAAATCTCTAGAAATTTTTGTATAAACGGTTTCATTGCGAATTGCAACTGATTGCCTTTACCTGTGAAGCGTCTCCAAAATGCCAGGCTACTAGATTAGATGAATTAAGTTGAGAGATTTGAAACTGACTGCTCAGCACCAAGTACATTTCAAGCGTACAGTTTTACTTTCCTATAATCTAGTAGGCGACATTATTCTTGACACTTTACATATAAAGACCTGTTTAGTTTAGTTCAAAATCCAATCGCTTATACGAAAATCTCTACAGATTTCTGGAACACTCCCGAATGTCAAATTTCAAAAGTTTTTAAACTGTTTTCGACTGAGTTTAAGACAAACCATCGCCTAATTATACACTTAAAATAACTGATTCGAAACAGCTTTCTTATATAAGCAAAAATCGATCAAAAAATCTTTTATTTGAAGATAGTGTTGGCCTGCTTTTACGACATGTCATACCCAGTTCATAACCGATGCATCGCCGGCTTCTTGTTTGAAGCGAAATTTAGATTTCTTAGTCTGATTAAAACCGTAAAGCTCGATTGATCTAATTTGAAGACTGACTATTACCTAGTTAAAGCTTCCAAATACCCGTTTCATAACCGGTTGAAGCTAAATTTGAAAAAAATATCTTTTAAAGACTATGTTGGGTAGTCTTATTACACCCTTAAAATAACCGATTTTGTTTTTGCAAGCTTAAAGATTTGAATCATAACACTTACGATACAAAACTGGTTTCTTGGTTGAAGCAAAACTTTGTTCCCTTAGTCTGATTAAAAACTGAAAGCTGTTTGGGACTCTTTTTTTAAATCTGACTTTAATCTTATGATGTTTCAGTAGATAGTTCTGTTCAGAAAGTAGTGTCGCTGGCCCTACTCGCATATCCTGGTGATGGGGGTGCCATCTTAGAGTCCAGGCCCTCTAGTTATTAAGCTTCAGCTATTTTTCAGCCTACTTACCGAAGACGCACTAAGGCCAATTCGGCTTCTTGATTCGCCTTCTCACAATCAGCTCGCCACGAGCCGGAGTCCTTGGCTACCCAGAGGATACTTGACTCGTTTTATGGAGTCGGAAGTTCGTGAGCTGCTTGAGCCGACCGTACAAGTACAGTCGACAGCATAAATGATGCCCTATGTCCCACAAGGTATCGGAACTAGAAGAAGAGTTAACCTTATTTTACCCTTAAAATAACCGATACATAACCGATTTCTTATTTAAAGCTAAATTTGATAAATATATTCTAACCAAAAGCTTGGAAGACTATGTTGACCTCTCTTGAAGCCATGTCAAACCCGGTTCATAGCCGAAATATAACCGTTTTACGATTTTAAGCTAAACAAAATATTATTTTGAAAAGTACTTAGACTGTTTTTAAGACAAAGCACTGCCTAGGCAAGCACTTAACATAGCCGCTTCATAACCGGTTCAAAAGAGATTTATTATATAAAGCTACATTTGATCAAAAACAGATGCTATTTAAAGATTTGAAGAATATGTTGGCCAGTTTTAAAAATATATCATACCCGGTTCATAACCGCTACATCGGTTTCTTATTTGAAGCGAGTTTTGATTTCTAAGTCTGATTTAAGACTAAAACCTGTTTTGGTGTCATCTTTTGTCAAAACATTGACTAGTTATTCACCTTACATAACCGATTTATAACCAGTTCATAAGTGTTTTGTTATAGATAACGAAATTTGTTAGAAAGATGCTTATCAAAAGATTTGAAGACTATGTTGGTCAGTTTTAAAGTAACGTCATACCCGTTTCATAGCCGATACATAATCGAAACATGGCCGACTTATAATTTCAAGGAAAACGTTTTTAATCTAAATCTACTCAAATGTCATTTTCTAAAGATGTCGGACCTTCTTAAGAACTTAAGATCTTAAGACAGTTCATTATCGGTTCATAACCGATATCTTCTATGAAGCCTTTCTAAAGACTTCTCAAACCCGGTACATAACCGAAACGAAACCATTTTATGATTTAAAGCTAAACGTTTCTTATTCTCAAGGTTTTAGACTGTTTTCGATTGATTTTAAAACGGTATTAAGCCATTTAACAATCGATTTCTCCTTTAAAGCTCAATTTAATCAAACAAAAAGTCTTCTTTGAAGCGAAACTTTGAGTCCTTACACTGACTTAAGTTTAGAAACTATTTTGGTTTGATTTTAAGACAGATCATTGCTCGAAATATAACCCATTCGTAAACGATTTCTAAGTTTAAGCATTCTGTGGATTTCCAACAATTCTTAAGGCCACGTTTAAGTCTGATCCTTAGTCATTGTATTCACATTGAAAGCTCAAACTGCTTGGAATATCAAGCATTTCATGACATTTCTAACTTTTGAAAATGATTTCTATGACTCACTTTTCTCCTTCCTTACCAAAAATTCTAACTGCAACCCCATGGACCCAACCACCCCTGAAGTCAGTAGTCGATGACTCATGCCTTCGTTTTGCCTAATTTTGTTTAGTTATTTGTTATTAGTACCCTCCTCCACCACCCCGCAGAGACCAGTTTTTGGGTCTATTTGGTTAAGCAGCAGCAGCAGCAGCTGACTTGGCTGACAAACAGCTGGCCAGCTAAGCCACCCCCCAAAATAACACACAGCTGATAAGGCCAACCCCCACACCAGTTCCAATCAGACGCCGTTCCTGGGCTGTTATTTATATCATTTTACTTTTTTTTTTTTTTTTGTTGCTGTTGAATTTGTAAAACATTTCAAAGTACAACAACGACAAACAGGCAACCACTTAACGGTTGTTGCCACGTTCATCCATTTTGTACTATGTCCTGGGCCATGTATCCTTTCCAGCTGGAGTGCGTTCTCCCACCCGCCGCACAGCAGACACAGAGAAAGAGAGAGATTTCGTTTCGTGACACACGTTTTGTACCTCGTTGCTTTTTTATGCTCTTTTTTATGTATTGTCGTATTGCATGTTCTTTCACTTCAGTTTGTGCCCCCTGCCACTGTTGCTTGTGTTGTTTTTTTGGTATTATTATTATTTATTCGTTAGGCAGGCAAAAGGAGTAGCATGAATCATGACCTGCTGTTTATCAAAATGCAATCGCTCTAACCCCAAATCAACCCCCCAAACAAATAACTAGACTATCTGTGGTTACATTTGCCCCACTGTTTGGGGCAACACACAAATATGTCAATTTTTCAATTTGTTACAAAAGTCTCGGCATGCCAGTGCGACTAGAGGGGGGGAGCTGGATTTTTGATTTGAATATTTTAGTAATATTTTTCAACAATTTTAAGTTAAGCTGGAAATTGCATCGTCTGCGAATGGTAATGTAGATAACCCCGACTTCATAAATCTCTAATCTAGTTAGTCAATCTGCTGGCTATCGTGAGAATTGTCTAACCACAAATATTTGAAATACTTGTATCTTGTTTCCCCCTCAACAGCAACAACAGCAACCACGTAAAGCCAACTTTTGCATTGGTCTTATCTAAATGCCATTTTTTGGTTTCTCTCTCTACTTTATCTCCACAGATACATCTTTAAAAGCGGCTAGCAAAACCATTTGTGGTTTCGTCAGTTGATAAAATATACCCAGGCCCCTCCCTGTTCCCACCGAACCCTGCATAAGTCAACGGCACAAATCCACTTCGGCTAAATGTAAATATTAAATTTGAGCATAAAAAGAAATAAACTTAGAGAGAGAAAAGGAAGAAGAGCAAACCAATCGCCCAGTTGCAGAAACTAAAGCGAAGGCCAAGCCAGCGTCGTCGACGAGCCATAAAAAAAAAGTTGACTATGAAGTGCTAGAAAGGTCCTGGGACCAAACGCAATTGACGCGAATCAGAGGAAACTAGCGGGTGGAGCGGTGGAGGACGAAAAAAAATGGAAGACGACTCCATAATAATTTTATGCGCTTCCAAAAAACTTCCGTTCAGACATTGCGTTGTGTTTCCGTCTAGAAGAGCCAAAGACATCGCATATGCACATGCCGTGTGCACAGATTAGGGACGACAGCGTGACACGGGGGTAGGAAAGGGAGAGATAAAAACAAAACGAATCTAAAACCATATTATGGTCCCAGCAGCCAGACAAAACTGTGTGAAAATCAGAGCTTGCCAATTATGTTGAAGCCATTTTTTCTATGCTGTCTGCTCACCAAAATGACAGGTACAAAACAAGCAGATTCATTTACTCTCTACTTGTTTTGGCTTCTCTCGAGAAGAAAACTATACTTAGCTATCTTGCGATAACAGCTTTAAGAGTATATTTGTGTACGACTCTCAGTAGCTGAGCCTTAAGCTGTATTTTCACTTGTCGACTCAGATAGCCCACTTCTCATGCAGCTTTTCATATATATTTTTGTGCTTCTCAGATTGAATATTACACTTGTCTGATATCTGAAATGAGAAACTTTTATGAGAAATCAGATAAGTAAAAATACTGCTTCAACAAATGCGCAATATGATCCAAGTGTCAGCTCAAAGTGTCCTTTTTGGTTGTTGTTGCGTTAAAAGCACACACTATCACGCATAAACACTTGCAGTTTACTAAGGCGCACCAGCAATGTGTCACATGGAAACCAAATGCACAAAGAAAGCGAAAAATCTCTCGTTGGTTGAGCAAAGAGCTCGTTAAGCAAGGACAGTGGTGAAATTGTCATTTTGGTTCCGATTTTTATAGTGTACTGTACTTTTTTCTGACTGCCTGTAGAAAGGGTCCACTCTTGTGGGCTCTGGTCTTAGGTGTAGGCGTTAAAGCTTTTTGACTATACTTCTTCTCGGCAGTAATCTAAAAAAGCTTGGCACATTTCTGGTAACCCAAGCTTACACAAAAATTGTCACTTAACATAAATTGTTAAGATAAGATCTTAAGGAGGCCCATTTCTAGTCCACTGTAAGAAACTGCGGCACCCATCTGACAGAGGTTGAAACATTTTAACTTACACATGCAAACTAAAGCTTGCTCAAGAATTGACAAGCATTTTTGTTAAGATTAATTCTTAGGGAGACCTATTTCTAAAACACTGTAAGCTTATGCGGCACCCATCTGACAGAGGTTGAAACATTTTAGCTTACACAAGCTTACTCAAGAAGTGATAAGCATTTTTGCTAAGATTAACTCTTGGGAAGGCCTATTTCTGGTCAACTAAAGGCATAAGCGGTACCCATCAGATGGAGCTTAGAACATTTATATTTACTCAAGGTAGCTAAGACTTATTTAAAGTTTACAAGCATTTTGGTTCAGACTAACCTCTTAGGAAGGCCTATTTCTTGTCCAGTGTAAGAAAATGCGGCACCCATCTGAAAGAGCTTAGAAAATTTTTACTTACTTAAGCTAAATAAGGCTTACTTAAGAATTTACAAGCATTTTGGTTTAGAAAGGCCTATTTTAATTAAATCACGGTCACCCATCGAGAGCTGGGAACATTTTTATTACTAGTAGTAAAGCTTATCATAATTGACACGCTTTTGCAAAGATAAACTCTTAGGGAAGGCCTTTTTCTAGTTAACTGTAAGCAAATTGGGCACCCAATTGCCTGAGCCTTTTACTTACTCAAGCTAACTAAGGCATTTTTAAGAAATTACAAGCACTTTTGTGAAGATTTACTTCTAAGAAGGCCTATTTCTAGTCAACTGATTGTCTGACTGACTGAGATGGAAACATTTTAACTTACACAAGCTTCCTAAGACTTATGTAAGAATTGACAAGAACTTACGTTATTGTCAAGTCTTTGGAAAGACTACTTTAAGTCTACTGTAAGTTAAAGCGGCTCTCATCTGACAGCTTGTGTGGTTTTTTTGCATGTCTTTAAACATTTTGATGGAAAAACGAGGTTAAATCCGAGTTTTTGTTTAAGAAAGGCGGGCTTTTTTGATTTTAAAGCGGGGTCAGGTCCCAGTCAACGGCACCCAATTATTTGATCGTTTTTCTCTAGCTTAAGTAAAGTCAACTTTTTGGGATAAGAACTCCAGACCCAAAGCTAATTGACTGCGAGTTAATGAGGCACCCATTCTGAATCTGAGTAAAAAATTATAGAATATTTTGCTTATTATATTATTTTGGAAGTGTAAGTGCCGGCTGCTAATACTTTCAGGTGCGAGTAAATGAAGCCCCCATCTGACATCTTTAATATTCGAATCATTCTGAATTTCATATTTTGATATGGTGTCTTCTCCGCAGGGCCCTATCATAGAAAAATGTGACTTATACCCATGTTCCACTGGCATATTCTAGAGATCATTCTCTGGATGAGCTAAAAGACCTCATTCTTTTTTGTGTATTTGCTCATAAGAGATAAATGTCCATTCGTTATATCATACGTGACGGATAATCAAGCCAAAGGCTGCATGATCTAGCCTTTTTAACGCAAAAAGCTAGATTTTCTATCGATATGCTATCGAACTCAAAAAGGTCACCAATAGGAACAGCTGTTGGTCAGTGGGGTGGTGGGGGTTTTAGCTAGCTGGGCGAGGGGGCTTATCAAAGTGGGAGAAGTTTATGGTCCCCTTCATTGAAAACTGACTACGCCCATGGTCAAGAATTATTAAATTTCCAACATATTTCTTAAGAATGCATTCCGAATACTGCTGCAATATGAAGGGCCAACCATAAGAGCATGTAGCTTGACATGTGGAGGGCGAACTTGACACACAATTGCAAGCAATGCAATCCAATCAGCTGTTTTTTGTTTACTTGACCGTAAAGCTCAACCGTCAGTGGAACAAGGAACATTCACTTTTTAAGAATGACCTCTAGAATGTGCCAGTGGAAGAAGGGTATTTGCTTGGATATAACCGTCATTTCTATAACTTGTTTGGGAATGGTACTAACAACAGCCACGCCTTAAGGCAGTACACCTTAGACCATACGAGTGACAGTGCGGCAAAGCTCAGCAAAGAATGCCATATGTGATATGTTAAGCACTCAGGAAGTGAAAATCTATTTCCAAACAAGAAGAGAACTGAATCGCCTAATAATCTTGCAGTTTAAAACACTTTTCATAACAAAAGTTAATCGAGTATTATTGGATCTTTAAAAAATTGTTGTGTTATTGAAGCGACTTCTTTTGAGAACGTTTCGTAAACAAGATTTACGTTTTGGACTCAGTTGCTATTTGAACTTTTTAACTAAAGTTCTTAGAAACTCTCTGAATCTCAAGTATTCTCATGAAAGTTTAAAAAATTCAAAGAAAAAATATAGCAAATTCTATTTGTGGTACATGATGACTGGGCTTGAGGTTTGAAGTCAATTGAGATTGTACCAGATGGAATAATACAATTAAGGTTGCTTTTTTTCTTTCTTCCTTACATTTTAGGTCAATTAAGTCTAGGTTCTAAGGATTATCAATTATACCTGTCGGCCTGAACTATATTCTTATTTTCTATACACTTAATGAATTTTAAGAAATAAGGGTATTTTCGTAAAATGGTAAATTGTAAATGATAAATGGTAATTCCAAAAGTTTAGAATTGATTACAATACATTGTTCATTTTCTGGAGTACTTTTTCAAGTTTACCATCTACCATATACTATTTACCATTTATCATTTACCATTTTACCATTTGATGTTTGTAAAATTGTTAAGTATGAATAGTCGAAGTTTTGTAAAAGTAATTAAAATATCGACTAAATATACTTGGTTTCGTGCTACAGTAATTTAGCTACTTGACTGTCTAAACAGGAGTTGTCTAAGTGGAAAGATTTGACGTCTTCTGTTTGTATGAGCCGGTTCGGGCCCTGGTAATGGATGATGGATCTATCAGCCTAGCTTTCGACTTCACTTCCGCAAATGTTGTGTGATTAAGAGACCAAATTTTGTAGTACAATCAGGACAAGGCTGTATGTTCTTTTTTTTTCATTATAAAAAGGCCAAAACTATAGCCGAAGTCAGAACAGATATAAAAACATAGATTCTACCTTCATAATTATATAGAAAATTATATGTCAGCTTCAGGGGTCGAGCGAGGGCGCTGAGATTAGTCGAAAGTATTAAGCTTTGACTCTCAAGTAACAGCAAAATACACAGTCAGTCAATTATAGCTGGTTTTCTACAATTCAGTGGCTATTGTGTTGTAAATTTATCATTTAACACTCCCACTTAATATAAGACTGGAGCATCTCCTATACCGCCCCTTTCAAAAAAAGCAGAGAAGCTTTTAAAACCTCTCTGCACGCTTTCTAATATGCTTCTCAGTTGCCAGTGGCAACTCTCTGCCCACACCGCCGACCACTCACTTAAAATATTGCGTATTTATTTTAAGAACTTAAATAACAAACATTCTTCCCCTACAAAGTATAGTAAGAGCTTGACTTAAGTCCCTCATTTTCTTTGAAAAATTCCTTCTCCATGTCGCCCCCTGTGAGTTTTCAACACTTTCCCCCATCTCTAAGCCAAATTGCCATAGAATTTCTTTGCTTTTACTTCTTGGCCCGTCAAGCTTTTCCTTTATGGTTCCCGGTTCCTATGCTCGTTCGTTGCTTGCTTTTGGCTTGAATGAATGAATGAATGTTCAACTGTCACTTCCGTCAGCCAGCTCAGCCAAAAAAAAAAGAACGAAACCCACCACCCACAGGGTATGTTAAGGGGAAGGGGAGGACAACGCGTCAACATTGTAGTTGCTTGTTTGCCGGGCGAGGAGGGGAGCGGGAGCGAGGGCTAGGAGTAATGTGACATATTCAAACGCCGAGCGCGAAGTTGAAGGCGTGGGCCAAGAAACGGAGAAGAAAGACGAAACTGTTAAGCAGCGTTGCCAGACATTTTGACAAAGCTGACGACAAGGACATACACTTGTAATAACATAAAAAGGATATTGTAAAACATTTTCATAAGTTCTGTCAGCGGAGGAAGACGATGATGATGATGCTGGGCAGGAAATTGATGGGTGACAAAAGCCATGGCACAAGTCAATTGGAAAGGGAGAAATCTAATTAAGAGGAACCTGTCCATATACAGGGTATCAACTAGTTGAAGTCCTCTTGCACAGAACCAGAAAATTTTATGCCCATTTAAGTACCAACGCACTCACACACATGGCCAGCCTCAAGGCACACTTCTCTTGCCCCTGCCTCTGCTTCTGCCCCAAAAGTTTTGCCATCATCAATGACTATTAATTGGGGGGGAGCCTCTCAATGAGAAGCGGAACGCTTCACTTGCATTAAGGCGGCGCCATTAAAGCTCATCCGAAATGCAGGGCAAACCGATAATAAAAAAATATTTTTAAAAAGGAAAACTGCCGCCTCTCATAGATTTCCATTTTCCATTTGCCCCATTTGACTTGGGCCTAATGATGATAGCTTGACAAATATTTATTGCTTAAGCATTTGAGTGCAAATATTTTAATTAGTCTGGCGACAAGACAACAATAACCGGCGGTGGAGTGGGTCGGGAAGGGTCATAAAAACAAAAGCAACAAAGAGGCAAGAAGCTGCCGATGCTGATGCTCAACAGATGAGAGATGATGAGACTTAATGAACTGCAAAGCGGCTTTCAATTGTCTTCAATTAACCAAATTAACCATTGGACATCTCTTCTAGTTAAACGAGATGAGAACTTATGAAGCAGCCCGAGGAGGAGTAGAAAGAGCAAGAGCTTGGGGATTAGGGAAACAATTTGTTACAAAACTTCCAAGTTAGAATTAATGGTGTTCCAGGGTAATTTAAGAATCTATTTAGTAGAGTTGAAGCCAAACAACGCAAATTATGTTAAATTCCATTAAACAAAAGTTTTTGTCAAGTTTCTGGTACTTACTTTTCAGTTGAATGAATGACTGACTGAATCAGCAGACTACAGCCCAAACGGCTTCAGCTACAGAGCTTAATTTTGGTTAAATGTAAGTGTAGTTATGAAAGGATTTGGAATACCCAAACGGCTTAATCTATAGAGCTCATATTTTGCTTAGATCTATGTGTAGCTATGAGTACACCCACTAAGAAAGAGTTTTGCCAAATTCGGGTCCCAAGTTATTTCACGGATTGACGGACTGAATCATCAACCTACAGCCAATCGGCTAAAGCTATTGAGCTCAAATTTTGTACAGATCTGTGTGTGAAGTTATGTAGACGCTCACTAAGAAAAGATTTTGTGCAAGAAAAACTAATTATCTAACTTATTGACTGACTGAATCATTGACCTACAGCCCAAACGGCTTAAGCTATAGAGCTCATATTTTACTTAAAGCTGTGTGTAGTTAATTTTGTAAGTTCGGAAGACAGTAACTTTTCAGTGTTGATGGAACCTGAACTTATGAATTGTATACCAACAAGAGCTGTTTGCCTATACAGTAGGGGAAAATGGGTTGTTGTGATTATAGTTTTGTTTTTCGAAGTTAACTTCGCCAAAAATCCATAGTTTTTCAAAAATATTTCTCTAGCTCCTTAGCTAAAGATTCCACTTCGTCTTCATGAGAAGATGAAAAATTCTGCAATATGTTTCTTTGCACGCTGTTTTTGTTGGACACGGGTTTTACACGGTGATGCAAACTTCATGAAGTTTTTAAAAAAGCTTTCGTTTTTAGGAGAGAGGTGTAGTGGTGTCGCTTGCCCCTCTATATCTCTTTCCTAAAAGCAAGAGCTTTTTAAAAACTTCATGAACTTTTCTTCACCGTGTAAGTCCAGTCTAAGACTGCATTTACACGATGAAGGAAACTTCATGAAGTTTTTCAAAGAGCTCTCGCTTGTAGGAACGAGGTGTAGTGGTGTAACTTGCCCCTCTACACCTTTTTCCTACAAACGAAAGCTTTTTCAAAAACTTCATGAAGTCTGCTGCATCGTGTAAATCCCGTCTAAGACGGGAATGAAAAAGCTCTTCCTTGTAGGAAAGAGGTGTAGAGGGCAAAGCGACACCACTACACCTCTTTCCTACAAACGAAAGCTTTTGTGAAAAACTTCATGAAGGTTGCTCCACCGTGTAAATCCAGTCTTAGTCTTATCTTTCGGACTGTCTCTCCATGCAGTCACTTTAAGGAGTTGTGAACTGCAAACGTTATATTAAACAATTTCGATTTCTCATGATTCGATCGATCTCGATAACGGAATAGAACTGCTGGTGAATACGAATACAGAATGGCAAAAAATCCTCAAGAACCATTATAAAGAGTTTTCCATTCTACATCCTACAACCCAAACGACTTAAGCTATTTAGCTCTTATTTTGCTAAGATCTGTATGTAGTTATAAAGACGCTCACTAAGGAAAACATTTTGTAAAATTCGGTAGTAAATTATTTATTTAACTGACTTACACCCCAAACGACTTAAGCTAGAGAGCTCTAATTTTGTTCAGATCTTTGTGTAGCTAAAAAAACGCTCACTTAGAAAAGAATTGGGAAAAATTCAAGTTTCGTAGTAAGCAAAAATTAATGGAAAGTCTTTTTTCTTTTGAATCTGAATCCATCCATCTAAGCAGCTTCTTCCTTAGAATCGTAAGCGTTTGTCAACCGGTTGGAAACAGCATTGGTAGTAAGAGTAGTAGATTTATTTTGTGTTGTAAATTTCCAGAGCACTATCCCAGTCGGACTTGACTGCATGCCAGAAGCACATCCCGTATACAACTTTTGCCACTAAGAAGTAGTTGCAAAAACCTGCAATCTTTCTTTCGCCTTTGTATAGGGGCGAAACGCAGCGGGAACTGTTATATTAGAAGCTACATTTGCATGGGTTGTTGTTGTTGGTTCATCTTCGTAAAAACGCTCGGCTCTCTCTGCTCCATGCTGGATGCGTGGCAATAGAAGGGACGTTTGCCTGTTATGCAGATTTTATGCCTTCCAACAAACGGCAAAAGGAACATGTTTGAAAAAAAGCGAATGGTCGTCCATCGTTCGGGCCTCATTTCGCATATTGGTTTCCAACAGCACGGGTGCTGCATGCGTGCCATTAGAAGGGACGTTTACATGTTGTGCAGACTTCTTCCCTTCTAACCTACTGCCAAAAGGAACGTGCATCAGTTTTCATAAAGATTATATGCCTTATATCACACAGCAAAAGTTGGTAGTGCATTCTTCTTAGTAAAATGAAATGTGCCAGAAGGCATTCTTTTGGGAACCACGTTCCGACAAATCCGACTGGGATGTTGACATTGACATTAGTTTGCCGTCAGGATTCATATTTACATCAATAACTAAATTTAAGTTATGCATTGAATATTAGATTTGATTACTTTTTAAGTGGATAAGAAAATTCTGATATAATTTGTTGTCGGTATTTCAGCGTTTCGAAAACATAATTTGCCAGTAAGGTCCAACTCCGTCCGTTTAAAATTTCAATTACTTCAGCATTATAAAAGAAATTTTTTCAAGTATTCCTTTCACCCATCAAACAAAAACTTCCTTTTTCAAGCTCTCCCAATTAAGTTCAGAAAAAAAAGACGAAGAAATTTCATTAAACTCTTCAATAACACAAAAAAGTTGTCCAAAAGTATGTTAAATGCTTGAAACTAAAACAATTGGCTTAAGCCGTTTGGCCTTACCCAACTCACCATTTCAACCCCCCTTTAGGCATATCCAAATGGTAGAAGAAAAAAAAAAAAAACTTTGAACCACTTTCGTTTCAGTAGAAGAAGAAGTCAAATCACTGTCAAAATCTTTGACAGCTCTCAAGGTGTAGCGGAAGAAGGCAAAAAAAAAGCATAATTTGTGGCATGCAAAGAACTAACAACAAAAAAAAAGTATAAACTTTCGACGTGCCTCTGACGAGAACGCGTCAAAAAAGGATCCAAGAAATGTGGAGGCAAGTTGGGGCATGTTGCACTTCCGTCTGCCTGTCGATTGTTTCAAGCAATTTGCAATGCCAGCGCCAAATTGGGCCAAATTATAAAATCCCAAAAACTGTAGCCTTTAATGACTCTTTGGGGCAGGTGTGCGTTGTTTTTGGGTTGCCCAGCTGCATCCATTGACACTGCTTGGTTTTTTTTTGGGGGGGGGGAGGGATTCTATGGAAACTTGTTTCTTCAACAATGATAATCGTTTTTATTGTTTTTTTTTTTTTGGGGGTAATCTCATAAATCATGCCAAGAAGCTAGGGAGGGGATTAGGAGATGGAGAGAGAAACCAGTTAAAGCTGTGCTTAGGTGACAGCTAGACAGGTATTTTGAACAGAACTAAGTAGCTGTAATCGACTGGTTCTGACAAATTTAAGTGTGACCAGGTATGTTTTGTCAGTTGGCATAAAAGTTGGTAAATTGCAAAACAGTTTTTTTAAGGGAAAGCTTTTCAATTAGCATTGTTCTTAGTTCCACTTACTTTTCAAAAGTAATTCCGCAACAATTCCGAAACGTTTTAGTGTTTATTTTTTTAGCAAGATTCTGTATCAAATTATCACTTTTCTTATGGTCTGGCAACACTTTAACCAGCGATACACAACTATCGATTGATTAATGCCTATCGAACTGGTCGGAGTTTCGTGATGTGGAATTCAGATCACGAATATTTCACGTTTTACTTTTCGTTTTTGCTAGCCGCAAAGAAATAGGAGGTGTTCAGCAGTTAAATTACCTGTAAATAGTCTAACATTACAGATGACTGTTTCAAGATACCAAATTATCACAAATTGTTTAAAGAATGATCCAGCCACAAGGCAAAACATTAGAAACCGCAAAATTTGTTCGTTTTGCTTTTACCAGAACACGAATCAAATCCATCTTCAAAATATTCTTGTACAACAAGGCTGAATATGTTTTAACTTTTTTATAACCAGCAAGTATGAAAGCCTGTTAAGAACGACTGTAATATACTCTATATTTGCAGAAGTCTAAGTAAGCTCTAGCCTCTTTCTTTTGCCTATAACTTGACTATCGCTCATTCAATCTTTACCATTCCTTTGGAGGATTGATTGATAATGCTGTTTACTAAGTATGTCCAGAAGGTACGAGTCGTCTTTCTATTGTATAAGTGTGGTAGAAGTGGGCTGCGTGGTGAAAATTGAAAAATTCAAGTTTGTTCCAAATAATCACTAAACATCTCGGCTTGCTTGTTCGGAAAGACAGACGGCCAAAGCTATATTGACTCGGCTGTTGATGCTGATTAAGAATATACGTATATACTTTATAGCGACGGATATTCTTTCTTCTGGCATTTACATACATACATACGGAGTTCCAAACCTCTTGTTTGCTGTTCAGGAACCGGTTTATAATCTAAGGTTTTGATTCGTACCTTAGTTCACAGCTTCTTAGAATCTTAAAAGAATTCCCTTTTGAGCTAATCGGTCAAAATAAGGGCTTATTCAGGACTCTTTCCAAGCAATATATAGACAGATATAAGTTGTCGTTTTAAGAGTCAGCACTCAGAAAAATCGAGAATTTTGTACTTAACTTAGATACAAACGGTGTCAATAGTACGGTAAGTACGAAAATACTTGATCCAAGTACAAAATTCTGGCATCAAGTACGATTTTTTCTATCCCGAAACACTTTGCTTAAGACTGTTTCGGGATATATTATGTACAGTTCGAAATATTTTAAAATCTTTTTGATCATACTTTTAGGTTGTAATGATGTTAATTCAAGCCCGATTAATTCGCAAAATAAGTACAAAATATTGTAATTTCTAATATCAACTCAAAATCATTCTATAAAGAAAATAAGATTGCGTCATATAAGTACAATAGGTTCTTAATTTGAGCCCATAAAACGTGGTCTCTGAATTGGCAATGGGCCATGAATTAACCAAAGACCTAGGTAGAATTACTATAGGTAAGAAATGTACCATCACTTCATGACTAGTGTTAGAACCGGATTGGGAATTTTAAAAACAGACTTGTCAAAAAACAGTTCACATTTTCCATTGAACTCTTTTTGTAGCAAATGCTAGTACTCAATCTAACATATTTTGTTCTTGAACTGAGAACGCCCTTTTCTTGAATCTTTCATCTTACTGTAAGTACAAAATGTTCTTGATTCAAGAACGTTTGTTTTCATTTCAATAATATTAACAGTCGTTTCTCGGGCTTAGAATGTTTCGCACTCAATTTAAGTAAGCCCAAGCACGAATTATATATGAAATTTTAAGTACAATACGGGTTGAACTCAATCCTGATTGGTTAAGAATTGGTTGGAAATGATTTTCAACACACCTTTTCACTAGATACTTAGCACTTACAATGAGAGAAAATGACTTAAGATTTTTTAGGAAACGAAGTTTTACACGAAGGATCACATAAGGTTCGTTTCGGGCTTAGATTCGGCAGGAAAAACTAAGAAATCCGGACCGATTCAGTGCAAAACCGAATCTCTTAGGAGTGAAACTTCAGAATATACCAGCAATATCATGTTTTCTCGAACGCTCGAAGAAAGCTTAGAACACTCATAAAGGAATCATCGGTTCGGATTTCTTTTAAAACTAATATAACCTCCAATTGCAAGCGCTACCGCACTATGATAACGGACTTTTTGTTGTCTGAAATCAAAGGCCGTAATGTCGGCGAGATTTGGTTTCAACAAGACGGTGCTACAGCACACACAACGTGTGAGGCAATGGCTTTATTGGTGAGCTTCGTGCTTTGAACCTTTCAACAGGCCGCCTAGATCGTGTGTTATTACACCTCAAGATTTTGTTGCTTTGAGGTTTTGTAAAATCAGAAGTATTCGTTGATAAGCCAGCTATGATTCAAGACTTGAAAGCTAACATTACTCGCGTAAATCGCGAGATACCGGTAGAAATGCTGAAAATAGTGATAAAAACTTGGACCTTCAGAAAGGACCACCTTCAGCGATGTCGCGGCCAACTTTTGAATGAAATCTTTTTTGAAAAGTAAATGTGTAAAGGTCTCTATCCAGACGAGAGTTAACGAGAAGTAAAGTAAAATTTTCATACCAAAAAAAGCCATGGAACATGGAAAAGCAAATCAAAGTACAAAACTTGGAGGCGATTCCATTCAAAACAAAAAAGTTTTTCTCACTAGAACTTCTTTTTTTTGACCGATCATTTGTACTGCAGCTATATGCTATAGTTTGCTGAAGATAGCTTTTAAACTGACGGAGGAGATAGCATAGAAACAGAGAGACGAACGGACAAAGCGAAATCAACTCAGCTCGTCGTGCTGATCAAGAATATATATACTTTATGTGGTCGGAGATGCTTCCTTCAATGCGTCACAAACATCCGGACAATTTTATAATACCCTTTTCAACGGTATAAAAAAAACAACTCGAAATAGATCACACGCTGTGATCAATTTTTCGTACGAATGTTTTCATATGAACGATATGAAATAGTTACAGAATCATTAGGAAGAAAGGACCAACCCACGTTTGGAAGATCGTTTTAACACAAATCACCTTAACGAGTATTTTTCGAGATATTTTGATGATTAAAAAGAGATGACTACCTAAGGGTTAAAAGAAGACTCGACTCAAAATGTGTTTAATAGAAACCCGACTCCAGAAAAGACTCGCAAAATGACTTAAAAATGAGTCGAAACTGATCAAAAGAACTGGTTAAAATTACTCTTGAAGAAGAGTTGCGGCTAGGGTACCATTTTCTCCCGACTTAAATGTCACTTATAATCAGAAAACGAGCGGTTTTATGAATATCTTAATGACAAAAAATTTTTTTAAAAATGTTTGCTGGATGAATCTTTCAAAAAGGTCGCCTAGCTTAACCTAACTTTTGTTCTGTCTCTACCAGGGTTGTCGATAGTTCTCAAAATATCACAAAACAGTAATATCAAAAATTTTAATTTTCAATATCGATATCGATATTTGATATGTCGAGTCTAAGAAACATCGATATATCGATAATATCGTTGTTTTTTAAAGCTTACACAAAAACTGAAAAGTTATTAAAAGACGTCTGCAACATAAAACTTCTAATGACCAGTGCAAGTGGCCATTCTTTGTATCTGATCTCTCCAGTAGTATATCTTTATGATATAAATGAATTTTTTCATTACTACCTTAAATAGCCTATGTTTAGTAAGACAAAAATTACTTTCATTAAACCTTAATACGAAAATTAGGAACACTTTTAAACAGTTCATGATTATCAAAGCAAAGCCAAAGTGATTCTACTTATATGAAGTACTGTGACAAAATTATTTCTTTGTCTTTCTGAGTACGGGGCTCAAAGACGAAAAGGTTTTGCTTACTAAAAAATATCAAAATTAATTTGTCATATACATATAAATTGTATTTTGTTTCTTTTAATAGTGGTTTGAACAGGATTTTAACAAGAGCAGTTCCCCTGGATCTAAAGTCCCCCACTATAATTGGTTGGTCAGACTCCGTTTGCATGTCTTGTAGGTGATCTAGTGGCAAGTGATTCACATTTGCAGTTGTCTTACCATATGTTTCACACTCATTAGGCCCGGCCTCAAATGCTGTATAAAGTCTATTTTATGGTTTTTACTGAACGAAACAAATGCACCGAACGGCCTATTTCAGTGTGACCATAGTAATTTTTTTTCCGATGTATCGTTTCGGCACCAAAAATATCATACCAGAATAACCCTTATGAGGACAACCCATAAAAAGTCTACCAGGTATTAAGAGGATCGTCTTTGAAATTTTAAAAAAAAATATTCGTTTTTATACCCTTGCAGAGGGTATTATAAAATTGTGCGGATGTTTGTAGCGCATTGAAGGAAGCATCTCCGACCACATAAAGCATATATATTCTTGATCAGCATGACGAGCTGAGTTGATTTAGCCTTGTCCGTCTGTCCGTCCGTCCCGTCTGTCTGTTTCTATGCTATTTCTTCCGTCAGTTTTAAAGCTATCCTCACCAAACTTTGCACGAAGTCTTTTGGTAAATATACGCTGCACATTTGTCGGAACCGGCCGGATCGGATGACTCTAGCATATAGCTGCCATAGGAACGATCGGTCGAAAAACTAGTCTTAGTGAGAAAAACTTTTTGTTTTTAATGGAAACGCCTCCAAAGTACGTATTTCTTAGTTTACTATCCTTTCCCATGATTTTACTAAGTTTGGTCGAAATCGGATGACTATAGCATATAGCTCCCATAGGAACGATCGGTCGAAAAACTAGTTCTAGAGAGAAAAACTTTTTTGTTTTTAATGAAAACGTCCTTATCATTGGCATACACCTATTTTATATACTTTTACACAATTCTACAAAGTTTGGTCGAAATCGGATGACTATAGCATATAGCTCCCATAGGAACGATCGGTCGAAAAACTAGTTCTAGAGAGAAAAACTTTTTTGTTTTTAATGAAAACGTCCTTTTCATTGGCATACACTTATTTTATATACACACAATTTAAAAGTTTGGTCACAAAGCCACATTAAAAAAATTTCTACAAAGTCTTAGCAAAATCGGATGACTATAGCATATAGCTACAGTATGAATGATCGGTCGAAAAAGAAGTTCTAGTAAAAAAAAATTTGTTTTCAATGGAAGCTGCAAGGGTATACAAAACTTCGGCCGAGCCGAAGTTAACTTTCCCCTATTTTTAAATTATAAAGAACTATGGAAAATGAGAAGAAGCTACTAAGCTGAGAGATAAAACAAATTTTGAAAGTTAGGCGCTCAAAACTCTTGATGCAAGAATTTTGATTACACAAATTCAATCTTGTATGATTCTCCTGTAAAATTCTGTAAAAAACTGATCATTCATTTATACTAGAATATAATTTAACAAGTTTCGGCTTCATACTTTCAGTTTTCAAATAAAAACTACAATGTAAATGCTTGAATTTTAATTAAGTTCTTTGGTTGAAGCTAAACTCCAACTGCACTTACTCAGCCTCAAGGCAAACCTCCACACACCACCCAAATCTCAACATCCATGTCTAAAAGAAACCCAACCCACTCAAAATTCAGTTTCCAAATGTCAAAAGTAGCTAACTAAAGCGGAAAACCTTTTTAATAAACCCAAAACAAAGGTCAGAAGTGAGTGTGTGGGTGTTCGACTTACTTCTTCGTGTATTCCGGCTGCTGCAACTGCTTCTTGGGCCTCTCCTTCTTCTTCTACTAGTGGTTGTTCGGTTTCAAATTTATATTATAATGTCACGCACAAAAATCACCAAAAAAAATGCACTTCATATTTCCAATTTTTCCAGCCAACAAAAAAAAAAACAACGACCACAACTTTTCAATCACTGGTAATCCACACCATGTAGGAAATTTTCTTCTTTTTTTTTAAACAAAAAAAAATTATATATTGGTATATTCTTTTCAATATCAGTTTTCGACGCTGAATTTATTTCGGTTTTTGCTTTCTTCTCTCTCGCTCTCTGTGTTTTTGTTTTGTTTTGTGTGTGTTTTACACTCCGCTTTACTCCGTTATACGAAACGCACGCCACGAGCTAACGAAACGCAATGCGAGCTCAAACCAAAGGCAGACCCGTTGCCGGTCCTCGTCGAACATAACAAAACCTCGAGTCGAACATGTTGCGTTTGCGTCTGCAAAACTGTTGCGAGTGTTAAGAGAGGTGCCCACTGTTAAGTGTACTTGGAAGTGGCAGCGTGCTGCGGCAAATGTTAACAGAGGCAAGAACTTGGGGGAAAGATAGAGGAATAGAAAAGGATCTCAAGCAAGAACGAATTATTGCTATAGCGCGCTTTTGTTAGACGTATGGAGCCCACCTTAAATGGAAAGCATCCTAGAGAAACTGTCTTCAACTTAGGCTTACCAAATCTCAATTGTTCTACTACTTTGGATATTTATTAGACCGAGGAGCAATTATACCCTTGCAGAAGAATTAAAGCAAGCATTTCTGACCATATGAATTATATACAGGGATTACACAGGAATTAATTTTGGTACCGGTACGGACCGTAATGAATGTGCCCATATATCGTACTTGAATGAAAGTAAGCTTAATGTCATTATTACTGTCTTTATACCTTCGGTCGTTTTCGCGATTTTATGATTTGTCAGTCACGGTAAAATGGCTTGAAATTTTTCAAAGCAAACGGAATGTAATTGACCCACTACAGCCCAGCAATTATTTCCTATCGTGGAAGATAAAAATCCGATTCTTCCAGTGTAGTATCTAGTAGTAAGCCATGATACGACATGCCAGTTGATACATGATTGTAAATAAATATAGACAGTTTATATCCAGAGAGTAGACCTGTTGTTTAATACATATTACATCCAGTAGTTATGGCTTTACCCCAGCGATATCGCATCATCACATCACCCTTCGGAAAGAAATGTGCTACCCAGCAATCCAGGCGTAAAGAAAGCGATTCTTTCTGGGAATAGGAAATAGTTTCTTCTGTTGGATATGAAAAAGTTTAATCTTGGATATAAGAGAGCGATTCTTTCAAGAAATAGAATCTATATCCACAAGGAAGAAATTTTTTAAGAACATCCATATATTAGGTTCAAACCTTTATTTTATTTAAAAAATGGAGGAAGGCTAACTTCGGCCATGAGCCTTGAAGCTCATGTTAATTTTCAGGACTCCTGAGACTGTAACTTTTCTATGGCAGCTGCACTTTACAGTCTTCCGGTTTCGACCAAACTAAGTGAAAACATGAAAAAGCATAGAAAGCGTATAAATAGGAAGTCTGAAGCCGATTCCGTTCAAAACATTAAAGTTTTTCCCACTAAAAATAGTTTTTCGACCGATCGTTTCTTGTAGAAAAAGTATATCTATACATCTATATAAAAGTGAAAGTATGTTTGTATGTTTGTATGTTTGTATGTTTGTATGATTGTCCCTTATGGGCGTCTAAACCGCTGAACTGATCTTCACGAATTTTTCACAGTAAGTTCATGTCGAACAGGAAAGTGTCATAGGCTATGTCTCTTGTCGGTGAAATGGTCCAAAAACCGCGAAATTTGCAAAATTATACCGTTCATCCAATTGCAATGAAAATTTAGGAATGGTTGAACGCTTGCCCGCGATGGGTCCAAAAACCGCGAAAATTGCACAATTTAAGTTTTCGCTAAAACTTTGCGAAATTGATCGACGCTTGTCCAGGAAGGTTTTCAAGTAGAAGAAACCGCGAAATTTGCAAAATGTTCGTTTGTTATAAAACTTTGGAGGATTCTGATTTCAAGAAATGGACGGGAAATAGTCAAAAAACCGTGATAATTCAAAAACTATACCATTCATCCGATTGCGATGAAATTTTGGTCAATGGTTAGTCGCTTGGGCTTGGCCGCGAAGGTTCCTAAGGTCCAAAAATCGCGAAATTCGCAAAATTATACCGTTCGGCCGATTGCAGTCAAACTTTGGGGAATGAATTGAAAGCTTGCTCGGGAGGGTTTCTAAGTTAAAGAAATTTGCAAAAAATTGTCCAACAACCGCGAAAATTAAAAAATTTGCGGTTTTGGTAAATCTTTGGATAGTGGTTCGACGCTTGCCGGAAAGGTTTCTAAGTAGAAGATTTGGGCGGAAAATGGTCCAAGAACCGCAAAGTTTGCAAAATGTTCGATTTTGATGAAGCTTTGAGGAGTGGTTGTACGCTTGCACGCGAAGGTATCTAAATTGAAGAAATGGGCCGGAAATGGTCATAAGACAGCGAAATTTCTAAAACTTTACCGTTCATCTGATTGCCACAAAACTTTGGACAACGCTTGCCCGCGAAGGTTTCTAAGGTCCAAAAATCGCGAAATTTGCAAAATAACCTTATGAGTATTTATGAAAGCGCTTACTGCTTATATTACAATGCCGGCGTTGGTAAATGATAGCTGTAGATTACACAGTCCAAAATATTGCGAATTTTGCAAATTTTTGATTTGAGGCTGGATTATTGTGAAGATTTGATAGACAGCAATTGTAGACGGGTAAATAGGAAGTATTAACCAAACGGTCAAAAAAGTAACGAAATTTGCAAAATATTCTTGATTTTAGATTAATCAACTCAGCTCCTCGTGCTGATCAAGAATATATATACTTTATGTTGTCGGAGATGCTTCCTTAAATGCGTTACAAACATCCGGACAATTTTATAATACACTCTGCAAGGGTATTAAAAGTTGATTATACCAGATCTGTAACTCGCACTTATCAGAGTTCGCGTTACATATCTGAAAGCATTGAATATAATATACTAGAATCTTCTGGTCGCTATCGGAATTAACAAGTTTATAGAAAATCAGATGGTCCATTCGAGAGTTATTTCAAGTTAATCAAGTTAATGAGCACAAGGCGGTTTTTGGGTCAAATCTTCAGATTTTTGGGGGGTCTCCGAGAAGAACCAAGTATGAGGAAGTGTTCTTCGCGACCTGCTCTACAGCGTACGCTGCATTTTCCCAGGTTTTTTTTTCGCACTGTTGCACTGTGTTATTAATAGATTCATGCAATGAATAAAGCTTTAAAAAAGTACTTTTAGAAAAAAAATTCGCCATGAATTTTAGAAAATCGGCTTATTTTACTATTTGCCCTGGTACTTAGAAAAATTTTCTAATAAAGCATAGTACGGAGAACGCAAAAAAGCGCTCGCAAGCAAAAATCTTCATATAAAAATGACACTGTAAAACCGCTCGCAAAATTTTCTACGTAAAACGTTTGGCGACTAGTATGCTGACAAGCAAACAGGGGGTCCTCGCGTTACCAATTACTCTGCGCATGTGGATTTTGTTGAACAGCTGTTCGGGTTTTGTTTGTGCGCCCAAACTAATTAAATTTATTTATGGTATTTTGACGGTCGGTAGAGCAAAAATATGTCCGAATTCGATTGAAGCGCATTCATGAAGAAGAAAAAAAGCTAATTATTTGGGGCCTCATCAATATTTTGAGTATTTAGATTTAGTTGCAATAGACAGCCTCGAAGTCCACATTTGTTGCTTGCACCGGCCAATGTCGATGAAGAGAAACCACATTAATATATATGTTCTAACGTTTATGAAATAAAAACAAATAAATAATGAAAATGTGTAACATTTATTATTGATCTCGCACACCTGCAGATTCGTATCGCGGCTGCACCGGGTGCTTTGTTTTGGAGCCAATTAAAACTGAAGTCGTTCATTTGGAAGTTTTAAATGAACACTTCTGTGACTCGAACTATTGGCGAAATTACATTAGATCTTACAATCTCTCTAAGCTTTGTCGATATACTCATATCGTAAGCAAATCTTTCAAATATGGCAACTGAGACGCTAGCGTCTGCTTCTTGTATGCTCTGCCTTTCTCATCCAAGGCAATTTGTGCGGCATAAATGAAAACTTGAGTTTTTAGATACAAAATCTGTAATATAGGGGGACAACTGCCTCCTGGCTTCGCCGTTGGACCTTACCGATCTCCATTTCATATACTAATTTTTTTATTGTTGCGACTTGAAATCCTCATTAAATTGTTTGTAAGCCACGGAAAAGTGTGACCGTACCTTTAAAAATTACCAATAACGCCTTATTCTTGGTATTTTTTGGCTGTCTCAGCACACTAATGTGTTTTTGTGATCCACTTTCGCAATAATTATCTTTTTTGTGCGCACAAACAGTTTGGCGTTCTCCGTACTAAGCTTAAACAGAAAAAGTTTTCCGAAATTAAGAAAATTATGCCATAAAAAAATTTGTTTAGAAAAAACTTTTCTAAAAACAAGAAAAGGCCAGATTTTTCTGATAATTAGGGCGAATTTTTCTAGTCTTTTTCTTAAAAATAGGTCAAAATTAACCTTTATTTTTAAGGAGAATACAGTAGTTTCTTAAAAACAGTAACATTTTCTGGAACAAATTTTCTTAAAAATATGCCATTGCTTTTAGAAAAAAGGTGTTCGATTTCAGGAATTTTTGCTATACTACAAAAATATTAATAGCCCATTTAGACGTGCCACCTAACGCTGTGGAATAACCTAACCGTCTAAGCGGCCGCCGTCGTTGCGCGCGACAAAGGTCTTAGGTTCTAGTCCCAGTCTGTCCCTGAAAATTGTTTATTTATTTAATGAAAATTAATCAAAGCAGCTGGGGTGATGTTCAAGCTACCTGGAACGGTGGTGGATCTGGACCCGGTGTAGGACTTGGACCTGGACCGGTGGTGGACTTGAGACGGTGGTGGACCTGGACCTGAACGGCTGACCTGGACGGTGCATTGGACCTGTACCCGGTGGTGGATCTTGACAGTTTAGCTTTTCTCTTATTAAGAAAAATTTGTCTCTAAATTAGAAAATAAATTTTTTTAATAAAATAATTTCTCTATTATTAAGAAATATTTTTCTTTTTATATTAGAAAAAAATGTCAGCTTTTAAAAATTGTTTTTCTCACTTTAAGAAAATAGTTTTCTATGATTTAGAAAAAGGTTCTAATTCTAAAAATGGTTTTCTTATATGCAAGGTTTCTTGCCCTTTGGTTAAGAAAAACTTTCCATAATATTCAGAAATTATTTTTTCTAAATTTTTGGGTGAGTCGCCTTAGGACGGATTTCATAGGCGAATTTCTAATTTTAAGGGCTAATTTGGGACTTTTTTTTTGAGTGTATAACTCTGGAACGGTTAAAGAAAATAAAATTTGATTCTTATCAATTATTTAAAATTTATCCATCTTTTAAACTGCATCAATATTTTTTTAGTTTTCATAGATATTTTATAAGTTAGAATGAGTTTTTTACAAAATTTATGAAAAATTTACGAAAAAATGTAAAAATATGGTACCAAACGACCGACGCTGGACAAAATGGTCAAGTTGGGTAAAAAGAAACTCGCCGAGGAGCTGAGCAAGAAAGAGGAAAACGCCAAAAATGGCGGAGAAGATGGTGGCGGCGGCGGTGAGCACGACTCCAGCAGCAGCAACAAGGATGTGGAGGAGAAGGAGGAGCGGGGCTTCTCGTCGGAGAGTAGCAGTTCATCACAGAAACGTTCGCTGGAGCATAGGAAACGGAAGGCCTCGTCTGATGATGACGAGGAGGTGGGGGCGGGCGAGCGTTCGGGGGAGCAGGAAGCAGAAGCGGCCGAGGACAATGATAGCGACGACCTGCTCCTGAATGGCAGCAAAGGTTCCAATTCCACAAGTTAACCGTCGCCGGCCAAAAAGCCGCGTAAACAGGCCAAGCCAAAGGCCACATCCAGCAAGGTGGCGGCCGCATCAACGGGCAATGGCCGGAAAAAGGCGGCGGAGCATTAGAACGAGTCGGATCAGGAGGATGATGATGAATCGCTGGCCAAGTCCGATGATGGCGAGGAGGAGGAAAAGGAATTTGAGGTGGAGGCAATTATGGGTCAGAAGACGGTCAAGGGAGCGGGCTATTTTCTGGTACGCTGGAAGGGCTATGGCAAAGACTCCGACAGCTGGCAACCGGAGGCTGACCTCAACTGCGATGATCTCATCGATGAGTTCTGTTGAAATGTATCAAATTATATGTATCGATAGACTAACATGTTCCATCCCTAATGTATCGACTCACGTGAGCGAGTTAGTTGTCTACGAATCTCAAACGCGAGCCCACGATTATCTATTACTTGAATAAAGACTTTATATTAATTTCACCTAGATCCTATGGGCTCACATTATTAACAACAAGTTCCGCCAAAAGAACCAGGGCAAATCCAAGGCCAAGGCCAAACCCAAAAAACAGGCCGCCAAAAAGGCAGCACGTGGTACCGCCAAGGGCAGCGGCGGCGCCGCCGCCAACAAAAAAGGTGATCCCGAAAAGGAGTGGGCCGTCGAGCGTATCATCGACTATGTGGACGATGATGAACAGAGCGGCCTGTATCGCGTACGCTGGAAGGGTTTCGGTGCCAAAGACGATACCTGGGAACCGGGAATCGAATCTCTCCTGCGAGGGTCTGATAGAGAAGTTTAAGAAAACCATGAAGGAGCTGCGCGAATCACCGAAGAATATGAAAAAGCTGTTCAGTGAGACCCTTTGCAATGCCAGAAATAATGCTGATTTAAAATCAAAAATTGGCTGGTGAAAAAAAAAAAAATAAAAGAAACAGCCACGACGATAGTTTAGAGTCATAGGCAAAAAAAAAAAAAAATCAAAAGAAAAAGGAAATTTGGGAGGTCTTCACTCGACCAACCGCCGACGGCAACTGAAACTGAAAGCTGAAGCCAGGCCATACATCAAATGATTAGTGTGGCCAAAGAGTGCCATTCACTTGCATCAATATCGTTATCGATAACTTTGCCTATCGCGCGGGCATATTTAAAATTCTTACCACTATCAAAAGCAAACTTTGCTTTGAACGTTAAGGCGGGAAAAAAACTGCGCTTTGTTTTAAACCAGAGGTGACAAGCGCTATATGCGCATGAGGCGCATTTGTTGTTGGTTTGCGTGAAGGCGTATGGCATGCGCATAGGACTAAAATTGTAGCAACAACTTCGAATGTGTCTCTCTTCTCGTTCTCTCCTATGCTTTTGTCTGTCTGTATGAACAAACAGATCTCAGAGATGGTAAGAGATAGAGGTTTGACATGTATGGGACATATGCTTCTTATACTTGCAGGCAGATCAAGTTTATTTTCAATTTTTGCCACGCCTCCTCCCGCAAACGCAAATTGGAAAAAACGTCATAGCTCCCACAGTTTTATAGATAGAAGGTTCGTTCCTTCTGGACATATTTAGTAATCAGGATTTTTAATCGATCCGAATGGTTAAGATCGGATGGTCGGTTGTCGAGTTATAAGGAAAACAAACAATTATGGGCAGCACCGGTCGCAACGATGATGGGCAGCACTTCACAGGTACAGAGTATGTTATAGTTGGGCTTGACCGACTATCTTTCTTGTTTGGGAAATGCAATTGGAACAACGTAGCAGTTCCGTAGCAGTTCAATGGCTACAAATATCTCAATTTTTATTGTTCGTCTTTCATATTTCACTACAAATCTTTCTCAAATCCTCCACCAACTGGCACTTTCCCCGGAAAATCTGTGCTTATCATTGAACTAATTAAGAACCTTATCGAAGTACTCTCTCTCCCTCTCTGCTCATTGCCGTCCACTTTGATATATCACAAAAAAATGTTGCCTCTGCCATTGACCTACCCGAACTGCAAGCGACAAAAAAACTCTGCTGTTGGTTTGTTCTACCAGCTCTTTGTTATTGTTTATAAACAATATGCTGCATTTTTTTTATCGCCCCTCAAAAAGCAGAGAAACAAAAAGACTAGCGTCGAGCCTCATTTCTGTGGCTCCTATCGCCGCTGCTGTTCCTAAATTTAGACCCAAAAAAAAAAAAAAAAACATTGATATTCCCATACGTCGACCATAAATTACACGACAATTACCCAGAAGCGAATGAAAGAAAATCAAAAAACCCCCAAAAACAACAACGGCAGAAAATTGGAAAAGAGCGCAACATTGCCGACACTTCATCACGCCCCTCACTCCGCCCTCACACGCGTAGTTTAAATTGCGCTCCCAGCTCCCAGCAATCGTGCTATAAATTTTCCTCCAAAAGTTGTTTATTTTTGGTCTTGGAAAATGTCTTTTGGCCCTCTCTCTCGATGCGTGTGTGTGTGTGTGTGTGTCGTTTCAATTAGGGAAGATTTTAGAATCGATTGATTAACACGTTCGAGTGAATCTTCTTTTAGGCTCCCACAGCTCTGGATTTGATCAGGCCAAGTTGGTCAGTCGCCAGTTGCTGGCTAATCCAAATTTCTCTGTCCATTTCTGGTTTCCCTTGCTTCATCAACATCTGGCCATCTGCCGGTGGGACTTAAAAACGATATTCAAATTCCAAGCAAGATGTTGCCTGCACTGATTGCTGTTGCCGCCGTCACCGAAAATTGTGGGTGATTTGGCAAAAAGACAACAGCTGCTGCTGCTGCTGCTGCTGCACCTCAAGTGTCAGTGACAGCATTGACCCCTGGAAGGCACCACAGCAGTTGGTTTTGATGGTGGTCTACTTCAATCGGTCTCTCTCCTTCGGTCTCCCCACCGGATGCCATACATTTTGCATCAGTATTTTTAGATAATTCTCCCCTCGTCATCGTCATCATCATCATCATCGTCACACCAAATTGCATTCCAACTGTTTCTCTGCGTTAATGAATTCAGCTCCATCAAATCAAATGCCATCTAATGTAATCCTTTCAGTTGACAGCTTTTGGCTGTTCATTAGAATCCACCAACGCTCGCCGGCTGTCTGACTGGCTGACTGGATATTTTTGGTATTTACCATGGCAATAACTGCAATTCCGGTTGCCAACGTTTCCAAATGGCTAAAAATATCCGCCGTGTCAGTTACAGTTTTTATCGTATTTTGGGGTGGCCGTGGAGGCTGCGGAGGGTGTGTGTATGTAGTCTGCTTTATTTGCTGCAGCTCCCGGACAGCTGTATTTCATTCAGACGCATTTGGCACGCGCTCATCCAGGCAGGCAGCCAGGCAGGCAGGCAGGCAAATTCAAGGGCAACAAAAGACGAGACGCCGCCAAGTCAATCCAATTGGTTGGCTGCGCCCCCCGCGCACTCCTTTTGTCTGAAAACTATTTTTGAACGTCCGGCGTTACGCTTTACATTACATGATGAATATAGCCAACCAGCTGTCTGCAGGGGTTTTCGAGCGGAAAAGTATGCTGATTCTCAGGAAAATGTGAGGACTTGTACTTAAAATAAGTACAGAAGGCTTGGAATAATCTCAGAATTATTAAATGCATCTGAATCATCATAATCATAAGTTGAATATAGAAAAATTCGTACTCCTTGAGTATGAGAACCTTCGGAAGGGAACTAGTTCTGACTTCTGTAAAGGATTGATAAAACTAGGTATATCTGGTACAATTTCCCAGTGCCACAAACGCTAGCTTAATAAACCTTCTATCGAAAGTATTTTTAGGGATTCAGAACAAGTGGAGAGTTCTGTAGAGTAGTAAAATAGTCGATTTTCCCATTTCTTTTGCCCACAGATTGGTGACTTGGCATACGTTATAAAGTAGTGGAGAGTTTTGTAGAGTAGTGGAAAGTTCTTTAGCTTCTTTACACTTTAATAAACTCCGTGTGAAGAGTTCAATTTTGAATATGCAGTGTAGAGTGGCAGTAAGTTATAAAAACTGGATTTAAAAGGTGATCTCAAATATGTAAAGAAGCTTTGAATAGCTGAGTAAGCTTCTATGCATAGGAAAACGTGCTAAAAAATATTAAAAAAACCAGTGGAGAGTTGTGTAGAGTAGTAAAATACTCGATTTGATATCTGTAAATGTATTTACAATAAGTATTTTTAGCTTTTACCTACAGATTTATGTCTTGGCATACGTTGTAAGGTAGTGGAGAGTTGTGTAGAATAGTAGAGTGTTCATAAACTTGTTTGCACTTTAATAAATTGGCTAAGTTAAGTCGCAAAAAGTATTTTTATATAAATCTGGTCACAGAACTAAGTTTTACGATACTTTTATTGGCAGTGGAGAGTTGTGTAGAGATGACAAAAATGATTCAATTGACTATTAAAGGTTGATTTTAAGAGCTCTTTAAGTTTTTAAATTCTCTACAATGTATTTAAACTTTTTTTTAAGTAGTGGAGAGTTGTGGAGAGTTCTGATTATATGCTGCAACAAATTACTAAAACGCTACGTAAGTCCCGTAAAGTAGAATAGTAAGCTTTTGACCACAAATCCACGGATTACCCCTGTTTATAAGCAGTGGAGAGTTGTGTCGAAATGTTGAAAATTCATGAATAATTGATGTAAGTGCCTAAACTGTCTATGTAGCCTTGTATTTAAAAGCAAATTCATACTATAGCATCGAATAGTGAAGAGTTTTGTTAAGTAGTGGAGAGTTCTTGAACACTTCAGTACTTCAAGTTTTTCCCACAGAACTGAGAAGTTCAATATTGAATATTTTTCTGCAGAGTTGTGTAGAGTTGCGGAGAGTTACGGAAACTGTATTTAAAAGATGATCTAAAGCATGTAGTAAGATTTTGATAAGCTTAGTAAGCTTCTATCCATTGAAATAGGTGATAGAATAGTCAAAGGATTGATTATAATTCAATAATCATCAGAAAATCAACATAGATTACACATGAACAGTCGCAGTGTTTGCGTAGACAGACTGTTTCGTCTGCCTCCCGGTAAAGCCGCTTTAGTACGCTTTAAATGCTGTCACACTATCAAGCCATTGGCAAATTATATTCAAGTGTTAAAATATTTTAGAATAAATGGTGGCTTGTGTGGTGTAGTAAAAACTCGGTTGCTTACTGTAAATGATACTATGATATGTACATTTTTTAAACTATTGCCAACAGTCTTATGTTGTAAGTAAAATGGCTTGACACAGCCCCGAAGGGCCAAAGCCGAGCTAACAGCAGAGAGGGGTGACCGGGTGTAAAAGGACTGCTTATTCGAACGGAATAAAAGCATTTCATTACATGATTCTACAAAGCTGGCGCCATCCAGAGGGGGTGACCAAGCTATTCAAGAAAAACTTTTCTTGGCGGGGGGTCGCGCACAGCGGTCGCGCACACTTGCCGCTACTTATGTTATAAGTAGTACGTTATAAAGTATTGGAGAGTTGTGTAGAATAATGGAGAGTTTTGATTACTTGCTGCAAAGGAATGAATTTGCTTTGAAAAGTCCCGTCAAGTAGTATTCCAATCTATTGACCCCAGATCTATGTCTTAACTTTACTTATAAGCATTTAAGAGTTGTGTACAGTACTGAAGACTTAGGAATTCTTTTAGTTAGAAGCTTGCGTGACCTTAGGTAGCAGATTTTAAAGCGTATAAGAGCACTGCAGAGCTGTCTAGACTTGCAAATATCACATACCAGTACTGGAAAACTGTTGAAACTTAGCAAAAAAGCAAAGAAAATCGAAAAAATATAGTTTTAAAGGTAAAGTCATGTTATGATTTCGTATAACTTTAAACAGAGACACACAACACCAGAAAGGAGGCTGGTAGATCGTACAGCTGTTTCATGAGTAACCACACTCAATCAATACCTACTGAACTGTACAACTCGAGCCGGCTAAAAACTGCACGAATACCATTTTACATAGTCCAAAGCTGACCATTTTTCATATCCTTTGGATGATTTTCAGCTCCGTTGGATGAATGAAAGGATATTAAAGATGATAAAAAGGATATTTAAGACATATCCATTCCAAATGGATCTTTTTTAGATCTCTTTACCAGAGGTACACAGAGTATATTAAGTTTGAGCAAAAGTATGTAACAGGCAGAAGGAAGCATCTCCGACCCTATAAAGTATATATATTCTTGATCAGCATGAACAGCCGAGTCGATCTAGCCATGTCTGTCTGTCCGTCCGTCTGTTTGTCAGTCCGTCTGTCCGTATGAACAAATAGATCTCGGAGATGGTTAGAGAAAGAGGTTTGACATGTATTAGACTTCTTTTACAGGCAGATCAAGTTTGTTTTCAATTTTTGCCACGCCCCCTCCCGCCCTCCGCAAATTGGCAAAAACCTCATATCTCCCACAGTTTTATAGATAGAAGGTTCGTTCCTTCTGGACATATTTAGAAATCGGGATTATTTATCGATCCGCCAAAGGAATAGTAAAGATCGGATGAACGGTTGTGAAGTGTGAAGTGGGCAGCACTTCACAGGTACAGAGTATGTTATAGTCGAGCTTGACCGACTTTCTTTCTTGTTTTTTTCTGTGTAAGGGAAAAGAGAAAAGAGACCGCTTCATGTTGTAGAAACTGCTTCTAAGCGTGTTTCTTAAGTATTGAACGATTTTGGAGGTGTTTCGTGTAGTTTTTAATTTCTAAATCAATTTCAGATTTAATATACTTTCGAGCTTAAGTTAAAGACCTAACATACCAAAATCGTCTGGTAACAATTTGGAAGTCCTAATTTTTAAGATTTTGCGTCTCTATCACTGACGGTGATAAAGCCTAGAGAAACGATCAAATAGCCGTGAATTAGTGAAAAGATGAGGCAGTGAAGACTTGGCCTTGGTTTCGTTTTAGTTTTAATGTTCTGTCCTCACTACAACCATTTTCCATGAATTCATCCATAATTATATGGGCATGAGGTGGCACAAAAGTGTATTTACAGAAATTTGCCTTGTTAGATACCGATTATTTTTTTTAGTTTGACAAAGTTTCAACACAAGCAAAAGATTGGCTGCTTTATATTTTCTTCCCTTGGTTATTCCTCATTTTTCTAATTTTGTCGCTGTACGCCTTCTTAATTCTTCTTTCTTTCCTTTGTTTTCGATTTTTCTTCTTCCCCTCTTTTTATTCCCCGTTCCTACAGTTTTGTTATCGTTCTTCTGTATTTCGTTTGTTTTCATAATTCTTTTTCTCATTCTTTTTGTTTTCTTCTCTCTTCTGTATTGCTGCTTTTTGTAACTTTTCTTCATCTATATTCCCCATTTCCTCCTTGTTATATCCCTTCCTTCCTTTTCTTCTTTTTTCCATTTCTTTCTCCCCCGCGTAACCGCTTGCCCCCTCTCATCACCATCAATCCACGCATGGAGGGCATTTCCCCAGTCGTGCTGGAGGGCTCTAACCAATCCACTTGATGTTTATTATTATTTTCCAGACTCTCCTCCACAAATCCCTTCCAGCCAATGTCTCGTTTTATATGTGTTTACTGTGAAATTTATTTTTAATTTCAACGACGCAAAGTTACTGTAAAAAAAAGAAGAAAAGGCGAGAAGAAAAGGGAAAACATTTAAACAGGATGCAGATGCAGCAAAGTGAAGTCGGAGACCAAGTCAGGCCGAGCTGCCGGGCTGCCAGGCGAAGCTGAAATTGCTTAAAAATTGCCAGACAGTGCAAATATGTTCCAGGAGGGAGGCAATGGCCCAGGGGCTGGCGCTGGTGGGGCTGCTGCCTGCTGGTTGACAGCACCGAAGGCAGCAACAAATAGTTTTTGTCCCCTTTCCCTCATCCAAAAAAAAAAAAAAACCGAAAAAGAAAATAAAAGCCAAAGCCAGAGAGATCAACTTGGAGGCCGCTTCCACCGCTCTCCACCAGGCAGCTGTCAGTTTGGGGAGCATTAAAATGCAAAAGCATTTCATTTGCCGCCTCGCAGACGAAAATTCAAAATCAGCAAATTACGTGCCAGGCGGAGAATGGCGACCATGTAACTAACACTGCAGCAGCGGCAGGGCACCCCAACCCCACCCCAGCCCTGCCATACCAACCCTTGTTTGGTGTGTTGCGCTTAAGACGACATGTAATTATCGCTGGCAAAAAACCGGGGAATTTGCTACGTCAATGTCGCCAACGTAGCCAGCGATGAGCAGACACCCCAGCCCAACTGGCTACAATGGAGAGTTCCCCAGCGGGTCAGTTGCACTCTCAGTGATGTGGGGTGAAGTGGCGACCGTGACTGTAAAGGAATTTGCTTCATTTGGGGTTCAGACCGTACCAGATATTTTATCATGAGTTAAGTGGCGACCGTGACTGTACAGTAATTTTTATCATCTGAGGCTCTGATCATTCTAGAACTTTTAGAAACAGTCACTATCTCAATAATGAGTAAAGTGGTGTACAGAAATTTTCATCATCTGAAGTTCCGACCCTCCAAGAACTTTCAGGATCAGTCGCTGTCTTAATAATGAGTGAAGTGGCGACCGTGACTGTAAATGAATTTGCTTCAGTTGAGGTTCCGACCTTCCCTGTTATATCAGTCTCTGTCTCATAAATGAGTAAAGAGGCGACCGTGAATGGACAGTGACTTTTATCATTTAAGGTTCCGACAATCCTAGAACTTTTAGAATCAGCCGCTATGTCAATAATGAGTAAAATGGCGATCGTGACTGTAGAGGAATTTTCACGATCCCACACTTTTCAGTATCAGTTTCACTCTCATTGATGAGGAGTGAAGTGGCGACAGTGACTGAACTCGAATTTTCTGGAATATGAAGTAAGACGAGTTTTAATTATCTGGGGTTCCGACCATCTCCAAATTTCAGTATCATTTGCACTCAGTGAATATGATTGAGGTGGCGACCGTGACTTAGCCATACACAAACATTCACGATCAGTCGATCCTCAAAATTATAAAGTGGCCGTAACTGCATTGAAATATTTTGAAATAGGACGAGTTTTCATCATATGCGGTCTTCGATCATTCCAAAAATTTTAGAATCAGTTGGGCTCTCAGTGATAAGGGGTGAAGTGGCGACCGTCACTGTACTGAAGTTTTCTAGAATATGGAATAAGACGAGTTTTCATCATCTGAGCTTTCCTTTATCACAAAATTTTAGTATCATTCGCACTCTCAGCCATTATGAGTGAAATGGCGACCGTGACAGTACAGTATTTTTCACTATCTGGGGTTTCAAACATCCCAATAATTCCATTATCAGTTGCTTTCTAAAATCATGAGTCAAGTGATTCAAGAATTCTTCACTAAATAAGTGACTTATAGTCAGCAGTGACCACACAGCTAAACTAGCTTCACACACCGTCACCTTAAGTCAAGCGTCTTTCAGGGGACAACAGCTGTCTCTTCTTCTCCTCCTATACACCCACCTTCCCAATCAGGTGTTAATGAAGTCCGCTTCAGTCTTAGTGCTTCCCTTCCACCCCAACACGTCTCCGATGTTAATTTTCCATTTAAATTTTCCAACTTGTGCCGATTACTTTCGCTGTCTAAATATTTTTTTGCAAAAACAACTCAAAAAAAAAATAGTGTTTTCTTTTGGTTATTTGAGAGCTTCAGGTGAATGGCAAAAATGGTAATTAGTGACCCGATGGATTGCAAAAGGGGGGCGGAGGCCGGAGAGAGAGAGAGATCCTGTGGTGCGTGCACCGGTTTATAGCACGTTTGGGAGCTGAGCTGGTGAATGTTGCATGATTATAATGGGTGGGCTGGGGCCGGTCTCTGCACTTGACCGGCTGCCGTTCGTTTGACAAAAGTGAAATGTAAGTAATTAAAATTGCTAACTCGTAACTCGAAACTTCACATGTCTCCCTCCTCCTCCGCTCTGATTGGGCCGGGGTTGAGGTTTCAATATTCCATTTCCATTTTCAAGGTTCGCACGCCCACGTCCCATGTCCCATGCCCATTCCCATTGTTGAACATTTTCTTGTCTCTTGTATTAATATTATTATTATTTTTTTGGGGCTGTTTGTTTTTTGTATTTTCCCAAAGAGGCTGCAAAATCGCCGAAAAGGCACGTAGCTCATTGATAGAAAAGACAGCAAGACGGGGGGCGAATTGGTGACGGGAGCCATGGCCGGGGCACTTCACCACGTTGCCGTCTGGCACTTTGCTTTCATTTCATTTTCGATTTTCCATTTCTTTATGAAAATTGCTGATAATCACACAGAGTCGTTGTCCCCCCCGACTCCACCCACAGTCGCTTGTCATTACCAAAAGTGCGAGTAGAGGAGGAGGCACTTGCCGCAGATCACTCCAATGAGCAGTGGATAAGAGGGGGGAGCAATCAGAGTGGGTCTGTTAGAGATAAGTTTCGAGGGGACAGAAGAATGGATTGAAAGTGACAAGTGTGAAGATTATGAGTGGAAATAAAAATTCTGGATTTGAAAAAATCTCAACACTCATTTTAATATGAACGGGCTAAAAATATATTAAAGTTTGATTACATGTGTAAAGTTTAGTGAGCATACTCATTTTCAAAACAAGTTAGAAAATCGGTCAAGCCCGACTATAACATACTCTGTACCTATGAAATGCTGCCCATCACCGCTGCAACAGGTGCTGCCCATTATTGTTTCTTTTCTTATAACTCGACTATCGTTCATCCAATCTTTACCATTCCTTTGGCGGATCGATAAAAAATCCTGATTACTAAATAAGTCCAGAAGGAACGAACATTTTATCTAGAAAACTGTGGGAGATGTAATGTTTTTTACAATTTGAGGAGGCGGGAGGGGGCGTGGCAAAAATCTAAAATAAACTTTATCTGCCTGCAAGTATAAGAAGCATAAGTCCCATACATGTCAAACCTCTATCGCTTACCATCTTTGAGATCTGTGCAGTCATACGGACAGACAGATGGACACTTTTGCACAAACTTAATATACTCTGTGTACCTCTGGCTTACTATTTTTAGAAGCTTTTTTTTATGAGTCAGCTTCTCACAAGTCCTATGCTATGCTTGCTTTACCTTGACTTACCATGCTTTACCCATGATTGACAACAGCGAGCTCGATGTGGCGATTTCCGCGACGGAAGTTAATATAGCGATCGCAAAATGCAAAAAAGCTCCTGGTATTGATCGCATTCTCGCTGAATTTCTAAAGGAAGCGTTTCCGATTTTCGCTGAGCGCCTTACGAATGAACTATATTTTGCATAACGCAGAAGCATCAGTTTCCTTTCTACTAAATATTATACATATATCCCATCTACAAGAAAGGGTATCCAGCGCAAGCAGGAATCTCATTTCAAATCGCAATGGTAAAGGTGTTCTCCACAGTTATTTTAGCTCGCCTAATTGCTTGTCTGGCCGGGTGGCTCAGCGGCTAGTGTGCGCGACCGCTGTGCAAGAGGTCGTGGGTTCGATCCCGCCTCGGAACTTCTAGAAAAAGTTTTTTCTTTGAATAAACTTTACAGCCGGTCACCCCTCTCTGCTGTTGGCGCCAGCTTTGTAGTAATTAGCCATGCAAAAGCTTCTTAAACTGCCGTTCGGATTCGGCGTTAAACTGTAGGTTCCTTTCTTTTGTGCGAAAAATAGAAGCGCACACGCCAAGACACTGAGAGAGGCTCGGGTTTGGCCATTTAGAGCTGTGTGAAGCCATTTTTATACTTCCCAAGTTAGTCGCTATGCAAATCCTTACGAATCATTCGCAATGAGTTTCAGGATGACAATAAATTTTCCAGGCTAGGAGTATGATTTGCTATAGTCAACACATAGCTGTAGGGAGAAGAACGACACGACACTGCACAGGAAAGAGTTGATGAAGCTCAGCGAAAAACGTTTGAGGTCACTGCTCGAAGGAGCGAAACTCGTCTTTTATATACAAGCCTAAACTTTAACCTGGGTCAAAGTAATTACTTTAGAGATGACTTTTTGGTAGATGCCATAAAACTAAAATTCTAATCACTCACCTATACACCCCATATAATCGACAAGAAGTTCACGTTATGCAACAGAAGAGCCCGGGAAGATACCTTTCATCTCCTGTCACAATGCTCCATTCTGGGAGAACTAAGATTCAAATATTTTGGAGAAAGGCTCTTTACATTGGAAAAAGCTTGAAATCGATAACTCCAAAGGATGGGTCTTCCTGAAGCTCGCTAGGATTAATAATTCTGAATTGTACAATTTATCAGTTAAGGCTGACGTCAATTAATGCCATGCCTAAATACGCAAATTGTTCTTATTTTCCATAAAATACTACAACTACTACTATTACTATAGTTTATGAATTAATTCAGTTTTCAAAGACTCCTTGAATTCATTTAAGTATTACTTAAAAACAGTCGTTATTTATGTAAGGCAAATGAATACACTCAATATCAATGACATTCACTTATAGAACACTCAATTAAGATTTGAATTGGCTCAATATACTCACTTTCTAAAGTGAATTCTTTTCAAGCTTCTTCGAATTATCCATTTTAACTGTGTAGACTTGAAAGGCATTATATTCATTTAAAATGGAAACGCATAAAAATGAGTACACTCAAGATAGTGGAATACTTCTAGTATTCATTTAAATCATTTACTGAATAAACTTTAAAATTAACATTAAACAAATGAATTTACATTCACTTTGACTAAAATCAAAATAGGTCGTTAAACCCATATTCAGATACAAATGAATTTACTCAATGTTAATGGCATTCACTTAAATCATTCACCATTCATTAGAACTACGATATATAAATGAATAGCATATGAATCAGGGATGCAAATCACTCGAAAATAAGTATTGGTTTTATTCAGTGGTTCACATAGTTTCGAACGCCGGTTCGTTCATGAGCAACGAACCGCGGTTTCGGTTCGGTTCAGTGGTTCATAAAGGCATATTATTAAATACAGTCGAACTTCTATATAGCGAAACTGGGGGTCAAAAATAACTATAGAATTGTTTGAATATAGAGAATATAATACTCTTTGTTCAGAAGTTCGTAATAGAGAAGTTCGACTGTACTATGATTTCTGTCGTAAGGTGAATGTTGGAAATTGAATTCGTATAAACCATTTGAGTATCTTTCTATTCGGAGGTGTCCCAGAAATCTTTTTCAACCAAGTTCCAACCCAAATCCAATTCTCGTTGTCCTAGAAATAGGAGATTTGTTTGGAGATTTTCGCAAGCCAACCAAAGCCAATACACAAAGCAACCCAACCGACTTCACTAATCTACGCGACTAAGCACTGTTATTGTAGATATACCATCATCTTATACACAAGCTATTTAACTAGACTTTCGAAAACGAAATCTCTTGAAGTTCTGGGATTCCGACGGATTTTTTGAGCGATTTGCAAACCCACCGAAGCCAAAATCTCTGTAGATTTCCAGGACACCCCCGATTCATTCGGATTTGTAGGATTCGTCTATAAGTTCTAGGAATGCACTTAAGGTGAAGAGAATATTGTACAATAGAGGACGACAAATCAACTTTCAAGAAAAGAATGCAGACTGGGGACAGGCATATTAAGAGATCGGCTGGCAATTGCGGTAGACTTACAGGAGTACATGTTGTAATATTTGTGTCGAGACATCCTCAAAAGTTATATCTCTCATAAGGATCAATTCGGTCTATCAGTAGTCCCTTTGGCAGAGGGTCGAACTAAAATTATCTTAGAAAAACGCAGTTAATAAGCATCATTGGCTAGAGGAAAACGATTCACGTTTTAAAACTCATCAGAGAACTGAACCGAACCAAACCATTTTTCTTTGTGGATTTCGGTTCGGTTCAGCATTTCTGAAAGGAATCCGGTTCGGTTTTCGGTTCGATTCACCAGCTGGAAAAAGCTATTCGGTTCGGTTTAGAACCGGTTTGCATCCCTGATATGACTCCCACTCCCACTCCCAAATGTTTGTTGGAGTAAATAGAAATAACTACATCGAACTTAAGGGCCAAATAGTTCTACTCTTCGGGCATTTATTGGAATCATTCGAATTGCTTACAGCACTGTTTCGTTATTCCTCTCCAAATGCAATAAAATACAAGCAGTACGACTTAGCGACGCTATAACCAATGAGTTAAAAAATGAACTCAACACAAGTTATACTTTGATTAGTATTTGCTGTCCAAAACTAGTCCAAAAGTATCAAAGTCCAAATGCAACTATCGTTCATTCACTTGTGCACCTTAATATTCAACACGAGTCTTAATGCAAGTGAATGAATTCATTTTATAGATGAAACTTTGGAATGCATTTGCAACTTATGTGTTTATTCTCATAAGAAAAGTAAAATATTTTGAATTAAAAGTTAGTTATCGGTATAGTTTTCGTGCTGGGTACGTGACTGGTCGTGCTTTGAATAAATTTAGAGAGTGGCCCGTGTCGAGTAGCTAATGAATCCAAGTAAATTACTCTATAATTTCGAAACACTATAAAATTTTCCCCAACTTTAATCGTTTGCTAACCAGGCCCACACCTCCCCTCCTCCTCCAACTCATTTCATGGCTTTTCAAGTTCATTGTCACTTGGCTGTGTGGAGAGTCGAGACGCAAACTGCAACTGAAAAAAAAGAGAAGAGTTTGGAGGGGACCCCCTCTAAGGCGATGCCAACGACCCAAGCCAAGAGCTGGAAATGCCATAATCCAATTATGAATTTTCACATAAATTTTTTTGTGTTGTGATGAAAATATCACCCCGTTTCCCCCCGTTGCCTAATAATAACAATAAATTTTTTTCCTTTTTTTTTGGGGAAAAATAATGACAACAAAAAGTTTGAGTAGACATAAAGCGCTTTTTACTTTATTTTTATCAGTTTGTTTCGTTGCGGAGCCATCACAAAATGATAATGTTGATAATTACAACTGAAAAGCGGGGCGAAGCATCTTCGAGTTGACTCATTGAGAGTCATCAGGGCGACAACGTCAACGTCATTGTCAGCCAGCCTGCAGCATCTTCGTCTTCGTGTCTGTTGCAGTCGTCATCGTCGTCGCCAACTTGAGTCGTCGTCCCCCCCCATTTGCTGTTGCCATCAAACCCATCGAGTATGACAATTTCATTTATTTAACATGATTTTTACGCAGCGAGTGTCAGGGAATGGTTGAATATGGATTTTTTGTGGAATTTTGAATGCATCATCGGCAACTCTCAATCTCTCTTAGTTCCCTCTGGATGCTCTTGTTTGTGTTTTTTTTTTTATTTTTATTTTATTTTAATGTCTGATTGAGATTTGTTGTGATGGATGATGAGTGAGTTGGATATAGGAATTCATTGGTTTTTTTTTTTGAGGAATTGTTGAAATGAATGATCTAAAATGGATGTATTCATTTGGATTCACTCATATTTATGAAATGCAGACATGTCTATTATGATTGTTTTAGGTGAATAGAAAAAGAAGCCATTTTGAGGCTAAGCTGACTTTTTGATGAAAGTGAATATCATGACTATTCATATTCAAAATGAATTTATTCATTTAAACTCACTTTAGATGTGATGTAGCTCATATTTATTGCATCGAAACATGTCTAAAATGGTTGAAGTAAATGAATACTAAAAGTATTCATTAGTTATTCACTTCGAAGATGAGTGTTTTCCTTAGTATTCATTTGATGTTCATTTATTCATGCTCAAAAGAATTCAATTGAAGCCTATGTGTCAAAGCTGACTTTTTGATGAAATGGAGTAAGTGAATATCATGACTATTCATATTCAAAATGAATTTATTCATTTAAACTCACTTTGAAGTACAATATAACTCATTTTTATTGCACCCGAACATGTCTAAAATGGTTGAATTAGATGAGTAATAAAAGTATTCATGAGTTATTCACTTTGAAGATGAGTGTTTTCATTGGTATTCATTTGATGTTCATTTATTCATGCTCAAAACGTATTCAATTGAAGCCCAATGGTCTAAACTGGCTTTTTGATGAATTAGTTGAAGTGAATGTTATGAACATTCATATTAAAAATGAATGCATTCATTCGACTTTACTTTAACACTCTATCCAGCATGTTTAACACGATGGGTTTAAGTGAATAACTATTGTATTCATTTGCTATTCACTTATTAAGTGAGTGTATATCCTTCATTTGAAAGTCCTTTAAGAATACAAACTCCTAAATCCTAATTCTTTAGTAGTTGACTCCATCAGTTGCTTATAAATTGTTGGCAAATTTAGATTTGCTTTAAATTCGCCAGTCGAACAGTCAGTGGGCTCATCAATTGGCTACTCCTCCTCCTCCTGTGGCTCCTCTTCGGTCTTTTCCAAATAATTTCCCTGCAATTTGCATTCATTGATGAGATATTTAAAGTCCGGTTGATTGCGTAAGGTCACCGGATCACCAATAAGTATTACCAGGCCACTGGGCAGGCGACAGTAGCACATTGACCCGATTGCACACACCAGCGATGCATTAATAATGCGCTTTTCGCGTCCACCTGACTGTGCTCGATTCGATGCAACAAGTTCCACGTGAGACGAACCTGTATCAAAATCCTGCTCCTAGAATTTGAGTTTATTATCTAGGACCTTATCCATTAAATTTATCACTTAACCTAGCACAAAATAAGCCTCGATCTCATAAAAGAAGCTGTTCAAGCCAGCTTTATGCTAGGTTTGGTCTTGAATGTGGTAGAAAGGCATAACAAGATTAAGAACAAGATGGTTTTCTTTAATCTTCACCTAAAGTCTTTAGCAAACATCCATGAAACAGTACTGTATATGCATCCAGCTCTTTTTGGTGTTAACAGTTGTGAACAAAAGCAACTTTTTAGCCCGCAAGTCAGCTAAACTCATTACTAATTAATCTAAGACTTTAAAACTGAACTTGACTTTAAACTGGATTTTGACACAGAATTCCAACTTAACTTAACCCAAGGGCTTTTCTTGATCTTGAACTTAACCTGACTTCACTTGAAAATAAATCTAAATTTTCCAGACCTCTTCCCCAGATTCCCAGATTATAAACTTAACATTAACCTAAGCTTTAACAAGACCTTTTACCTTTACCTAAACCTGAACCATAACTTGAAACTAACCCAGACCTTATTATAGATCTTAGTCTAGTCCTTATAGACTTTACTCACGACCACCTTAGCTTGGAATTTTGCCTCAAACTAAACAAATTAGGCTAACTCTAGACCTTTAAATGATTCTGGACCTTGACCTCATCATAGACCTTAGCCTAACCCGTTACCCAAACCTCAAACTTGACCTAAATTATGCTCATTACTTGAACCCTAAACCAGAACTCAAACTAGCAATAAATTTTAATCCCAATCTGACCGTAACCTCCACCTTAACCATAAAATCTTAACAGAATCCCAAGAACTTAACCTTTAGCCTTAACTTAAACCCTAAATTTTGCTTTAATATCTTAATATCTTGAATAACTTAGCATTTATATCTTAAACCTTAGAAATTTGACATATGCACCCGTTTGTTATAAAGACATATAGAACTTTGCTAACCTCAGACCGATTTATTTTAGCTTTAACCCCCGAATTGAAAACTGCCACCTACCATAGACCTCAGAGCTTTAATCTTTGAGCTTGAGAACTTAACCTACTTTACAGTGATGAAAGACCTAAAAACTAATATCTTTGAGCTACATATAAAGACTTTAGATCTTCAAACTAACTAATGCACCATAGACTCTGAAAATTTAGATCCGACCCGGGACCTACATGAGAATTAACCTTCAAATAATTTCCGAATTATGACTGAAATATCTATGCATTATATAACATGGACTCTTTTTTGAACTTTGATCCTAAATATGAGACCTAAGAGAACAAGCCTTAGAGCCAGAATCAGCGCAAAAACCTTAGAGATCAAATATGTAAAATAGCTAGACACAGCCCCAAAGGGCCAAAGCCGAGCCTCTCTCAATCTCTTGGCTTGTGCACTTCTAATTTTCGCACAAGAGAAAAGGATTGCCGAATCCGAAAGGCAGTTTGAGAAGCTTTCCATGGCTAATTACTACAACTCTGTCGCCAACAGCAGAGAAGGGTGACCGGGTGTAAAGTTTATTCAAAGAAAAAAACTTTTTCATTAGATGTTCCGAGGCGGGATCGAACCCACGACCTCTTGCACAGCGGTCGCTCACACTAGCCGCTGAGCCACCCGGCCACCCAAATATCCATATTAAGGCAAAAAACCTAAAAGTTTACTAATTAAGCCCTAAAGAACTTACTTTAGACTTAAAATCTCAACCTTCGACATTAAGACCTTAAGTATAAGGTAAGACATTCGAGTTAGGACCATGACCTTTGACTGTAAGCCTTAAGAATGAGATATAGGAATATTACCTTCGAGATACTTTTTTTTCGACCCAAAATCTCAGAGCTATTCATACGACATAACATCTCGCCCTTTCACCAAAGAACTAGAACCTTGACTTCGACCCAAAACCTTAAGAACACTTAACCCTAGATCTTAGACATGGACCATCTACCTTAGACCTTGAGAATAAGACCTTAACAGTTCACCTAAGACCATAAGAATTAGACCTCAGAACTATTCATTCGACCTTACATTTCGCTCTTCCACCTAAGACCTTAGAACTATTGCAATGGCATTGAATTAGCACCTTGACCTTCGACTCCTAAGCCTTAAGAGCCCTTAACCCTCGAACTAAGACCTCGACCATCTAAGACTTTGAGAATTAGATTTTAATACTATTTTTTCCATCTAAGATCTTGACCTTCGACCTAAGAGCTTAAGAAATAAATCTTAGAACTATTCATTCTAATAGCTCGACCTTCCATCTAAAACCTCGGAACTATTCCTATGACCTTGAATTAGGATCTAGACCTTCGACCCTAAGCCTTAAGAACCATAAACCTACGAACTAAGAAGACCTTCCTTACCTTCCACTTAAGACATTGAGAATTAGATCTTAGTGCTATTTTTCGACCATAAGAATTAGATCTCAGAACTATTCATTCGGGCTAACAACTTGCCCTTCCACCTAAAACCTTAGAGCTATTCCATTGTCCTCGAACTAAGATTTTTAACTTCTACCTAAAATCTGAAGAATTTGTGCTATTTTCGACCTAAGGCCTTTACCTTCTACTTAAAACCTTAACCTTCTAGCGAAGACCCTAATAACTAGATATTAGTACTATTATTTCGTCCTAAGTGCTTGTTTTTTTACCTCAGACCCTAAGAATGAGATCCTAGAACCGACATCCTAGATCGTTCAACCTTCCTTTGGCCCCAAAGGGCCAAAAAGCCGAGCTTCTCTTAATCTCTTGGCTGGTGCGCTTCTAATGTTCGCACAAGAGAAAGGGATCTACAGTTTAATGCCGAATCCGAGCGGCAGTTTGATAAGCCCTTGCATGGCTAGTTACTACAAAGCTGGCGCCAACAGTGGAGAGAGGTGACCGGGTGTAAAGTTTATTCAAAGAAAAAAACTTTTCATTAGATGTTCCGAGGCGGGTTCGAACCCACGACCTCTTGCACAGCGGTCGCGCACACTAGCCGCTGAGCCACCCGGCCACCCAGAGATAAACACGTAGATTTCCCTAACCCAAGACTCAAAAGTGAAGAGAAGTAGAATGACATTTGGTCCAGAGTTTTCAGCACTTTTCGCCTGGCGTTGCCAGCTTGGATGGGGTTGACTTCTTCCTGGTGTCGCCAAGTGAAATATTTATGCATTTAAATGCGTTACAATAAATTTTTGATTTATTTGCCACGTTATTGACTGAATTTTAAATGACGGCGATTTATTTCAGATTTATATGTGCCAGCAAAAAAAGTAAATATATATATATATGTATGTGCAGATGTATAGAAAAGCAGCTGCCCTGAAAATTGTCTGTATGCTATAGAGCGACATATGTATTACGGGGAAATTGTAGAAGTTTTGGATTTGTCGTTATTTAATACCCTTTATTGCAAAGTAGCTAGGGGTATATTCAAGTGGGGCGTTCAATTAGATAGTTGATAGACTTATTTGTAAAATCAAGCGATACCAAAAAGTAAACAAACAACTAATGTGTTTCAAATTCCTTCGCTAAAACAGTCGCTGGTACGCGTTGCGATTTTGACATGACTAAGGCCCGATTTCTCAATGTGCGGTTAGTCAACTTGACAGGCAGTTTAACCGAATTTGCGTATCTCATGCTGTGGGTGGCGCAACCGGAGGAACAGACTTAACCGCTGCTCGAGCACTGGTTAAAGTTAACCGCGAGTTCAGTGCCGATGGAATTATCGATATATTTTATCGCTATACAAACAGCTGTCAAATGTGTCTACTTGGTAAATATCGATAGTTATAAGCTGCTCGTTACTCGCTTGACTCGTTATGCAACGCTGTGACTGACTACCCCAAAGTAACGGGTATTTTGTAGTCGGCTATCGCCAATTTGTCGCCTGAATTTTTATTATGATTGAAGCTTTTTTTGTTTTCTTATTTTTTTTGTCAAATGAAAAATTGCCCCACCATTTTTTAGCGAAAAACTTTTGTTTTCATTTGATTTAATTCGTTGCAATTGAATTTATTTGTCGTCATTTAGTTTGCGCTTTTTTGTTGTTGCCTTTACATAAATAATGGAAAACTGTGGGACAAGTTTTGATCATTTGGTGTGTGTGTGTGTTTTTTTTTTTTGTGTATTTTTTGCTTGGTAAATGAACCGAGAAGTTTAACTGGTAACTTAATTAACCAGGCGCCGCGTTGGTACAAAGACCTAAGCAAACTGAGCGCGCTTTTACTTTTAGGCCTGGGAAAACTGCATGGGAAAGACACACGCACACTCGAAACTAATTATGCTGTTAAGTGCGGGATTTAAGTTGCTGGGTTTTCAGTTTCATACGCTAACAGGAAAGACGAAGTGGTTGAGAGAGTCTTGAAAGGGGAAGACGGAAAACCACATAAATATGGCAAATTGTCACTAAAAACTTTAAACCAAACTTGATTGACCGGATTGACTAAGTATACTGTAGAATTTTTAGTGAAATTATTGAAATTGAACAGTTTTAATAAGTAAAACAAGAAAGATACTCTGTACCTGTGAAGTGCTGCCCATAATTGTTTGTTTTCCTTATAACTCGAATATCGTTCATCCGATCTTTAAAACTCCTTCAGCGGATCGATTAAGAATCCCGAATACTAAATATGTCCAGAAGGTTCGAACCTTCTATCTATAAAACTGTGCCAAAGAGAATCTCGGATTTGCCGAAAACTCCCGAAAACAGTCATGGTACGATGATGAGTGCCGCCGCGCTACTGCAGAGAAAGACGCTGCCTACAGGAGAACTCTGCAGTCTGGAGCAACGCGGACTGTTAAGGAGCGATACCGGGAGAAAAGGAGAGGAGAAGCGCCTTTTCAGAAGGAAGAAAAATGAGCAGGAAAAGCGCATGAGGGAGAAAGTCGAAGTGCTGTTCGGAAGGAGTGAGACTCGAAAATTCTACCGAAGGTTTTATGCCCAGAGTCACACTATGCAATGAAGAGCACGGAAATCTGGTCAGAAGTCCGAAAGTGGCACTACACAAATGGAGAAACTATTTCTAACCTGCTGGGAGGTGATGACGAACACAATGCCGCCTCTGGGGAAGTAGCGACACCACCAATCGATAACATAGAGATAGATCCGCCGGACCATAACGAAGTCTTGTTAACCAAAAAAAAGGGTAGAAAATAACAAATCTGCTGGCGCTGATGAGCTGCCCGCTGAATTGTTCAAGGCTGGCAGTGAGGAGCTGGTAAGGTGCATGCACCAACTTGTGTGCAGAGTATGGTCCGAAGAAAGCATGCCCGAAGATTGGAATCTAAGTGTACTCTGTCCAATATTTAAAAAAGGAGACCCTGCGGTTTGCGCCAGTTACCGCGGGATCAGTCTCCTTCCCATTGCATATTAGGTTCTATCATGCATCCTATGTGAACGTCTAAAGCCGAGAATAAGTGAACTGATTGAACCTTATCAGTGTGGCTTTAGACCTGGCAAATCCACCACGGACCAGATATTCACATTGCGACAAATCCTGGAGAAGACCCGAAGAGAAATATCGACACCCACCACCTTTTTGTTGACTACAAAGCAGCCTTTGACACGCCGATAAGGTCAAAGTTCTTTGAAGCCCTGTCTACCTTTGGTATTCCAGCAAAGTACGTTCGACTTTGCATGATGACGTTGAGAAGCACACAAAGCTCCGTCAAAATAGGTAAAGACCGCTCCGAGCCTTTCGATACCAAGAGGTTTTAGGCAGGGTGACACCTTATCGTGCGACTTCTTTAATCTGCTGATGGAGTACATACTGCGCCAGTGCCCAAATGCTAACAGAACGGGCACCATCTTAACCAGAGATAACTTGCTACTTACATATGCCGATGATATGGATATCATTGGCAAAAGCGAATCTGTGGTAAAACGGGCGTTCTCAGAGATAGATAAGCAGTCAAAACTTGCAATGGGAGAGTACAACTTTATCGTTGTAAAGGACAGCATCAGTCTGGAGATCCGAAGAAGAATTACTCTTGCAAACCGATGTTACTACGGGCTTAGTAAGGAGTTCAAGAGCAGAGACCTCTCTCGGAAAACGAAAATTGCGCTATACAAGTCGCTTATCAACCCAGTCCTGCTATACGGCGCAGAAGCATGGACAATGTCATCAACGGATGAGGCGGCAATTGGCGTGTTCGAGAGAAAAGTTCTTCGGAGGATTTATGAACCTCTGAACGTTTTCGGCGAATTTCGCATCCGAATGAATCACGAACTGTACGAGCTCTATGGGGAGCGCATAAGACAGCAGCGGCTGCGCCGGATAGGATATGTTACCCGCATGGATGATAATGATTTAGCAAAACGGGTGTACAGTCGGCCTGCGAACGAGTTAGGAGGCAATCCCGGGCGGGGTCGACCGAAGCGGAGATGGCACGACCAGGTGCAGGGAGATATTGCGAAGCTGGTTGTGTCCTCCTTGTGGAATGTCGCTCGGGAAAGAAGCGAGAGGCGGGCATTAGTGGCAGCGGCAGAGACCGTAAAACGGTTGTGATGATTTTATTACCATCGATGCCAAACAAGAGAATTCGCAAATCCTCGCTATGCTCAGTCTGCAGGGATTCGACGATTGAAGGTTGGAGTCCGGTATAAACAACCAATGTTTGCTTTCGATGTGCTCGTAAAGCGCTTAAAATCCAACTTGATACCTTGTTTTCAGCAATCTGGTTCCATTCTTGCTCGCAAATTTGATTGACCGTCTCAGCTCCAGTGTAACCAGCTCGCCTTCCATTTCCCACCCCCACATTGAAAATACATACTTATTCGGGTGGATACAGCATTCGTCTATTTGTGTTTGTTTTTCAATTTTCAGCAACTACCAATACAAAATATTTTCTGATCGACCAAGGATGCGAAGCTTGCAAAAAAAAGGCGCCGTCATCAAAAACGCCTTTAGTTCGGTACCATCCTTTGTAAACAATATTTTCTTTCTCTTGGCAAAAGAAATCGCATCTGTTCGAGGGGGGAAATAAATCACAACCGTCAATCTATTTCTGTTAATTCACTTTACCTTTCAAGTTTTGGAGTATAAGTATATGTAGTAGAGTCTCCGTGTACCAATCTTGCACATTGCAAGTGTCTTCTGTGTTTGCAAAATTAGCAACAACTGTAACCGAAAAGCGTTAGACTCGTTCTTAAGAACACCAATGAACTGTTCTTACCGTAAGTGTTCAATTGAAAAGGCCAAAATAACTCACATTTTTTTACTTTACAAATTTAGAATTTTGATCTCTGTGCCCCGAGATATTCTCTGTTCGAATTGTGTTTTGGGACTGACGAAAACATGTCTCAACAACAGGCAGCAGTACTTGACAGTTGTATGCTAAAGGCCTGCTTGGATGAGAAAAATTTCGCTCTAATATATTTTTTTTATAATATTTGAAATTATGTGCAGAAATGACCAAAAACACGTCCAAGTGATAGAATTATTTAAAATTCAGCATGGAAATTTTAAACTCTGCAGCTTACCCTCGTTCTAAGTCTTGCGGCGGCCAAGTCAATCACAAAACACAAATTCGATTAAGTTGTTTAAAAACAATTTCATTTGTTGTCGTAGTCGCAGCGGTTTTTCGTTATCATTCCTGCTCCTCCTCCTCCTTCCTGCTCTTCTTTTGATACCTTCTAATGGTCAATCGATGGAACGGAAATGCGCGTTTCTTGAGGGAATTTATTTCACTTGATAAAAAGCTGTGATAATTAGAAATCCCAAATGCCGTGCCGTATACTAAAGTCGTGCAAAAGTATGCAACAGGCAGAAGGAAGCATCTCCGTCCCTATAAAGTATATATATTCTTGATCAGCATCAACAGCCAAGTCGATCTAGCCATATCCGTCTTTCCGTCCCTCTGTCTGTCTGTCTGCCCACCTGTCCGTATGAACAAACAGATCTCAGAGATGGTAAGGGATAGAGGTTTTTGATGTATAGGACATATGCTTCTTATAAAGGGTGACTTTTTAGCTATTATCTTTTTGGCAACACTGGTTTAAACAGCTCAAGCACGTTTCGTGTTTTGTTTCACTGTCAAACATCTTCAGTTTGGTCTATAATTTAACCATGAATCGTCTTACAAACGAATAACACTTGCAAATTATTGAATTTTATTATCAAAATGCGTGCTCTGTTCAAAAAGTTCATCGCGCGCTTCTTCCATTTTATGGTCAGTTTAATCGACCCACTGAAGCGGCTATTCAGGCTATTGTGACTAAATTTCGCACCAAATTTACATTGTTGGACATTAAACCACCAACACGCTTACGTAGAGTGCGAACTGAAAAAAATATCGCAGCTGTATCGGCCAGTGTTAATGATGACCATCAATTATCGATTCGTCGCAGTTCGCAGCAATTGGGCCTCTGTTACTCAACAACGTGGAAAATTTTGCGGAAGGATTTAGGTGTGAAGCCTTTGAAAATACAGCTGCTGCAAGAATTGAAGCCCAACGACCTACCGCAACGTAGAATTTTTGGTGAATGGGCTCTTGGAAGGTTGGCCAAAGATCCACTTTTTTTACCGAAAAATTGTGTTCAGCGACGAAGATCATTTTTGGCTCAATGGGTACGTAAATAAGCAGAATTGTCGATTTTGGAGTGAATATCAGCCAGAAGCATTGCAAGAGCTACCAATGCATCCAGAAAAAATTACAGGTTGGTGCGGTTTATGGGCTGGTGGCATCATTGGACCGTACTTCTTCAAAGATGATGCGAATCGTAACGTAACTGTGAATGGTGAGCGCTACCGTGAAATGATATCCAATCTTTTTTTGCCCAAAATGCAAGAGCTTGACTTGCATGACATGTGGTTTCAACAAGACGGTGCCACATGCCACACAGCACGCGCAACAATGGACTTATTGAGAGGCGAGTTCGGTGAACATTTTATTTCACGTTCGGGACCGGTCAACTGGCCGCCTAGATCGTGCGATTTAACGCCTTTAGACTATTTTTTGTGGGGCTATGTTAAAGCTCATGTCTATACAGACCAAGCCCGCTTCAATTGACGCATTGTAAGACAACATTGAAGCATTTATTCGTGAGATACCGGCCGAAATATTGGAAAGAGTATGCCAAAATTGAACTAAGCGGATGGACCGCTTGATATCGATTCAAATAAAGATTTCATGCATTTTTTTAATTTTATGTGTTTTTTTTTTAAACTTTCCTATAGCTCTTAAAAAATCACCCTTTAGAATATAAGTTATGTCCGAATTAAGCCCAATATTCCCCGAACTTAAATCAAATTATATTATCTAACTAGCTAAGTGGTTAGATAATAACTAGCGTTGCCCGGGCCCTTTGCATTGTGGAAATATTATTCATATGAAAGCGTTTATAATTAAGTTTAAACTGGCTTCAAATCGGTATTAGCATTTTCAAATTGTGAAAACTACAAATTTTCAATAAAAACGCAAAACTCTAACACTCACATTGTGATCCTAAAGTCCCATTTAACAATCGAAAGGTGTGGATCTGAACCACTTTTGAAGTAGTAGTACCAGCCCAATCACCAAATTTCAAGATCTTTGCTCAAATAACTTCTGATCCAGTGAAATGTCCACCCCATATGGCTAATATAAAACCCATTTTTCCAGTTCATCGATTAAGTTACACTGAAAATGGCCTCTGTAGCTTCAGTAGCAGTTCATAGTTTAAATAACTTTTGAGATAAAGCTCTGAACCACTTCTGAACCCTTTTAAGCCGCTTTCGAACCGGTTCACAGACTTAAGACATAGCCTAACATTCTATCCTGATCGACATGAACATACTGTCAAAACTTCGTAAAGGATGGTTCAGCAGTTTAGACACCCATAAGGGACAGATGTACGTACATAGTAAACTGCCACTTAGTTTCCGTAAACCGAAAAATGTAATACACGTAATGTGAGTAGCTTATGTATGTATAGGTACTTTCTAGCTGATTATTTCCTGAATCTGGATTTTCTGCTTAGTTTTCCGACATTTCGAATCCAATTGAAAATCTCCGCTTTCGAGGTGCGACGTATGTTTGCTAAATTCTCGACTTTTTGACCGTTTGACTTACACCTTTCATTTACCCGTCTACAATTGCAGTCTATCAAATCCCTCACATGAAAAATCAGCATTATGGAACCGTTCAGTCTGCATCTTTTATTTTTTTTTTGCGGATTTTTGACCTTTGAAAACTTTGCGGGCAAGCGTCCAACCCTTCTGCAAAGTTTCATCGCAAGTTTCATCGGATGATCGGTAAAACTTTGCAAATTTTGCGGTTTTTTGACTATTTCCCGTCCATTAATTCAATTAGGAAAACTTAGGAGGCAAGAGTCCTACCATTCCCCAAAGTTTCATCGCAATTGGATGAACGGTACTATTTTGCAATTTTCGCGGTTTTTTGACCATTTTCTTGCCATTTTTCAAGTTCAAGTTTATTTTCAATTTTTGCCAAGCCCCCTCCCGCCCAGGCAAATTGGAAAAATCATCATATCTCCCACAGTTTTATAGATAGAAGGTTCGTTCCTTCTGGATATATTTAGTAATCAGGATTATTTATCGATCTGCCAAAGGAATGGTCAATTGAACGGTTATCGAGTTATAAAGAAAACAAACAATTATGGGCAGCACCGGTCGCAACGGTGATAGGCAGCACTTCACTGGCGCAGAGTATGTTATAGTCGGGTTTGACCGACTTTCTTTCTTGTTTCTACTAGCTATTTTACTAGGGAAAAGGAGTTAGCCATTTCCATAGTTGAAAAAGTTTGATATTTTGTTGGATCTGTCAGTTAACTTCTGGTTAAATTTCAATCGTAAATCATACATCCAATAACTTTTTTTAACTAACGATTTTACTGTGGAAAAGGGGTTAGCAATTTCCATAGTGGGAAAATTTTTTATTTCATATTTTTTTTCCGAACTCATTTCATATTTCATAGAGCATCCTTGTTGATTTTTTTTCCAGTTCCGCTTTCGTCGGGCATTAGGGGCTAACCATAAATTGCCAAGCCCCCCCCCCCTGACTCTCCCACCGCCACACTGCGCCCTTCGACTGCACTTTTGGCCACATAAATACAATAAATTAATTTTGAATTGCAATTTGCGTTTTGTGCGCGTTTCTCTCTTGCCACTTTTCCCCATTTAATCAAATATTTCATTGCGATAATTATGTATGCCGCAATGCTTTTTGGTGCGAAAAATGCACGAATCGTGGCGATAAATATGTTTGGAGAGGGGTTCCAAAAAATGGGGATTTCGCTCCCCCTCGCCCGCCCTCTTCCTGTTGGTTTAATTAATTTTTATTTTTGCTTAATCACGGGCAAATATGCAAATGCCAATACGGGGCGGGGGGTTCTCGTGTGTAACATGATTTAAACTTAATTTATGCCATATTTGTTGGAATTTACCAAATTTAAGTAAAACGTTCAATATTTGATTTCAAATTCCCAAATGATTTTGTTTACATGCGAAACAAACAAAAAACGCTGCCAATTAATTTCCAGTGAAAATATTTCCCATTTTCCGTTCTGATTGTCAGCTGAAATTTCAGGGAATTTCTCTGCGTGCTAATGTGGAATTTCTAAGATTTCCATAGTCATTATTTTTAACTGAGGCGGAAGCTGGGCGCAGTCAAAGAAGTTGAGAAGGTGTTTATTGTTGTTGTTATTATTATTGTTACGAAAATGACACAAAATGTGTGTCCCTCTCTCGGTGTGTGTGTGTGTGCTGTAATAACAATAATAACACCGAAAAAAAAGAGCAACAAGCAAAGACACTGGACAAGGTATTTAATAGCCCCCCGGAGACGAGTTAGCTGAGAAAAAATACAAGAAAGAAACACCGAAATCTGGGTGAAAAGAGAGAAAAGAAATTATTGTAAATTTTATTTAATTACTGAACAAAAATGAAAACGAATAACCATAAAGTGGAAGAACAAGAAAGGGTCGCACATAAAAACGTCAAGCTCCGAGGTCAGCGGAGGGTTCAGAGCCACCCACACTAAAACCAACGAACATCATTCAAATTCGAGAAGATTTTCCAATTGACATATCTCAACGAAAAAGAGCCAACACTTTCGATCAAAGTCAAAGTCAGAGACGAACCCCAGCTGTGGCCCATAAAATTAAACAAAAATTTGTTTGCAGCAGGCAGGCAGATCCTTTTTTCGCTCCCCTACCTTTTCTCTTCCACTTCATTAGTGGAAGAAACCCAGATGATGTTTCTTATCTGCTCGCTGTGGTTGGTTTCTCACACACGCACACACGAGCACACAGACACCAACTAATGATGCTCATTAGAACTCATAAAAACCCAAAAAACAAAAATTCCCAAGCCTAGGCAGCAGAAGAGCATTGAACGACATTCGAAGAATTACTCAACAAGCAGCTAAAATCATTTTGCATTTATTTTTGGAATTTCCAAATGGAAAGGGGACATGAAATTAGGGGACAAATTTGAGGGTAAGATTCTGTAGTTAAGTGGATGCTGATCTTGGAGCATTACAATTATTTTAAGAATTTACATAAGTTTCTAGTTGTTGGTTCTTTTAGTTCAGAAGTTATTCCTTGAGAATGACTGAAACTTGATTTTAGATAACGAATCAGCTTAAGTAACTAAAGTAAGCCCTGTTTTTTATTGGTTCTACACTACGCTAGAATCATTAAGCTTCCTCATACAATGACTATTTCTTTGAAGGTCTCCTGAATTTGGTCTCATCATCTCATAAAACCACCCACCAAATTGCAAGGCTTTGGCTCTTTTAGCTTAGAAGCTTAAAAGTCACTACAAATGATCTAGAGGATCCGAATCAGCAATATTGAAACGACTTAGGATTCCATTCAAATTTAGTAAAAGCTGTTCCCAAACCAAAAAAATGACGGGCAAATTTTTAGCCTAAGAATTGAGGAAAGTTTACTTCGGCTCGGCCGAAGTTTTGTATACCCTTGCAGCTTCCATTGAAAACAAAAAAGTTTTTCTAAGACTACTTTTCTATGTGATCTATAATATATAGATGTCTGATTTCGACCAAACTTTTAAATTAGGCGATCCCATTTAAAACTAAAAAGTTTTTCTCACTGGAACTTCTTTTTTGACCGATCATTCAAACTGCAGCAATATGCTGTAGTTATCCGATTTGATAAAACTTTGTAGAAATATGTTAACGTATATAAAATAAGAATATGCCAATAAAAAGGACGTTTTCATTATAAACAAAAAAGTTTTTCTCTCTAGAACTAGTTTTTCGACCGATCGTTCCTATGGGAGCTATATGTTATAGTCATCCGATTTCGACCCAACTTTGTGGAGCTGTGTAAAAGTATATAAAATGAGTGTATGCCAATGATAAGGACGTTTTCGTTAAAAAACAAAAAAGTTTTTCTAACAAAAACTAATTTTTCGACCGATCGTTCCTATGGGAGCTATATGTTATAGTCATCTGATTTCGACCAAACTTTGCAGAATTGTGTGAAAGTATATAAAATGCCAATGATAAGGACGTTTTCATTAAAAACAAAAAAGTTTTTCTCACTAGAACTAGTTTTTCGACCGATCGTTCCTATGACAGCTATATGCTATAGTCATCCGATCCGGTCAGTTCCGACAAATGTGCAGCGTATTTGTACCAAAAGACTTCGTGCAAAGTTTGGTGAGGATAGCTTTAAAACTGACGGAGGAGATAGCATAGAAACAGACAGACGGACGGACGGACAGACGGACACGGCTAAATGAACTCAGCTGGTCATGCTGATCAAGAATATAAAGGGTGATTTTTAAAGAGCTATAGGAAAGTTTAAAAAAAAAAACACATGAAATTCAGAAAAACGCATGAAATCTTTATTTGAATCGATAGTACGGTCCATATAATTTAATGTTTGAAGATTATTTCATGCAAATGTTGACCGTAACTGCGCCTCAAATGGTCCATCCGCTTAGTCCAATTTTGGCATACTCTTTCCAATATTTCGGCCGGTATCTCACGAATAAATGCTTCAATGTTGTCTTCCAATGCGTCAATTGAAGCGGGCTTGTCTGTATAGACATGAGCTTTAACATAGCCCCACAAAAAATAGTCTAAAGGCGTTAAATCGCACGATCTAGGCGGCCAATTGACCGGTCCCGAACGTGAAATAAAATGTTCACCGAACTCGCCTCTCAATAAGTCCATTGTTGCGCGTGCTGTGTGGCATGTGGCACCGTCTTGTTGAAACCACATGTCATGCAAGTCAAGCTCTTGCATTTTGGGCAAAAAAAAGTTGGATATCATCTCACGGTAGCGCTCACCATTCACAGTTACGTTACGATTCGCATCATCTCTGAAGAAGTACGGTCCAATGATGCCACCAGCCCATAAACCGCACCAAACTGTGACTTTTTCTGAATGCATTGGTAGCTCTTGCAATGCTTCTGGCTGATATTCACTCCAAAATCAACAATTCTGCTTATTTACGTACCCATTGAGCCAAAAATGAGCTTCGTCGCTGAACACAATTTTTCGGTAAAAAAGTGGATCTTCGGCCAACTTTCCAAGAGCCCATTCACCAAAAATTCTACGTTGCGGTAGGTCGTTCGGCTTCAATTCTTGCACCAGCTGTATTTTGAAAGGCTTCACACCTAAATCCTTCCGCAACATTTTCCACGTTGTTGAGTAACAGAGGCCCAATTGCTGCGAACGACGACGAATCGATAATTGTTGGTCATCATTAACACTGGCCGATACAGCTGCCATATTTTCTTCAGTTCGCACTCTACTTAAGCGTGTTGGTGGTTTAATGTCCAACAATGTAAATTTGGTGAGAAATTTAGTCACAATAGCCCGAATAGCCGCTTCAGTAGGTCGATTAAACTGACCATAAAATGGAAGAAGCTCGCGATGAACTTTCTTAACAGAGCACGCATTTTGATAATTAAATTTAATAATTTGCAAGCGTTGTTCGCTTGTAAGACGATTCATGGTTAAATTATATACCAAACTGAAGATGTTTGACAGTGAAACAAAACACGAAAGGTGCGTGAGCTGCTTAAACCAGTGTTGCCAAAAAGATTAGAGCTAAAAAATCACCCTTTATATACTTTATGTGGTCGGAGATGCTTCCTTCAAAAATAATACCCTCTGCAAGGGTATAAAAACACTTTTCGCTGACACTTATTGTGTTCTGCTCATTTGAAGACAGTTGTTTCGTAGGCGCTTGCTAAAACAGTTACTGTCGGATGTTGTCGGATGACCGACTATAGAAAACACATGACGTGCGAGAAAAAGTGTTCCGCTCAGTGAGAGACAGTTTGTGCTGTGTTTGTTTCTGTTTTACACTGAGGCGGGACGCAAAGCACATCTCAGCATTATAAGACTATGTTAACAGAAAAGAGACAATTAAGTTCTTCAGACTCAAACCTTACCCACTCTTTCGTTATAAGCCAAGAACCTCCTCCCATATGTAACTTCTGCAACACCAATTTAACAATACTCCACGTAATCTCAGAAAGCCCAATATTTAATAACCCAAGAAAACAATTCCTACCTGACTGCCCGACAGAAAACCTATCCACAATTAACAACCAATCCATTTAATCAATAACAAAATTCCTAAAAGCTGCTAACATCTTTCATAACATCTAGAATTAAATAGATATAAGAATTACTCATTAGAAAAAAAAAACTATACATAGTAAAATACAAACCAACACCCAATGTACAGACTTAATTATAAACATACATAAGTAGCTTAAGGCCAAGTAGCTATAGCTTTCATAGTGGTTAGTTTCAATTTGTAATTGCTGCAAAACCAGAGAATAATAATAATAATAATAAAAGAAACTAATAACCCAAATTTAGAAGTTGTAATGATGGAAAAAGCAAAGGTTGACTTATGTCAATGTAAACTAAGCTCTTTTGTAAAGCAATTTACTCAGAAAGCTGAATCGATTTAGCTAGGGTCGAGTTCATATAAACAAATGGTGGCTAAACGCTTGCTAAAACTTTTAGCTGGCTTCTTGGCTTGAGCCGTTCTCAGACAAGCTAAATGCCTTAGCTCATGCCCAGCTAAAAACGCGTGGCGACGCAACCTTGACTGGCTAAAAGCTGATAGCTGATAAATATGGTTTCAACAATGGTTCAACAATGTCTGCAGCCTGCAGCAAAAACCCAAATAAAACACAACTAAGGGTTTGCCCATCATCCAAATACTCCTGCATTTGCACTTTTATTTCTTGAATCAATTTAATTGTAATCAAATCACACTTGGTAAACAAGCACAGTGCAGTAAGACCGTTTGACATTTGGTGTTGAGCAGTCACACTGTACCCTTAGCTGTAAAAAGTTGTATTTTTAGCAAGGTCTAGATTTAGTTTGTCTGAGTAAAAAGCTTAAACTAAAAATAATTGAAATGTGAGATAAGTCATCAATAAATTAACTAGTGATAGGGATCCGTTCTGAAAAAACTCAGTTTCAGCCCAATGAAAGTTTCCTAAGATTCTGAAGATGTGAAGTTTTTAGCCAATTATGTTAAATTAAAAGTTGTAATGGTAAGTAAAGTTAAGGGGCACACCTTGTGTGAAATTTCAAAAAAAATCGATTTTTTTTTATATTTCGGTAGATTACACCTTTAAAAATAACATATTCAAATTTCAAATCGATATCTCAAATAGTTTTTGAGTTATAGCAACTTAAAGAGCAGCCGCTCGGCAGCAGTGAAAACGATCATTTTATCTTTAAACGCGTTTTTTCTCGAAACAGCATTTTCCGAATTTGCTGCAGTGATTACTCAAAAACAAATGATCCGATCACTATCGAATTTTTTTTACATGTTCTATATATAGTTCTCCGTACAATGACCTATCGGTTTTTGATTTGATCAAAAAATCGAATTTTGGCAGGCCAAAAACGACCAAAATTTTGGGTAAAATTCGACTTTTTTTTTTTTAAATGCCGCCATATTTTCAATTTTTGAATTTTTTTTATCGTAGGTCATTGTACAGACAATATTATCTAGTTTAACGAGAATTTTTTTTTTATAATTTTCATCCACGGAGAAGGCCGGAATCACTGCATCAGTGAAGGACTTTTTTTTCGCGCCGTTGGAGATCGACTATAACTTAAAAAATATTTAATTTTTTCTTCAAAAATTTCAGTGTATATTCTTGAAACATGTATAAATATATTCTTAAAATTTTGAAATAATTGATAAAGTAGTTTTTTTTAATAAAAATTCCCAAAAATCACCTTTTTTTTAGGCCATTACACTAGGTGTGCCCCTTAAGAAGTCAAAATTTAGAAAGGTTTACTAACAACTTTACAACATTTAGGTACTAAGATGTTGGTTCCGTCCTCAAAGAACTCAATATCCATTCGGCAAATGTTTTTGAAAATTCTAGAAAAGTTGTCTTTAGTTGAATTTTGAATTAAAATAACGAAAACCTTGAAGTGGAGGCTATCAGGCCTGTTCCCCTTTCCGAATTCGATTGATCGGGAATGCAAGAAGTTGCGATTTCCAAGAAACGGTTGAGAAAGTTGGTTGAAACGATTTGCCATGATTTGATCGGAATCGAAAACGGGAACACCCCTGCATATTTCCTAACAGGCCTCCTTATGGCCCTTCCATACTTACTTCTTGTAAATAAATTACCGAAAAAATCACTTCCAACACGACAATTTCGGTCGGCAGAAAACCCTTTGATTAGTTGGTACCTCGTTTGCTCCCAAAATGAACAAAGTAAATCTGTAAAAATGATGAAAAATGAAGGCGGGGTTGAAGAGAAATCGCTCAAGTGGACACTTTAATTGCCAACAAGAAGGTCGTCAGTGCGCACACGCAAAAGGACTCTGAAACAAATTATAGATTTAAAACAAATTATGATCCTCCTCGTCCAAACGTGTGGGAAACTGACAATGACATGCTAAAGATGCCAGCGATGCGGCTGCTGCACGTCTAATCCAAACAGCAGCCTCATTTCTGTTTGTTAATTACACTTTAGTGTGTGTAATTTTCACAGGATCAGTCGGAGACGACGACGACGACGACGGCTAGCAGGAAGCCGACGCGTCGCCCCGGACCCAGACAAGTGATACATAAATATGAACCGAAAGACCACGGGGAAGCTGCAGCGGGGCAGGTACAAAGTGACTTCACACAAAACTAGATAAATACACAGGAAAAAAAGTGCACAAAACAAAACGGCGAACAGTTCAGAGAAATCAATTGCAAGCCCAAAAGGCACGTAGGGAGCGAGGGAGACGAGGAGACGGTGAGAGAGCATGAATGGAAACACGCACCGAGCATAAGACACGCACTCATTGTTGCCGCTCTCGTCGATCCCTGTCCCTTCGGCCGAGGCTACCGGAAATGCGGCACATTGCGGCAACGCAGTTCGTGCGTTTTGAAAGGCAGCTGTCTAGGGTTACACTGAAACAATTTTGGATTTCAAACGTTTTTGAAGATATATCAAATTCTTTAAAAATCTGTGCTTAAAAATTGAACAATTCTTCATTTAAAAACAGATTTAAAGAACTAAATTTGATATATTTTTGCTCAGTTTTAGTTGCAACTCCATTCCACTGTCAACTATTCCACGCTTTTGCTACTTCTTCTCTTTTTTTTGCCGTTTTGCAACCAAAACTTAATCAGCCGCATTAATCGCATTACAAATTGTCGCTGGTCTGCATTTTTTCCCATCCACACACACAACTCGTAATGGAAAACTAAATGGAATACGGCGCATTGATGGCATTTCTGCACTTGTTCTTCTACATCAACTGACCTTTGAGGCGGGGCTCCTCTCTTGTCTGAAGACTCCAGCATGTTGACAAAGACCAGCACCAGAACCAGATCAAGAGATCGAGATCAACTCACAGGCAGCTGTCTTGCACATGTGAATTTAATTGACACCCCAGCTAAATCTGCGCCTGCAATTAGCCCAAAGAGAGAAACAGATTCCCAGCTACTTGACGGGAGGCGGGAGGGAGGCCAGCGGCTGGTTTTCCCACATGCCACTAACACTGTTCTTTGTTTTATTTTATTTCTTTTTTTTTTTTTTGGCCAAGGTTAAGAAGCTGCTCATACATACTTGAGCCACTTTTTCTGGCCTATAAATTATGCAAAAAGAAGGAGAAGTTTTACTGGGCTGCTGCACAAACCCAACATTTTGTAACAATTCTCAAGCGTTACAAAGAGAAAAACGAAATTCAAACAGATTTTTTGAAAAGGAAATATAACATCGATCGACAGCCGAACTTCCGCCCAAAACGTTTATAAAGCAGGAAAGAATTGTACCACACCACCGATCACCTTCACCAGCTATTGAAGCTGGCCGTGAAGTAAGTGCTTCTCAGACTACAAAATTTAACAAATATTGGGTCATCGCTGGCACTCGAATGAAATTGGCAGAGGATTTCCCGCTGAATACATGTTCATTTTCAGAATTTCTATAGCACGTCAAGTTTTTGGGATATCAAGGATTAAAAGTTGTTAAAAAAGCCTAAAAAATTTATTTAAAAACCATCTTAAACGAAATGATAAGCGTGAAAATTTAGATGCATAGAGTAATCCTTACTCTGTAGAGGCCAATAAACCGAACCTCTGGTTGATGCGCAAGAAACCGTTAAAAAATTTCAAAACAGATGTACTTCTTATATGTTTCTTTTTTCCGAATAACCTATTTTTTGTATTTTAGCACCTTAAAACTAAATTTTGTACAACTTACTGTTAAGCTTAGTATACACCTCAGCAAAGGAGCTCCCAAATCAAAAGAGTCCATACAAAAAAAAAATAGGGTAAAGTTTACTTCGGCTCGGCAGAAGTTTTGTGTTCCCTTGCAGCTTCCATTGAAAACAAAAAAGTTTTTCTAACTAAGACTACTTTTTGGACTTTACTTTTCTATGGGATCTATACTATAAAGAGGTCTGACGTTGACCAAACTTGGTGAAATTATGGAAAAACATAATACACTGTTAATTACGAAATTTGGAGGCGATCCCATTTAGGTTTTTCCTACTATAACTTCTTTTTCGACCGATCATTCATACTGCAGCTATATGCCATAGTCATCCGATTTTGATAAAACTTTGTAGAAATGTGTCCAAAGTATATAAAATAAGTGTATGCCGATAAAAAGGACGTTTTCATTAAAAACAAAAAAGTTTTTCTCACTAGAACTTGTTTTTCGACCGATCGTTCCTATGGCAGCTATATGCTATAGTCATCCGATTTGGACCAAACTTTGTGAAATCATGGGAAAGGATAGTAAACTATGATATACGTACTTTGGAGAGGGCGTTTCCATTAAAAACAAAAAAAGTTTTTCTCACTAAAACTAGTTTTTCGACCGATCGTTCCTATGGCAGCTATATGCTATCCGATCCGGTCCGTTCCACAAGACAAAGTTGGAAGGTTAGCTTTAAAAGAAGAGTAGTAAAACAGAAGAGTTCAGGATATCAAGGTATAATAAGTGTATGTTAGATAGGACGTTTCCATTACAAACAAAATAGTTTTTCTCACTAAGACTAGTTTTTCGACCGATCGTTCCTATGGCAGCTATATGCTATAGTCATCCGATCCGGCCGGTTCCGACCAAACTTAGTGAAAGCGTATTTGTACCAAAAGACTTCGTGCAAAGTTTGGTGAGGATGCTGTGAGGCCGGAGTGGCTCAGCGGTTAGTGTGCGCGACTGCTGAGCATGAGGTCGTGGGTTCGATCCCGCCTCGGAACATCTAATGAAAAGTTTTTTTTCTTTGAATAAAACTTTACACCCGGCCATACCTCTTGCTGTTGGCGCCAGCATTGCAGTAATTAGGCATGATAAGCCTCTCAAAAACTGCAGTTCGGATTCGGCGTTAAACTGTAGGTCCCTTTCCCCTTTGGCCCCTTGGGGCTGTTGTCATCTTGACAAGCCGATTTTACTTTTACTTTAGCTGTAAAACTGACGGAGGAGATTGCATAGAAACAGACAGACGGACAAGGCTAAATCAACTCAGCTTGTCATGCTGATCAAGAATATATATACTTTATGTGGTCGGAGACGCTTCCTTCAATGCGTTACAAACACTCGCACAATTTTATAATACCCTTTGCAAGGGTATAAAATCCAGGTTCACAAAGTTTCAGAACTTTTATATGAATCATCCTGCAGCGTACTTATGGTGGCAACGCAAGCTTGCCTGTACAAAGCTGGGAAAGGAAGCGCATCCAAAGTTTTATCGCTTTTTAGATAGAAATGATGAAATATGTGTAAAAAATGAAAATCAGTGGCTAATGCAAATCGGAGCCAAAGCTCGAAAAGCCAACTTTATTAATCCAAGCCAAGACTCAATAAAATTGGAAAAACAGATGTGCTATCCTTGCAACATATCGATTGTAGCTTGGCTGACCACACTATCGCTAGGATTATTGAAGCATATCCCAGTTTGTTTGAAAACGTCGTAACCGATGTATAGTTAGGGGACATATCTCATTTGATCGGAAGTCAATATTATTTACAAGCGCGCTAGGTGAGCTGCCACCTCGCCCATATTCCATTGAATCAGAGGCATGGCTGTATAACAACAGGCGTTCGGGAGGTTAACTGGTATAGTTTAGTGGTAGATTTCGTGGTTAAATGAGTTAAAAGGAAAAGGGAATGTTTTTTTTTCGCTTCCGGAATCTTGTGCTGCTTAACTACACAGAGGGAAAAACCAAGAACATTGGACTCAAAATGAGCACATTTGGTCACAAAAACTAATCATGAACCGATTTTCTTACTTTAAGAACACTTTCTCACTTCAAGTACTTTTTTTGAGAACGCAAATTCTTGATGTGAGTTGATATGATCCGTTTTTGAGAACATTTCAAACTTACAAAACAATTTGAGGTCCAGGTCCGTCGTCCAGATCCACACCGTCCAGGTCCACCACCGTCCACGTCCACCACCGTCCAGGTCCACCGCCGTCCAGATCCACCGTCGAGGTTCAACCACCGTCCAGGTTCAGGTCCGACGTCCAGGTCCACTGTCCAGATCCACTCTGTCCAGGTCCAGGTCCGCAGAGACATCGCCTTTAGTACAACACCCCACCAGCCTTGATTATTTATTAAACAAATAAAAAATTTTTGTCGGACTAGCTGGGAATAGAGCCCAAGACCTTTGGCGCGTGCAACGACGGCGGCCATCGCGACGCGTCGTAGACGGTTAGGCTATTGCCAACCGTCTGAAGAGCACGTCTGAATGCCTACATATACTTTTCGGTGGGGTGGTTGAGGTGAGCTGAGTTGTGCTCATATCAAGAACATTCGGAACATTTGTGCTCAAATAATTGAGTGAACATTCTGCTTATATTTTGAGACGAAAAAATCTTATTTTCTGACCACGTTTTTTCCCCTCTGTGTAGTAATGATTATTGACGTAACCCTGTACATTTTACGCTCTTAATAAATTCAAAACATTCTCGCATTGTGTAAAAATCCTTTACAAAATCGAGTTAAAGATCCAATATATTCTTAACATGATTGAATAGACATATGAAAACTTTTTGTGGACAATTTGTTATACATTTTCTTGGGAATAATGCTTCAGTTTTGGTTATTAAAGTCAAAATTTACGAGGTTGTCTACAAATAAAGACTATGAGGCACATACTAAGTGATCAAGCTTACTTCAAATTTGACAGTAGTCTATAAACAGTTGGTTGTTGACAGAAACAATATAAAATTTTAAGTTCTAGCAAAGTAAGTGACTTATTAAACCGTCCTCGTATACGAAACCAATTTTTGTTTTATCAAACTCGTTAAGTCGCCGAGACAATTCATCTTCCCCCATGTATTGCTTTTACTCCTAAGTAATGGGTGTATCTGTGAGGGTGGAAAGGGCCACTGCTTGCCCATAGTTGAATATCATTGCTCTAATATAATGGTCAAAGTGCTTGTATTTTGTACATTATTGCATTGAAATGTGTTAAGTATGGAGCGGAGCGTCGAGGGTTCACTAGGCCACTGGGGTACCAATGCTGCTCTAGGGTATTGGCTTCTCTCTTGTACGAGGTTGCGAATTTCGCGGGTTACGTATATTCGAATTTCGATTTTTGTGGCTTCATGTCTCTCACTTATGCCGACAAGCTCGGCCATTTGAAGTTCACTTAATTGTGAGCTGCTTCGCTAGCTTCGATTTTCCTCAATGCGACCAAAAACAGCATCGCAGAACATTGCTAAGAGATGTTAAATCGTCCGCGACGACCCAAATTCCAGAGGGTCATAACTGGTGACGAATCGTGGGTTTATGGTGTGACAAAAAGTCAATCATAAGAAGGAAAAAAAACGCCAAGTTCGGCGAAGTGAAGTCGGAGGGGCGTGGTGCCGAGTTGGTCGGGTTGGGAAAAAAAACAAAACCACACATCGTGCTTGTCGCGACTTTGGAAAAAAAATATATGTTTAGATCTGTGATTCAGGTAAAAAAAGATTTTTGAAGTGCTAGATCTGTCTAAGTTTATAAGGCGTTCTTGAACATGAAGTTCTCATAACAAATTTCAAGTATCGGACACTCCAGGCAGGCAGAGGCCATATGCGGAACTGTGTTAAAGATGCGCGACTTTCTTTACTTTCTTTCCTTTCCTTCTCAATTCCATTTGCTAATTATTTAGTCACCGACTGACCCTAATGGACACTGTCCACATTCAATCAGTTTCGCATTTCGGCTACCCGAGCCTCATTATCGTCGCGTGTGCAGGCAATTAGAGAGAGCGCAACCCATGGACTGGGCGACAGACAAACATTTCCAACCCCTCAAGCCGGGGCTGTAGTTCTTTTTTTGCATAATTTGTGCTTATCAGACCCGAAAAAAAAGGTTCAAACTTTGTCTGGACTCCATGAGGTCGCGTGCCTTAGACGCAGGTGCACTGATTACGCTCAACCGGCTGACTCATGTCCACACCAACCCTCCTTAGGAGAGAGAGAGAGTGAGAGAGAGAGAGGGCGATCCATTGACTTCTGGTCTAAGCAGGCATTTGTCAACGTCACGTCATGGCGTGGGCGTCCTCGTCGTTTCTAAGGATTTCTTTTGTATTTTTTTATTTTCCTGTTTTTCTGCATCATTCGCTTCCGGTGACTGCAACGTGACTCACTTGGCTTGGTTTTGTGTGGGGAAACCCTTTTTTTTTTGTGTCTAAGACTTAAAAGTTAATTGGCCACGCCCATTTGGGCCATACCTTAAAGCCTCAGTCTGGTTTGTAGTCCATGGGTAGGCCTCTTGCGAGGCAGAAGGGGTAGTCACCTAGCGCAGGGCGGCACGGGGTCGTTGGGTAGGAACACTGCGTAACAAAAATATTTGGAATGGGAAACTTACTTGTTACGTCAATACATTTAAGCACCTCTCAATCGATTTGAAGATCATTAAAACCCCGCTGAACCACTTTTGAAACGTTTGAGTTAAAGTTGAAAAAGTTTTCAGACAAACTTCTAATTGGTTGAAAAAGGATGGAATGTTTGTAAAGCTCGCTGTTTTTCGCTAGGAAAAACGTTTCTACCATTTTTTAATCCGCTTCAAAATGATCAAAAATCGCTGAATCACTTTTGAACCAGCAAATTGAAGGCCATTGAAAAACCTCCGAAACGCTTTTGAACCAATGTTTAACCATTAAACACCTATGAAAACCTTGGAACCCTTTTTTGGTTTTCTGTCTTTCTAAGTCAAGGAGATGGTAAAGAACCTGAAAAAGCTTAGCCTGTCTCCCACCAGCCTACCTCCCACCACAAATGTCACGGTCGCCAGCTTATTTTGACCGACTCCTGGGCCAACATGGACAGAAATTTAATGTGGGGGTGACGTCACTGGCTCCTCCGCCCAGATATGGCTACCGGATGCCCAATCTACTACCCCTCTTACCGAAGAAGTTCACCATGAGTAATAGACTTCTTCACATACAAAGGCTTAAAAGCCGCCCAACTCGCCGTTTAGAAGGAGTACGAATTGTCCACAAATCTTCTTTCAATTCCAACATCAACACTTTTCGGTTCGAGTTGTAGAAATGTGTGAACCTCAGTACTGAAGGTTTAAACCAGGAAGGATGTCGAGTATTTTATAGCTATCTTCCTACAGAAGGTGCAACAAGCTGCCCTGAAGGCAACTACCCCCACTGGCCAAACCTGTTAACCCAGAAGACTCTTTACTGGACTCAACCCTGCGGCTGACGAGCGGCTATATTTTAAAGAGCGGCTACCGAGAGAGAGAGTAAATCCGCACCAAAGTCCCCTGGATGAACAGGGTAAGAAAGGAAGATCCTTTCTACCTCAGTTAAATTGGAAATATGTGCAAAATGTTCTTTTGCTATTTTTTTTATGAACCAATAACAGTACATTTGTTTTGAGTATACACTTTCATTCTCTTCATTTTAATGTCGCTTTGACCTTTGATCTGTGGTACCTATGGTATAAAAGAAGCGAGCCAGTCATGCTTTTAATAGAAAATTGATATATGTGCAAACTGAGCTATTTGTCTTTTGAGGTCGGCAGCTTCCTCAAAAATTGCAATTACTGTGCTAAAATGTTAAAAAGATGTGTGTAAACAATAATATCTATTGAGACGCCCCAGGAGCTCGCAACATTACAATAATAACGAATCTTAAGCCAATTGTAGTCGTTAGTCGAAGTTCATTATTATTCGTTAAATAAAATACGCGCGATGATTCAAAACCAAAAGCCGGCACGCGCCACAATTATAGTTATCGATAAGTCGCTCGAAGCGCACTATTTAAATTTAAGTTCAACTGACAATAAAAATTTAAAATACGCACGCTCATTCAAACCGTGCACTACAGCCATAGCTGTCGATAGCAAACAGCTGAGACAGGAAGCCATCACTACCGATTACCAACAGCTGACGATAGGCTTATCGATGATTATCATCGACAGCGCCGACAGCGCTCAGCGGGCTATAAAAACACAGCCTGAGCCCCCGGCCCGATACCCCCAAGAACGACGCCCTGCATTCGGCACAGAAACCCAAGGCACGCAAGCGAGATAGCCCGAACGTAAAGGGCCATAACCACGAATAGAAAATATCAACAAACTACAGGGTGGGCCAAAAGAAGTCACCCTATTGGAAGATGCTCTTATTTTTACAAATAGCCGCCAAAGTCAGATCTGTTTTGACATTTGTGGACTAGACAGATGTAGAATACAAGTGAACAAGCCATGGATCGATATACTCCCCAAGAACGCGGAATAATCGTGAATAATCGATCTTTCGACCAAATCCATAATGAGCGATGAGGCTCATTTCCACCTCAGCGGGTACGTGAACAAGCAAAACTATCGCTTTTGGGGCACCGAAAATCCACGAGTGATGCACGAGGAGCCATTACACCCGCTCAAAGTGACTTCATGGTGCGCTGTTCACGCTGGAGGAGTCAACGGGCCATTTTTTTTCGAGAACACCGCTGGTCAAACGACAACAGTGGACGGTGCGCGTTATAGGGTCATGTTACCCGGGTTTTTTCTGCCGCAATCGGACGAATTAGGACTAGAGGACATGTGGTTCCAACAGGACGGAGCAACGTCACACACTGCGCGAGCCACCACCGACATTCAACACCGACAAACAACATCGGATGACTTCTTTTGGCCCACCTTGTAGAATCTAACCTCGATCCTCATTGTCTACTCATTGGGCGGGTGAACCATTCCAGCAAAACAGAAGAGACAGTGTCCCAGAATCATATTTTATCTGTGACAAACCCTGGCGTTGGCGAGCTACATCAGTGCCACGAAAAGAGGTCGTTACAGTAGTAATATATCAGTCCAGGGTGTTTGAGGTGACAAACTTTTATTTCAGCTAAAAATGCCCCGTGGAAGAGTACGCTCCCATTAAGAGCAGAAAAAAAATTCAAACCATGCATAAAGCTCGTATAAGACTTGGCGTAATCTCAATTCTAACATCTTCAGTATCAGTCCAAGGTAGCCAAACCGCACCTCAAGCAACATCACAAAAATGCACGCATTGCAATTTACGAAAATTAAAAACTGTCAATTTAGCTATGACATCATGATTATTGGAGAGAAATGCGATATCCCAGACAGACTTGTTGCAAGCGCAACTATGGTGTTGGTTTTCTTATGGTATGGGCTACGTTCAGTGCTGTAGTCAAGGCGCCAGTTTGGGCCGTATGAATGCCCAAATGTATGTCGAGTTGCTAGAAAGAGAGCTTATCACATTCGTGGAAGAGTTCCATGGTGTCAATCGGATCTTTAGGGCAAGATAACGCTTCAATTCACATAGTCTGGCATCGCAAGGCATATTTCAGCTCCCATAGAATACCCTTGTTACAGTTGCCATCATTAAGTCCGGTTCTAAGTCCAATTAAGGATCTGTGAAGCCACATTTCTGCCAAAATAATCGCCGTTGGAAAGCAGTACGACCCTGAAAAGCAGCTAAAAGAAACAATTGTAAAGGTGTGGGAAAATATTTATACAAATTCAATTACCGGCGGTTGCAGTTATTAGAAAAGTTAAGGGGCAGCTCAATTTCATATATAACTTATCTCCAGACTTCATTCAGAGCTACGTTCCTATTCGAAATAAAAAAATAAGACGCGTTTTAAAAATTGCACATATAGCAATTTTCTATGAAATAATTTTTTGCATGCTGGACGAAGCCACTGCTGATGAGAGTTTTAAGTTTGCGCTTTGGAAGCTCACTAAGCGCTCTAAGCGGCAAGTAACGCCAAAGTCTCTGGCACAACGTCCTGATGGCACCAGGGCTAAAGAGGGAAAGATTATGTGTTGGCACCAGGGCTTCGATAAGATCAAGGATCTTCTCCCGCCCCAACTGTAGACGTGACATGTCAGACACGAACCATTCGGGCTGGTGTTCCGAAGGGCAGCATATTGGGTCTTACGATTTACTCCCTATCCCTTTCAGTACCAACATGAAATATTGATTAATTTTGTTTAAATTTTATATAAATGCCACATTTGACATACAAAGTATTTCAGGAGTTAACTCAATTTCCGAGAAAAAAGCCATAGAAACCCAAAAAATTAATAGGCTAGCTATTTACACTAGGAGTGCGTTAGTCGTTAATAGCTAACAATCAGCATTTTCCCATATAAAAAAAAGCTGTTTGTTGCATATTAACGCATAACGCAGTCCCAGTGTAAATGTGCGGGCTGAAATACAGCTGGAATAGGAGTTTCCGGAAAATTTTTAATAATAATTTTACCCGCACAGATGTTTGGGTAGGCACTGAAGGGGCTATACACGCACGATATGCCCGGAGATAGAAGGATTCCTCTCGAAAACAACAGCGACCAGCTTATCGCAACATTTGCGATACTTGCCCGCAACAAATGCAACTACTCAGCCACAGATGACCTTCAGGAGTATCTGAAAAGATTGAGCAACAGGACTGCTAGATTGTCAAGTGTCAAGTGTACGTCGGTGATCTGTTCCACCCGCCGTGACAGCTACCCGGGAGTATTCTTGTACGGTTATCTTATATAGTAAAAACTATATACTGTACAAAAGACTGACATTTGGCCTTTAAAAAACAGCGCCACAGCTCAGGCAGTGGCATCCAAAACTCGGCGCATTTGATGGCTTCTAAATCTCAAGAACAAGCTGTCACTCAGAAACATGATCCTAAAATACAAGCTCATTCTGGTTGCGGTATGGAGGTATTATCTACAGATTTATGGCATCGCGACGAAGAGTCATCTGAGTAAAATTGGAGGCCTAAATCCTAAGATGTATTAACGGAGCCGAATGTTGCCTGAGACTCAGAGACATCGAAAAGGTCCTTGCCATTCCTATGGTTGCAGAGGAGATCGACTAGCAGGCCGCCAGATAACTTTACAATTCTCTCATTACCCAAACAAACTGGCGAGTAACTTGCTCAGAAGACTTGCCGAGGAATCCTTTAAAAGAGAAATCTAAAGAGGGTCCTGCCTCATACCTAAATTATTTGTTTAAACCAGGGATGCGAACCGGTTCCTTTCCGGCTTCCTTTCCGAAATGCTGAACCGAACCGAAAGCAACAAAGAAAAACTGTTCGGTTCGGTTCAGTTCTCTGATGATACTTATTAATTTCGATTTCCTAAGATAATTTTAGTTCGACCCTCTACAAAGGGGACCACCAACAGACCGAATTGATCCTTAGGGTTGACTTGAGAAAAATTTAACAACATGTATTCCTGCAAGTCTACTGCAAATGACCGCCGATATTTTAAGATACCTGTCATCAGTCTGCATTCTTTTCTTAAAAGTTGATAATTGATTTGTCTTCCTCTACTGGACAATATTCTCAATTTTCTATTATACTTCTGCATCTGCAACCAATTTATTCACCAGTATGAACAAACATTAACTTCGAACCGGTTCACTAAACACTCACAATTTCCCTCTACTTTGTTGTCGAGTGCTTCGACCAAGATTTTGGCACGGGCGAGAAGAAAATTGCAAAACAGGCAACAGGATGCCCACGATGCCCGGGTACAGGATGGCCGGATGGTAGGATGGAAAAATGCAAAGCACGCTTGATTTACAGTCATTAAACGGGCAACTCCTCCGTCGCGGCAAAATGAAGCTAGACAGACTGGTGGGTGGTTCCCATTCCCGCCCGTCGTCGCCGCCTGCTCCGTGGTCCTCCTATCTAACCACTCACATCTGCCTGGCGGTGGCATTTTAATTGGCAGCAAAGGATGATGACAGGATTCCCAAAGACGGAAGCATATCCTTATGAGCTGCTGCCGTCGTGCATGCCGTAGCATGTACTTGGGATTTTTATACATTTTTTTTTTCATTTCATTTTTCTGCTACTACAAGTCGCCCGTAGTATTTAAGGAATGAATGAGAACGCCGGGTTCATTCATAAAACAAATCACGGCGACTAAAACAAAAATTTCTCTCAATGAAATGGATTAGTCAGCAGAACGCAAGTGGCGGATTGGGTATGGCAGCAGTCTCTGGGAGAACAAAAGCCAAGTCCCAAGCAGGAAGTCGTCGACGACGACGACGACGACAACAAGGACAATAAGGAGCCTGGCAGTCAGAGCAGTTGTACCCAAGAAACAGGGCTCATTAGCGTTGGGTTGCGTCGCTGGTTAAGGTGGTGTGGCCCCAGACGCCGCGGCGTTAGTTAAAGTGGCAGGGGTAGATCAGCCAAGTACCCTGGGAAAAATTTGGGTAGTGAAATATCATTGAGGAGCTTTCCTACTTGGTCACTTTTGAATACTTTTTATGGATTTGAGATTTATAAGTCAATTAAAGCGATTTCCTGCCGTTTCCCCATTAGGTTTAAACTATGCTGAATTTTCTGAAACAGTTTTAAACATTTCTCCCTGGGTCACTTTCTTTCTATTTTGTACAAAATTTGTACATTTTGTATTGCAAAGTTGCCATTTCAGTGTAAATTTTAAGCGTAATCAAGCGTTTGCCACTTTGATCCGATTATGCGGAATTCCAATTGAGTATTTTTGGTATTTCCTCCTTGGTCACTTTAGTCTGTTCCATTGTGTATAAAAAAGACTCGATCCTATTTAGAAATTTAGTAAATTTGGTTAGATTTTTAGCGTTATTAAGAGATTCCTACTTTTATTAATCGATGCGGAATTCCAACCAACATTTAAAAGCATTTTCTCCTTGGTCACTTTTATTTTATTTTATATAAAAATAACCCCGAATCTAGGGTAAAGTTGCTATTTAAGAGGAAATGTTTGTTACAAAAGAGGAGAGACTCTATTACAGATTTGCCATATTTGTGTAAATTTTGCTCGCTTCAACTGATCTGACCGCATTTGGAAGAAAAACTATGCGGATTTACTACTAACATCTTTCTGTCTGTTTGATTTGATATAATTTGCATATTTCCGACTAAGGAATTTGTCAGGCGTTTCCCATTTTGCTTAAACTATGCGAAATTCCAAGCACAATTAACAAACCTTTCCTCCTTGGTCACTTTCGGTCCCATTGATTTGGTATAAGAGAGGGGAGACTCCATTGAAGTTTTTTTTGCCATTTTTGGGTAAATTTGGAGCTTATTAGGACGATTTTTACCTTGATCAAGCCATGAATCCTCAAACATTTGTAAACCTTTCCTTTTGTTCACTTTCAGTCCGATTCAGTCGAATTGGTAAAAAAGACGAGAGCCTCCATTGTAGATTGCCAATTTTTGGGTACTTTTTAAGCGTTATCGGACGTCTTGGTTTGATAACCAAGCAGAATTTACCAACATTTGCAAACCTTTCCTCCTTGGTCACTTTCGTTTACCTTACTTTGATATAAAAGATAAGAGACCGCAATGAAGATTTGCAATTGTTTGAATAAATTCTGAGAGGTATCGTACGTTTTCAGATTTGATCTAATAATGCGGAATTTCCCTACAAATGTTGGGAACCTTTCCACCTTGGTCACTTTCTGTCCTTTCGATTTGCTAAAAGGAGACATGGCTACATTGTAGACTTCGAATTTTTGGGTACTTTTTGAGCGTTATCGAACGCTTCCTGCTTTGAACAAATGATGCAGAATTTCTCAACATTTGTTAGCCTTTCCTCCCTGGTCACTTTCTGTCCCTTCTATTTAGTATAAAAGAGGAGAGCCTCGATTGTAGGTAGCCAATTTTTGTGTACTACTTAAGCGTTATCGGACGTCAAAGTGGGATACTTTGCACAAACTATGTTGAATTTACCAACACTTGTAAGTATTTCCTACTTGGTCACTTACTTCCCCCTTGCTTTGGTATAAAAAGAAGAGACTACATAGAATACTTGCAATTGCAAGGGTAGATTTTGAGAGATTTCGAACGTTTCAAGATTTGATCAATTGAAGCGGAATTTCCTTACAAATGTTGGGAACTTTTCCACCAAGGTCACTTTCAGACCCTTCGATTTGCTATAAAAGAGGCAAGACTCCCATTTAGATTACGCAATTTTTGGGTACTTTTTGAGCGAAATCAAATGTTCCCTACTTTGATCAATTGAAATGGAATTTCCCAACATTCCTCCCTGGTCACATTCTGTTCCTTCGATTTGGTAAAAATAAAGGAGAGACTCAATTGAAGATATATAGTTTTGGGGTGAGTTTGGAGAGTAATCGAACGTGTTCTACTTTGATCAAACTATGCTGATCTTTTCAACATTTGCAAGTCTTCCCTTCTTACTCACTTTCAGCCCCTTTGATTTGGTATTAAAGATAAGAAACACCATTAAAGAGTTGCAATTTTGGCTAATTTGTAAACCTTTTCTCCTTGGTCACTTACTGACCCTACGATTTGCTATAAAAGAGGCCAAACTCCATTATAGATTTTCAATTTTTGGGTAAATCGAACATTTCCATGCTGCGGAATTGCCCAACACTTATAAACCTTTCCTCCTTGGTCACTTTTTCTCTTTGCCCAATTTTGTATAAAAGATTTAACATTTCCATCTCCAACTAAAAACTGTTAAGAATGCCAATCCTTTTACCTTTATAAAACCTTTTTGACAAGCAAAAAAATATGGTCAAAACGGGCACCTAGTGGCCCATTATGCCCGCGTACCACGACCCTTTATTTTCTGTTTCGAAAGTTTCGACGAAAACAGTTTGTGTACTGATTAAACTATAATTTCTTGCTCAGCGACGGTCATCAGCATCTAAAGAAAGGGCTTAGCTATAACATTATTATCCAGGGTATCCTTTTATTCGTTCTCCCTGCTTAACTCTCCACTTGTTTACTTCAATTTTTATTTTGCCTTGTCTCCTGTCTCGCTTCATCTACGACTACGTCTTTCTATTTGTATGCATAAAAGCGAAAGAAAAAGAGAGAATACGAAAAAAAAGAAGGAAAAAAACATTTGTTGGTACACTCTATTGACAGTTCACTGCACGACACTTGACTGTTTGAGTTGGCATTCAAAACATCTCACACAATCCAACACACACTCACACCCAGAAGGAGATAGGGAGAGCAACAACTGCAGTAACACTTTTCAAGCAAATACAAATAGAAATGCATCTGCAGCTTCAGCCACCGCATTTTCTTGACAGTCGGGCGACACGTCGCTTTTCAACAATGCAAGTTAATTAAAGTGCAATTAAACACAGACAGATAGACATAGGGAGAGAGGGAGAGTGAGAGAGAGTCAGCTGAGTAAGTACAGTTGACCCTTAATTTCGTTAGCTGTGATCTTAACTCAATGAGAGCTTATCTCATTTTCATTTTTGAAAAAATTTTGAGATTTTGAGACCAAAATTTCGGAAACCGGTTTCAAGTCGCAAAACTTGGGACCTTAATGAAATTTATAAGCAAAAGAGTGCTTTACTTTGAGAGTCCCGCATCACTGAGCGCAGTCCTCTCTTCTTTGGGGAACGCTGGTGTACATCAAATAGAAATGGAGAGGGTAGAAGTAAGAGCTTGTATTGGTGAGCACGAAAGACTGCAGTCGATTTACTTGCTTTTCCATGCTCACCAATTCAAAAAGTCAGAAGTTCGGCTAGTGTCTGAGTAAAAAACATGAATGACTTCGACTATGGACTGGCCAGGTCGAGTTTCAACACACAGCACCGGGCCCTAAACGGGTTTCCTCCAACTCTTTTTTGTACAAGAAGTTCGACGAGAAACACCGTGACACGAGATTTTTATAGAGATTTTTGAAGTTAAACAGACCAGGAAACTTTTGCACAAACAGTGCTCAGATGATTGCAACAGAAAAGCTGTCAGGCGGATCGGAGAGCTTCCGAAACATCACAGCAGGCGAGTAATCGACGGCAGCAATTTGCTAAACACATTGCATCCCAGCGAACTTTTTAAACTCCAGAACAATCGCAAGCACGGTGCGATAAACAAGTCGAGAAACGCCGGAGCAGGCGAGCAATCGACGCCAGTAAATATCGCACTCCAGAGAGCGGCTGAGACAGCAGTGAAAGCAGGAGCTGGAAATCAGGCTGTTGTTCAAAATCTTGGACACTCGGTCACCTTGCTATCGGTCAGATCACTTGAAGTAAGCTTTAAGTGTGCTTTAAAAATTGTCGACTTTGCCTTCTCGTTTTCAATTTATGACACAAAACTTTGTAATCTATTTCATCTACTGCTAGAATTGGATGTGTTTAGTAAGCACAAGTAACTTATTTCTTTGGGATCAATTTTTGCAAGTTTTTCAAGTATTCCTTAAACTTGGCTATATAGCCAAGTCAAATGTTAAGCGGTTTAGGGCTGTATCAGTCATATTTGTATATTGTATACGTAACCAAGTGTTGCCCCCACTTGCATTTTACCTGACAACACAGAGCGAGGTCTCTCTAGTCTCTAATTTGGTAGCCGTGTGTTTGCCTGGTAATATTAGATCAATGCCTTTCGACTAAACAAAAGCCCGCGGGCTCAACTGACTAGTTTGTGGACTGGCATTTGATTTGACCAACTGGCCGGGGCAGAAGCCGTAGCTGAGGCTGTAGCTGGGGCTGGGACTGGGGCTGGGGCTGGGCCTGTTCCGTTGCCTGATTGAGGGTTTCATGTTCGACAGTTTTGGGGGCCCGCAAGCGTAATCATTATTGGGGCATCGTTGTTGTTCTTGTATTTAAATAGTCATTTGATAGTCGGCAACAGCAGCAGCAGCAGCAGCAACAGCAGTCACAACTCCTCATCAACAACCACTCGCTGTCCATTATGCTTTTTGGTCAATTAATCAATCATAGATTTTATTCTTTTTATTTTTGGGGGGGAAAATTGGTCTTTTGACGGGCTCGGTTGTTTGTTACCTGTGGCATAAATATGTCATTGTAATAGGAAAATTGAGTGTAAAATGGTAAAAATTTGATGCGGTTCATGGGAAGAGAATGAAAGCCAGAATGGCAAATGAGCGTAGAAAATGGCACACGAAATCAATTGGAGGGGGGTAAAAAGGCAGCCAACTTGGTTAAGTACTGAATAGGCAATGAATGAAAGGAAATGTAAAAGAATTGGTTCTCGATTCGGTGCCAATTTCAATTTGCAAACAGACGAAGTCAAAATTCTGTTCGGGGTCACCACTTGAAATGAGACTACACCACGTTTCCTAGTTTCCAATTCACCCTTAAATTCAACTGAAATCCTCCTTAAGTGCCTAAGTACAGTTCTTTTAGAACTACGCTTGCTTCTAGTTTTGAACAGATGACATAAAATATTGATCGGGGTCACCACTTTCAAATCTTTCCTAAATGTCTCAATGCTGATTTCTCATCTTCCAGATAATTGCTAGGTGTCACATAAACTTAAAACTTACTCTGTTATTTGTAAGTTTAAGATAGTCAAATTTTTGATAACAGCTTAATTTATTGTTTGATTTTTCAAACTTTTTCTAAACGCCAACCAAACGCCACTTCCAATGTCACAGACAGCATTTGTTTTTTTACCAAAAACGGCTGCAATTCCAATTTTTGAGTTCGGCCATAAAAATCAGGTAGCAAAATCTGTTAAGAATAAGCAACAAAATTCAAATTAAATGCGCAAAAGAATAAATAACAAAAACTGTAGTAAAAGACAACGACGACGCCGAAGAAGAAGAAAAATAAATGGCCAGAGAGAAGACGACGAAAGACTTGATTAAAGTTGAAACTGGCGACACAAAATACAGCGACAACAACTACAAAAAAATAAAAAAATATTATAATAATTTGAATCGACTTCAAAGTGGACCAAACCAGCAAACATACAAACCAAAAGAGGCACAATGAATTTTATATACCCTCACGACTAAGAAAACATAAAGTGGCGACCGTGCTTATAAAATACATTTTTTTTTTTGGTTTTATAGCTGACTTTAGATCAGCGAAGTTCACCCATAGCCCCCAGGGGCCGAGCGCAATCGGCTACTTACACGCACACGAGCCGAGCGCATGCCAAAATCTGGCATATGAGCGTAAGCTGCGCTCTCTTTGCTTGCATTCGCTGCCCAGCCGTCGATGAGGGCAGTTGAAAGCTGGACTGTACCGCTTGAATTTCGAACACCAATACACTCTCACTTTTTAACCTTGCTCTTCTTGAACATCGCTGCATTAGGTGGATTGTTGAAGACTTTTCAAAACGGAAATTTCCCAACTATTCATAAGGCGAATATCCTCTTTTACCGCTGTTTTTCCAGAGAAGGTGCTCTTTTTCGATGCTGATTTTATCCTATCGCTAGAGCATATAACTTTTTCAAAAATATGAAGGAATCATTTATCATTTCTCTTCATAAGAGAGAAGTTAATACCAATGTTAAAACTTACTGTTGCTTGGCTGGGCTAAAAGAAAAGCCTTAAATCGCAGCTCAGCTTAACTAAATTTGCATTTGCTAAACGGCTTGCTGGTATCAGCGCTTGAAGCTCACTGATGAGATGATTTGCCGGGAGGCCATCGAAACAGTCTGTCTGAATATTCAAAGCTGCCCATATGTACAAAATCTTTGTTGATTTCGTTGATTACTTAATTATAATCAATCCTTGACTTACGTCCGGTTCTCACTGCAGCACATTCTTGTGTTGAATACAGCTTCCTTGCCTTACAAAAGACTCAGGGGCTAGTGGTAGCAAAAAAGCTGCATTCAACTTAAAGGCACTTGCATCCGTGATTATTCGAGTAGTGATTCGACAATGTATCGACTATTTGCCTTATTCTACGGGCATCGTTACAAGTGCAACCAGTAACTACTTAAGACCGGGGGCTAAGACCGGTTGAGATGGGGGCTAAGAGGGGGTCTAAGACGGGGGTTAAGACGGGTGGCTAAGAGGGGGGTTAATATGGAGGTTAAGAGGAGGTTTAAAAGGGGGCTTAGCAAGCTGTTGAGGGTGGTTAAGAAGAGTTTAAGAGTGGGGTTATTATTGTGAAGAGAGGGGGGAATAGGGAGGGTTAAGAGGAGGGTTTAGACGGGGGGTTCAGAGGGGGCTCAGAGGGGGTTAAAAGCGGGGTTCAGAGGGGGACTAAGAGGTGGGTTCAGAAGGAGATTAAGAGGAGGATTCTGAAGGGGACTAAGTGGAGGCTTAATAGGAAGTTAATACGGGGTCTAAGGGCCGTTTTCTCCTGTTCCTGTTTTTCCAAATCTAGGTGGTTTTGGTGCATTTGCTCTGCTCATTTTGAGCGTGAGCTATGCAAAGGCGTAAAATCCAGCTGGATTTGCAAAACCAGGAACATGAGAAAACTGGCCTAAGAGGTTCAAATCAAATTATCCTTCGCTCGTACCGTCTATTCCACGACGTCCACTGTTTTTAAGAATTTCGTCCATTTTTTGGGAATTTTCAAAAAACCTTTAAGATTTGCTTACAATTTATTAAGCTTAAAAATCTTCAAATCCCTCATCTTATCGCTCGTCACAAGTCAAACGCATCCAAATGTCCGTATAGAGTAAACCAAACCAAAAACAAAAATACATAAAAACTCGTTTCGATGCAAAGTTTTGCTGCTTTTTGTTATTGTTATTAGCATTTTTCTCTGTCATTTGCCGTTTGCTTGTAATAAAATAAAACAAATCCAAAGTTATGGCCCAGCAGCGCGAGCTGTGGGGCAGGTTTTTTTTTTTTTTGTCTGAAGACGCAACGCCCACGCGACCAACATTTTTTTTCTTGTCGCCGTCGCCATCTACGTCTCCCCCTGACACCCTGCCCCCATAGCGTCGCCATATCCCTGGGCAGACAAAACTTGTTCGTAATAATACAAATACAAATGTACAACAAAAAGAGAAAAAAATCAAATCAAAGTGTTACACGACAATTCGTGCAGGTGTCATTGAGAGTTGCGAATGATTTGGCGCCAGTTTTTATGGCATTAAATGACAGTTGGCCACGCACACTTTGTAGATTTGGCTTTTGAGTTTTTGGTTTTTCTATTGAAAAGTTTTGATTTGGGCAAAGACAACTGCATTTTGTAGTCGAAGGCTGTTGCTAAATTTTGGGGGGGAACTGCACAAGTAAGTGATGCGTACGCAAAGTGGGTACAGTCTGCTTAGCAAAGTGTGGCGACCGTGCAAAACAGGATATTCTTCTATTGGTTTGGACATTGTGGATCAATGGAAATAGATTAAGCCCAAATTATGTAAACAATTTTAAATTCAACCAATTTCAATCTAAATGCAAATAGAATTTCTCGAAAATGTTAAATTGATTTGGTTGATAAGAGAACCCAACAATCGCTTACCTAATTTATCAAACTGTTGAGGCGTGAAAACCAGAAAAAATGCGCGCGTGCGCAACCCGCCGACAATTTGTTATATTTCTGATTGTAAAATATATAAAAAAACCCAAAAATACCTAAAAACATAAAGCAGCGTGCCAAATGAAATTAGTCAATGTTCGAATTTGGCAAACACATCGTAAATCATTTGCACTCTCGACACACACACACGCCAGAGCGAAGAAGAGCGAAGCCTCCGAGCAGAGCATCATCATCATTTTTGGTTTTTGTTTGTTTTTATTTTTGTGTGCTTTGAAATATTTTAAGCTCATATTAAACACATATTTTATATGGCATTTTAAGATGACTTTAAGATATATTTTAGTGTACCATTTAAAGTAGCACAGCGATTTGTTACATCGTCATCTTGACACACACACAATGTGTGTGGGAATATTTTTGGCTCTGAATTCCAAGCGATTATTTTAAAACAAATTTGACTTGTCATTGTTTGGGTCAGGGTTAGGTGAGGAATTGGGAGTTTATTTGAATTTAGTTCTGGGAGTTTAATGTTTTTGCATCAGAAAAGTGATTCATCGAGAAGTCAGTGAGGTATACTTGTATCGATATATCCCCAAAGAAACATTCATATTTTGCATCAAAGCATATATCTTTGCTCTTTTCTCCCATTGCTCCGAGAGTTAGTTTTAGGCAAGTGGCGCTAAGCTGTACCGGTGGCAGCTTGCCGCACAAGCAGACGGTCTAGATAAGCTCTGGGCTAGCTCATGGTTAGGTTTCGGTTAGCTTAAGGTAAGCTATTGGTTAACTGTATGCTAACTCAAGGTTAATTCAAGGTAAGCTGTAGGTGCACTAAAGGTAGGTTACCCGATAGCTCTAGGTTAACTTAAGGTTACCCTGTAGTTCGGCTGCACCGGTGCGGCATTAACGAACCCCCTAACCCTCCGTAGAGAGCACTTGCCACCAACCACCTGCCAAGTATTTACCTAACCGTACCGATCCATCGTTAACGGCAGGTAATGTAATAGAGTGTACCCATCACCACTCTAACGACTGGTAATGCAAGATCATACCGATCGGTACGTTTTGCGGACATTCCCATACAAAATTCGTTAAGAAAATACTTCGTCTGGTGGCAGATGCCCACTACGAACCCTGTAGTTCTGCTAACGACCTGATGCATCACTGATCCGACAAGTAATGCATCACAGCGGTAGTCTAACACATGAACTATAGTGTGCAGTGTACACTGTATACCCATCACCACACTAACGACTGGTAATGCAAGGTAGTACCGAACGGTACGTTTTGCGGACTTTCCCATACAAAATTTTTAAGGCAAATACTTGGCTGGTGGTTGGTCTAGTGGCAAGAGCTTATTACGAAGAGTTAGGGACTCGTTTGTGCCGCACAGGTGTAGCCAAACTTCAGGGCTAGATTAGGTCTAGGTTAGGTCTAGTGTTAGGTGTACGGTTAGGCCTAGGGCTAGGTCTAGTGTTAGGTCTAGGGTTTGGTCTTGGGTTTGGTCTAGGGCTTCGTCCAGGGTTTGGTCTAGGGTTAGGTCTCGGGTTACATCTAGGCTAGCTTAAGGTGGGTCTAGGGTAAGGTCTATGGATCGGTATAACCGATCCGCCTGACTTGCATTAACTTTATTGATTTTAAAATTGGTTTGTATTGGTATTTTTAGCAACCTAGACGACTCACCAAATTTGCTTCAGTTTCAGTTCTGTTGTGAACAAAGTCAACTTCCTGACCTCGATCCAGCTAAACTCGTTACTAATGAAGAATAATATAGTGGTAATAGTTACGTAAATCCAACATACTTTCATTCCACAAAAATCAACAAAAACATATACAAACAAAGACAAATCACATAAAACAAGTAATGCATGATAACATTTATAATATACACTCCTTTAACTTTGTTTTCCATTTTGATCTAAATTTCTATTCACTTTTCGTATCATAGCTTTAAAAAACGTTAGCGTTTAGTATTAAGGGATCTTTTCTTGAACTAAGCAGTGCCTTTTGCCCCCTTTTTTGTTTGATTCTTGTCAACTGTCTTCTTTTTTTTCCCCATTAGCTTTACTTTTCCAACTTGATCAACCCAAAGTCATCCTCATTTAATCAATCTATCTATGCCAATTATTTGTGCCTTTTTCTCCAGCTAATTTCCCACACCTGACCACAGAATTTCACCATTTCTCTGCTGTAAAGTTTTTCGGACTCAAAACTTTTCAACTGTTTGTAATTATTTATAACACCTCCACCGAACATTTTGCATAATTGTTGCACACAAAACCAATGTGGCAACTTCCCAGGCATAAATTCTAATCCAGTATTAGGCAGGTGCATGCGTCAGCCCCCGATCCCCTAGCTCCTGCTGAAGTAAAGGCCAAAGTGTGCAACAACCAAAATAAAAAAAAACTTGTAAATAATTTCGGGTTTGTCGACTTTGGCCAAAGAAGTTGTTGCCCAAGCAACCAAACAACCTGAGCCAAAATATCAAACGTGCATCGAAGAGCAGAAGCTGCTGCCCAAAACGGTGGACGTGGGGAGGGGGTGGCGGGGGGGGCGGTGATGTGGGGCCAGGCAATTGGGAGTGGCAATTACATGTCCGCCTCCCTGACAGGAGAGGTGCCCAGAAATTAGTTGTGGCAAGGCGCAGAAAACAGACAACGAAAACGAAACCAAACCGAAACCAAGTCGAAGTCGAACCAAACAAAAAATAAAACAAAAGACCGCAGAATGCAAAAACTTGAGGTTGGGCCGCTGGAACTGTGGAGCAAAGAAGTTCTTAGATTAGTGAAATACAAAAAAAAAAAAAACACACACACACAACCACAGTTTTCTTTTTATTTTCTAAGCTATGAAGATGCCTAACCCCTTTTCGCTTGGACTTGCTTCATTGCCTCCACATTTTTCATTTAGCTACCAACCACTGTGCCTTGCAGTATTTTTTTGTTGCACTTAGCCGCTAGATTTTTCGGCCAAATAAACCAGTTTCAGGCGCCGCAACCCAACAAACTTTCAATTTCGAAACGGCCACCGAAAAACTGCAGAAGAAAATCCAAAATCCAAAAAAAAAAGGTTAAATGTGAATGAAAGAGAGACACAATGGGGATGGGGGGAAGCTCCACCAAATTGTGGGGGCAGGGGGCAGTGTGTTTCTTGGGCCTGACAAGCCACTGATAAGCCGCCAGTCGCAAAATTCGGTTTCTGGGTTGGGCTACCACCAAACAGCAACGGGTTTGTCTTCTGATAAGATTTGTCTTTTTGCATAAGCATAACAAATGATGCAAGAGCTGCTGGCCAAAGGTGATTTACCTGATACACACACACACACACTCACAAGCTGAGGTGTTACCCTCTTGGCACGAAAATAAGCTACTCCATTTACTTAGGAGTGGCCGGAAATGGTTCGTTGGCAAGGAGAATCCAATAATTATTCATCACAATCATTTAACAAATGTTTTGAAAAATACAATTTTAAAAATGCACTCCACAAATTTTTGGAAACGGTGAGCCTAAATTGAATATATGGAAACACAATTATTAACGCCAAGATAGTTCTCACAGAGAGATCAGATTTTTGAATCTACCAACTTGTAATTTAAGTACGGAGAGTAATTCTTTATACCATCTATGACCAAAGTTGGCCAATAACCCCCTACTTGAACACACGACCTCGACATCCAAAGGCAGCAGTCTTGCCATCTACACCACAGGACTTCTTACTTGCAGAGTGCTTAACTGAATTCTTTACTTTGATTTGTAGCCTGCGTATGCGTTATGATGTCAGGACCAAAGGCCCTGAGCAGAATTCACAGAAAATTATAGAGAGATTACACCTCGACCGATCCTTAGACCAAACCCTAGACCTAAGCCTAGTCCTGGCCCTAACCCTAGATTTACCCCAGTCTTAACCTTAGTCCTAACCTTAGAACCAACTTAAGCCTACCTAGAGCAAAGCCAAGAGTTAACCCTAATCCTTTTCCGAGACAAGACCCTTGTTCTTACCCTAGACCTTATTCTATACCTTACCCTAGACCTAAACCGAGACCCAAGCCACCCAACCCTTAAAATAAGCTTAGACTTAACCCTGGAATAAAAATAATCTAATAACCGATCGTTCGTAAAACTTATAATGGTAAGATACGAGATACGAAGCATGTTCGTTATAAACGTCTTCAAACTTCGTATTTAGTTTACTTTGAACAAAATCAGATAGCTATACCATATAGCTTCTATAAAACAATCGGTCGTAAAACTAGTTCTGGTGAGAACATTTTTGTTGTTTTCAACGTTAACGTCTTCTTACTTAGTTTTTAATTAATTTTCTAAGCTTTCTCAAAATTCTGCCATGTTTGATAAATATTGGTGGAATATCGTTCAAGAGCAAATTTTAGTTAGAAAAACTTGTTCAGTTTTATAGCTTAGTTTCTTAGTGTATGACATTTCTATGTGTTTGATTTTGTAGTCTAGGAACAGTGGGGTTTGTTGTTTTGTTGGTGTTTTTTATTGTTCAGCAAAAACCAGGCAATTATTAGTTAAATGAGTGGATTTTTGTGCTGCTTTGAAATAAGTTAAAGGGGAACTTCTCAGGTATTGTATACCGACTTTCAATGGGGTGCTTCATTTAAATTCAACAAAGAGTCTCCCCCTCCTCCTCTCGCTGGCCATTCCATTCATTCATTGATCTTCTTTGTGTGTGTGTTTGCACAACTGTTTACATTTTTCATAATGATCCTGCAAAGATCTTTGGCAAAAAAGTAATTACGTTAATTGGCTGAAATTTATGCTCAATTGATGTCATGTAAATGAAGTAAATTTGTTGTGTTCTCTCTCTCTCTTCTATCTCTAGTCAGTTTTTTGAAAGTTTGTTGTTATTTGGCCCCTCCATCCATCTCCATCTGCCATGCGAGCTTCAAAGGCGGAAGTGTTTATGAACATGACAAGCGACAACAATCACAACAGCAAAATAAATTTTTGAAAGGGGCTGCTAAACGAAAATAGAATCGCAGCTTAGCCAACAATTTATTGGCAAACATTTTGCTGTTTTTTCTATTCTCTTCTTTTTTTGGCTGGCAATCCTTAGGCGAGCAAAAGTGACGTTTAAAGCCGACAGGCGACATGCACAAATCCGATCATACCAAAAGCCTCCCCTTGTGGTTTTTACCCCCTCACTCACCGACCGGCCCCGCCATTTCACACTAGCGTAGTCTAAACTTAAGCGCAGATTAGAATCGCCCCCTCCTGTTCCGCACACCCGGGGCCATTGGGTCGTAAATAACCAAATTTTGTGCTGCAATTGAATATGGAATATGGAAATATGCTAAAAACCAGCCACAGGAAGAATTGTGCAAGTAAACAGATAACAAAAAGCTCTGAAAAAGAAGAAAACTACAAAAATGTTATGGTGAAATTCTAGCTAGTGCCAAAATACTTGATTCAAGTACACAATTCTCGAGAGTTAACTATTTGGGGTTACATGATGAGGCAAATGGTTTTGACCCATTCTAATAAGCAGTTATTTAAAAATAAGAAATTTTAAAATTTTCTTAAAGGATCTATATGAAGGTACCGGGTATTTTTGAGCTAGGATTAAAAAATTTCTTACAAAGAAGGCTTCTGTGGGGTGATTATTGATCGGACGCGTTTCATGGGGACCAAATCCTCGCCTCATCAGCGATCTTGACCTGAAATGTCTATCCGAGCAACCTCTCCATGCCAGCGACGTCTAAACTGTTTAGAATTTAGAAGGCTTGCCCTGAAACACAAAAAGACAGCCATTCCCACAGCAAGTGTGTGGCCTCCATTGGACTTTGTACTAAGTGAGCAACCCATAGGGACTTATCTCAAACAAATTGTGGCTATATTAGTTCTGTATCTACGGCAGTCGATTGTTATCCGCAATTCATGCCCGGTCAACCCAGTATTTGCCCACCAAATCTTACGTATAAAGTGCAATCCGTTTTCTGTGTATTTTAGTTGTAAGCCAAAGAGAGAAAATTGTAAAGATCAATTGCAGTTAGCATTTAGTTTAATTCAAATATATAAAAATATACACAAATAAATAGTTGGATTTTTGTTCACCGGCTTCGCGCGGTATGTTTCCTGCGACGCTCGGCAAAGCTGCGCAGCATGGCCCTAGTGAGGGGTCGGAGCGCATAGTTGGGCTTATAGTTTTGCAGCACATCCATGGCGGGCTTGAATCCAAAACGCTGCAAACGTAGAATGGCCTGAACCGCCGCCTGTTGTACACCGGAGCGCGGTACTGCCACCAGCACACGCCTGAATAAAGCCAGATAGCATGAAATATCCGTATCCGTGGGCAATTGCTTAACCACCAGAGAGATGCTCTGAAGCACACACTCCAAACGTTCGTCATATGCCTCACTTTGGGCACTTAGTTCACAATAACTGGCGGCCAAGGGCATCAGACGTGCTGTAAGCACTTCTCTGATCATTACCAGCGTGGGGGGACGATGAGTGCCGGGTCGACAGAACAAAGCAAAGGCAAAGCTTAGCTCTTGCACCTTTCCAGCCTTCAGTTTCTCCATCAGATTCTCCAAAACATCTTCCCGGCTGGGCTCATAGGCGGGAAAATGATATGTGTAGCGCAGCTGAGAGAGGAGCAAACGTTCTGTACCTTGGGGATCCTGCATATCGTATTTACGCATCATGAGCATGTGCTTAATGACTGTGATGAGGGCATCCGTATTATCATAATCTAGTTCCTCACGATGCGGCAGTACGGTGGGATATCTCAACAAGATTGCCCACACCAGCGAAGGCAAATCCCGATCATAATGGAATATTACTTTGGCCAGCAAAAGACGCGCTGGATTTACATAGTTGCCTTTCATGGATTGCAGGTGTATGGCTTTGAGATAAAGCTTGACGTATTTGAGGGCCAAATCTTGTGCAGGTTTCATCTTGACGTTTCGAAACAGACGCAGCTCGAGCTGATGCATAAACGCCTGGAGGTCAAAGTGGGCTAACAACTTCATGGCACGCTCGATGACTTGGTCAAAATCTAGCTTGCAGCAACAGCAGCTGTTGATGAGGGTATCCAGGATCAGGGTCTCATCTTTGCTGACTTTAAGTAAGTCTCGTGCGAAATCACGGTGAGAGGACTCCAGGTCTAGGCTATCTTGCAGGTAAGTGTGAATTTTTCGTTTTAAAGTGTCTACTTGGGATGTTTGAAGCTGCTGCTGACGTTTATTGAGCAGGATAGGTTTTTTCAGGCTGTGTATCACATGTGTGAGTATGGCTATGGGTTCATGCTGCTTGGTGGTGGGACAGTGGGGTGGCTCTAGAGGAATCTCTATGGGTGTTAAGGTGCTCTCTTCGAATGTTGAGGTGGAGGGTAAGGGCGAGGCTGGAGATTCTTCAAAGTTAAGAAACTGTTGTTCCTGCTTCTGCTTAGTCCAACTCTTCTCACTTTTCTCCTGCATTTCCCAGCTGTGCTCCCTCTTCTCCTGCTGTTCCAAAGTCTGCGTCTGCTTTTGATGATCTTCAAAAGTCTGTCTACTCTTCTCCAAGGTCTGCTTTTTCCAGCTCGGCTCCCGCTTCTGCTGTTCAACAGTCTGTCTACACTGCTCCAAGCTCTGCTCTTGTTTTTCGCAGATCTTTTCGCGCTTTTGCTTTTCCCAGGTCTGCTTTCTGTCCTCCTGCATTTCACAGTTCTGCTCTCTGTCCTCCTGCTTCTCTTTGATATCCATTTGCTGCTTTTTTATCTGCTTATTTGGTGTCTCTTGCTTCTTCTTCTTTACTTCAGGTCTGGGATCCTCCAATTTATCCTTGTTTTGCTCTTCATTTAGCAATTGTTTGGCTCTAAAACGCGTCAGACGCACTTCCTGAGGTGGAGATGATTCACATTTACTGACATTTCGCTTACGTTTAGCAGGAGGGGGAGGCGGCGGCGACTCTACTTCATCAATTATTAAATCTCCTGGCTCAGAAAGGGCTTCATCGTTCCAGCAGTGAAGCTCCTCCTCGGCTGACTCATCAGACTCCAGTTCGGAATCACTACCAAACAGACTTAAATGAAGTCTTTGAGGGACTTTTGGTTTTTGTTGAGTGGCTGGCGGGAGGCTTGATGCTGTGGTTTCTATGTGAGGGTTCAATGAGGGTAAAGGTTTTTCCGTGGGCAGCTTTTGTTGAGTGACTGTCTGGATGCTGGCTTCTGTGGTTTTTAGTTCGCTTTGGAATGAGGGCAAAGGATTTCCAGTGGACAGCTTTGTTTTTGGTTGAGTGACTGTCGAGAAGCTGGCTTCTGTGGTTTTTAGTAAGTTACGTGCAAAATCTCGATGAGAGGGTCCAGTGTACAGCTTCGGCTTTTGTTGTGTGGTTGGCGGGAGGCTTGCTTCTGAGGTTTCCAGTTCATCATGCAATGAGGGTAAAGGTATTTCAGTGGACAGCTCCTTCTTATGTTTAGCGGCTGGCGGGAGGCTTGCTTCAATGGTTTTTCGTTCGCATTGCCATGAGAATAAAGGTTTTCCAGTGGACAGCTTTGGCTGTTGTTGAGTGACTGGCGGGATGCTTGCTTTAATGGTTTGCATTTCATCATACAATGAGGGTAAAGGTACTTCCAGGGGCAGCTCCGTTGTTAGTTTAGTGGCTGACAGGAGGCTTGCTTCTGTGGCTTTCAGTTCGCTTTGCGATGAGGGTAAAGGTTTATCCGTGGGGAGCCCTTTTTTTTGTTTAGTTGCTGGCGGTAAGCTTGCTTCCTTCATTTCATCATGCAATGAGAATAAAGGTTTTTCAATGGGCAGCTCCTGGTTTCGTTGAGTGTCTGGCGGAAGGTTTGCTTCAGTGGTTGGCAAAGCGGGTAAAGGTTTATCCGTCTTTAGTTTAGTGACAGTCGGGAGGCTGGCTTCTATGGTTTCCATTTCGTCATGGAATGAAGCTGAAGGTTTTTCTATTTTCAGGTCCTGCTTTAGTTTAGTAGCTGGCGGGAGGTTTAATTCTGTGGATTCCATTTCATCTTGTAGTGAGGATGACGGTTTTTCTATGGACAGCTTTAGTAAATAACGTTCCTCCTCATTGAGTTCCATTTCCAGATTATCACAGTTGAGCATGTTAAAGGCATTTAGGTTCAGGAGGAATTGTATGGCTGTTTCTCCTGCCGGTGGCTGCTGTATTTCCTTCTGCTTCTCGCTTTCTTCTTCTGTTTCAGGCTTTAATCTTCTATGATCTTGTTCAACATTTTGTCTCTGCAGTCTTTCCAAGTGCTGCAGCTCTTCTTTCTCGGCTGGTTGCTTCTCCAAACTTATTGTAGCTGCTTCCTGCTTACTTTCTTTCACAAGCTCCTTATCCAAACTAATCACAGATTTTTGTTTACTTCGTTCTTTAGGCTTCTGCTTCAGCTGCTCTTTTTCTACTAGTTCCAACTGCATTTCTTCTGGGGGAAGCTGTTCCGTACTCTGTTCCATAGATGATAAAGACTCTTGCTCTAAACTGTCTTTAGAAACCAGGTGGAGTTCATCTCTTGCAGGCTCTTCCGCTGCTTTATCTACCAACTTTAACTTCTGCTTTTCTAGAGGTGTTTCTTCTCTCAGTTCCATTTCTACTTGGAGTAGCTGTTTCATACTTGTAGGCTCTTCCACTGATTTCTCTATAAGTGTCAGCTGCTGCTTTTCTAAAGGTTTTTCTTTCTTGGCTGTGTGCTTCTTCAAGCCTAATGGAGTTGGTTTTGGTTTACTTTCATCCACAAGCTCCTTCTCCCAGGTTACCACAGATTTCTGTTTACTTCTTTCTTTAGGCTGCTGCTCCAGCTTAGGTTTTTCTACTAGTTCCGGCACCATTTCTTCTGCGAGAAGTTGTTCTATCATCTGTTCTATACTTGGTAAAGATTCTAGCTCTGAGCTGTGTTTAGTACCCAAATACAGATCTTCTCTTATTGCAGGCTCCGTCAGTGCTTTCTCTACAGGTGTCAGCTTCTGCATTTCTACAGATCTTTCCTCTTCCAATTCCATTTCTGCTTCAGGCTGCTGCTCGTTAATCTCTACAGTTGCTAGTTCAATTTCTGCTGTAGGCTTCTGTTTTACTTCATCTTCAATTGTCCGATCCACTCTTTCGGCAGATTCTTGTTCCGCTTTCTTCCCCACTCTTTCTTTAGGTTTTCCTTCTTTGAAGCTTTCACAGTTTAGCTCCAGTTCTTTAGGTTTTCCTCCTATTTGGCTTACACAGTCTAGCTCCAGTTCTTCAATTTTCGCCTCTAATCTTTGGGTTAATTCGTTATTCATTGCTTCAGCTTCCACTTCCTCTGCCAATCGACTTTTCTTAGTACATGTGGGCCGCCTAAGCTTGCTTTTGCGTTTCCTGCTCTTGGACTTCGAAGGTCTTCTCTGCTGTTCTTTGCTGGGCAGGTGTATGGGTGTGAGTTCCACTTCTTTGCTGATTGTTTCCTGCTCCTTCTGCTGCTCCCGTTCCATACCAAAAGGCGTCTTTGCCGCCTGTGTGCCCTCATACAGCGCATACAGCCAGCTGGTGAAATCTGCTTGATTTACAGTCGCATCCACCGCCGGATTCGAGCGTCTTTGCAGTAAACCCAAGACCATTTGTCCAAATACCTGCCACAATTCATCAAAAGCTTGCGGTGGAACATTGGCCAGGTAACTCGGATTGGGTGGTAGAAAGTTCAGCAAATCCTTGGCATAGAAACCAGGTTTTATTTCATCATTGAGGCTCTCGAACATGTTCCTCGAGGGAGGCCGCGAGGAGGAGACTTTAATTTTGGATGCTGGCATTACCACGGGCAGAAAGTCAATCTCTCGTTGGACATTGCACAAGTCGGTGCAGGTGCCTTGAGTATGACTCTCCTCTATGACCGGTTCGCTTATGGGACTTAGCGGTGCTATCATTAGCTCATCCGGCCAAGAGAGCATTTCATCCAAGATTTGTCGGACATTAGGCGTGGGCTGGGGCTCGGGAAAACAAGTGCCCACATCATGCTGTTTGATAAAGGAGGCGGTGGTGGTGCCCCTGGTGGTGGTGGTGTTTATGTGTTGTGTGCCCTGATCTCGTAGCTGTATCAGTGGCTCGCTTTGCACCCCCACGGAGCACATGGTGGGCTTAGGGAGCCCATCTGCTGCTGCTGCTCCTCGTTGCCGCCTGACTGGGTTCGGATTCGGACTCTTGGGCGTGGGTATGCTGATCTTGGCCGTTCGGCAGTACTCCCTGAGTTTTTTCATCATATTAAATTCCCGCCTCTGGAGCACCGATTCCTCGTTTACTCTTTGGGCCAGCTGCAGGTAAACTCCCACTATGTCCTTAATCTCGACCGGCATGCCTCTACTATTGAGCTCCTCCTGCAGTTGCTCCTTATTTAACACTTGAGCATCTAGCTCCCTTTCCAGTTTGCCGCAACGCTCTCTCAGCGGTCCCACATGCTGTTCCAATTCCAGACGCTGCTGCTTCTCTCTTTGGTAGAGTTCGCTCACCTCCTGAGCGGTGCGTTGCAGCTCGGCCAATTGCTGTGTCTGCCCCTGCAGCTGCTTCAGCTGACGCACCAGTTCATCGCTTTGGGCTATGCGCTCGGCCAGCCGGCTGCGCTTCTGCTTAACGGAGGAGGAGGGAGGGTGGTGGGACGCTTGATGGTGTGTCAAGCAGCTGGTCTAAGTTGAAGTCTTCAAAATTCAGGTCGTCCACAAGGGCCATGGCTACTTGTTGTTTTTGGCTTTCACGTGTCTTCCTCTGCTGCGTCCCTAAACGTTTACATTGAATTTGACTGGAAACCGAGCAGTAGAGCTAAAGCGTCTTGCATTGCAGTGAATATTGTAGTGTCTACTATGGAGGTGTACGCGTATGGACTGCCCAGGCAATGTTTATCCCGTTTTGACACAATATTTACAATGATTGCGCGAGGTTTTCTTTTCAGCCGGCTTTGTTTTTCCGCATGCTGTTCACAGTGTTACCATAGGCTGTGAGGAGTAGTGTGACCATTTACTGGCATTTGGTTAGAGATGAGTTCCGGAAGCCATAACGTAACGATTTAATGTCGTGACTAAGTGGATGCGTGAGCGTATTTCTTTCACACGCAGCGCTGCAGGTATTGACACTCTTAAATTAACGAGCTAGTCTCGACAGTTGTATATTAGTGGTATCCCTGAAAGTGATTTGCTTTCGATTCTAATTTCGTGAAAGCAAATCAAAAGCAGTTAACGGAACGGCCCTGATTTCATTTTGATTTGCTTTCGTTTGCAGAACAATTGGCGGCAATTTAAACAAAGGCGCGAAGCCAACAAATTATTGCCATATATCGTTCATATTAAGACTTAAAGTCCATATTTAAGGTCTCACGACCAATATCTTCTTCTTTATTAGATTCAGTGCTTTCTGCACTAACTTTTCAGAATTTTAAAAGCTTTTAATTTTAAATAACTGCACGGGGAGTCTCACACCACTTAACGACTCACGCAGGTTTTAAACGGCCATCTCTAGCTTCATCATAGGTTCGTAAAATATACCCCATCTCTAATTTTTGGTATTCTTTTACGTTTTCGGATGAAAAATAAAATGACTTCCGCTTTTCAACTCATTTATTCGCCAACAAAACCACCTCTGAAATGTTAAGAACTAAATCAAACGACAGCTTCTGTCCAATTCTCCACGTAGGGGTCAACTTAATGATGATGCTCAGCTGCCTCCTTGGCCTGGCTTTCAGCCCAGGCCTTCTTGTTTTCGGGCGAATTGGCTGCAACAACAACCATTTAGCATTGTGGACACTTTGAGCGACTTGCGCATTTTACTTACCCAATCGGCTGATCTTGTAGAACACAGGCACGCAGGCTACGGCCGCAATGAAGTAGTAGCGCCAGATCCATTGGTTCTTAATGTAATGCTTAATGGGGAACTGGGCCACCTTGGCGGAGAAGGTGTATGGATATCGCATGGGACGTCCAGCGGGTTTCGCGGCAGCAGCAGCATCGGCCATGGTTCAGATTGATTTCAATTTGAGTTACTGAAAAAGAAAATTTCATAAATTATGTAATTTTTCGCGTAGCCGTCGCGTAATCTTGTACGTACCTCGCAGAAGAAACACAATAAGCTAACAGGCTGGCAACTCTCGAGTGAAGTTGGCTGCGCGAGTGGTAGGAGTGTTGCCAGTTGGTTTTGAATTAAAAATATATTTCGCTTAATTTTAGAGGAATGCAATATAGTAGATTTAAAGATTTAGGTATACATAGGAGTTGAAACAAATTAATGAAGATTTTATTCAGTTTTTTTTTTTTGAAAGAAATTACAAGGGTGGGCAGTTCTGTATAGAGACAGACGCGTGACGAATATTTTTAACACATGCACGCACGAGGATAAAATTTACCTGAAATAAAACTACCTGCACGAATTTACTATAACTGCATTTTTACTTATCTGAGATACTATATGATATGCCTAAAAAGATTTAGTCCCACCCCCTGAATATTTCCAGTCAAAAAATTTTTTTTATGTTTAAAAGTTTTTATTTTGTACAATCATCGTTGTTTTTCGAAAAAAATACTTGAAATTTTGGCCAATCAACTGTTGGTTTGAAAAAAAACCATTAAAAGACCCGAAAAAGGCTAAAAATATTAAAATTTTTCAAAATCAAATATTTGCACAAATTTTATTCAACGTCTTGACCGCACTTTGACCCAAATATCTCGAGAATTACTTAACTGATTTTGATAATTAGTTTTCGGTTGAGAATTTTACCCCTCATATGTACATGTCGAAAACAGATCGATATTTAAAACGCCATTTGAAAATGGTTGCAAAGTTAAAAAGATCTATTTTTATTTTTACTTCTAATACCCTCCATTCTAGTCTGATCTAGGATACTTAGGATCGGTCAATACATAACCGAGATAGGACCAATAAAAGGGGTAAAAATAAGACGACTTTCAAAGCTTTTACTTTGATACCTAATAACTCCATTTATTATTGAAGGATCCCAAATATCCTAGTTCACACCATAACCAAATCAGTTCTAAGCAAAACCCCGTTTTCATTTTTACAAGAAGATTATAAGATCTCGAAAAATCTTTGCAACCATGTGTCGATCAGGCTTGTTCCCATTTCCGAGTGGATTTAAAAAATAAATCGATTGCAGTTCCGAATCGTTTTCATTTTGGTGTTCCCGTTTCCGAGTGATTGTCTTTTCTAATGAATGTGCGAATCGTTTTCGAATTTTATATCAGCTATATGACAGCCCAAACAATTTCGATCAGCTCTGAGCATGCACTGATGGGGGGATTGCGAACAGTTCAGTCTCATTTCGATCAAATTGTGTGCTTGAAATATATATAGATAGTTCAGACCTTCTACAACATGTCACATATAAAAATAAACATTCTTGAAATAGGAAAAGTATTACTGTGGCCAAGAAAATTGTCATTTACTTTTCATTCCACTGACCCTGAGGAAAAACTTTTGAAACCGAATAACTTAATCGTTTTTCGGAAACGGGAACAGCTACCAATTCCTATTCGTCATGATCTGATCGAAGTCGAAACCGGGGACTGTATGTTTTAAAATTTTGGACCACTTTGAACCGGAACAACAAACAAAATTTCTAACGAATTATCTATCAGCTATCTAACGCTTGTAAATATAAATTGAAATTATAATTTTTATTTAGTTTTTCGCAATCCTTTAAAAAAATGGTACCTTTAAGCTATTAATACCGCATATTAAAAAGAACATAGACTTGAAAGTTTTTTCAACGAATAAAATGCAAGCGGCTAGTTCCCTATTCAGATTTGCAATTAGTCTAAAAACTATTTTTTGCTCCCGAAATCGTGAGTTGCCTTATCACGGCACGCGCCCAACTTTAGTTAAGTAGCCACATTTTTAAATATCTGGCAACCTATTGCGCACACAGCTGTCTGGCCTGGAATTCTGCCTTCGTGTGCGCAAATTTCGGAGAATTTGCATTAATTTGGAATTAAACAAAATAAATAGGTAAGTTAAATTAAGCAAGCTAGCACACTTAACGACACATTAAAACCAATTGACAGTTCTTCAGCATATTAACAAAAAGAGAAATCTTCAATTTCCTTCAGCCTCTTAAATATCTTTTTCAAGCACACAAAAATGGGTTTAACTAGCGAACAGGTGCCCCAGGTATCTAGCTTCACTCATAAATATCCATTTTGCATGCACATATTTATTTCGATCCTTGCATGTGTTGTTAGCCAAGTTGTTATTACCGCAAGTCTACTAACCACTTTTCTCCCCCACCCCGCAGAGCAAGCCCAAGAAGCAACGCCAACGCAATCGACCCAGAAACAAACGAAATCGTTTGAAAGATAACGAGACACTACCTCCTTCCGATCAAGCCATGCCCCAGGCCACGAAAAATCCTCCGGCTCAACCGGATGCCGATAAGACGCGCGAGCAAATCCTAGCCGAGCGTGAGGCCAAAAAGCTAGCCAAACAGGCCAAGAAACAGAAGACCCCAGCCACCACCATCATCACCGAGGTGGAGCAAACGACCATCACTACCAAGCTGACAACTACCACCACTACCACCACAAAGGATAAGCTGGAAATGCAACAGACAGCAGCTGTAGCTGCTGCTGCCACCACCTCCACTCCTATAAGCACTGTCAAATCTTCTACAGAAGTGGAGAAGCCCGGTGAAAAGACGCGCGATCAAATCAAAGCTGAGAGAGAAGCCAAAAAGGCAGCAAAGCAAGCGGCTAAGGTGGTCAAATCTAGTGGTGACTCTCAGTTGGAGGCAAACACAAAACAATTGGCTCAACTTAAGGTTACAGAGCCAAAACCCTTGGCGGAAACTGAGAAGGTAAGTACAATAACTACCCAGCAAAAATTTTTAATCGGCGAAGATTTTAAGGCGACTCGCCAAGTTATTGCATTCTGATCGTCTGTTGGTAGAAAGTGAGCCGCTTCAGCGACACTTGCAGAAGAGTCGCAAACGAGTATTCTAGAAGAGTCACTGAAGTCTTTTGAAAGAGTAGCAATCTCCACGGCGACCCTCAGGAGACTCTTCGGCGATTGTTTAATCGCCTATCGCCGAAAAGAGTCTTCTGGGAATCGCAGGAAAGATTGCCGGAAGATTCAATCTTTTTGCAATCTCCACTGCGACACCCAGAAGACTCTTTTCGGCGATGGGCGATTCGCGGTGTTTGAATTATTTTCCGCCCATTTCTTCAACTTAGAAACCTTCCCGGGCAAGAGTCAAAAGAATCCCCAAAGTTTCATTGCAATCGGAAGAACGGTATAATTTTCGAAAATTTCTCGGTTTTTGCTTTGTTACTTCTTCCTCTCCTATTCCTTCACCTTCCTTCCTCTTTTGGAATCGACTTTGGCCACTCGCTCTGGTCAGACCTTTCTTTGTTCCCTCTAATCCCTGATTTAAACTTAACCATTGCCTTTTCTGCTTTTAGAAAAAGCCCGCCCTCAGCAAGGCCGAGCGTCGGGCCGTGCAAGAAGCTCAACGAGCGGCCAAGGCTCAAGGACAGGCGTCCAAAAAATCTCAACCAGCTGAGAAGATTATCAAAGCCTCTGTCACCGCCTCTAAATCATCCGCTGCTCCCCCTTCCACTAAAGAGCCCAAACGTGTCAGCGAATCACCTGGCAAATCACCCATTAAATCGCCTCAAACCCCCAGCAAAACCGAGGGAAAAGTGAAGCTGTTTAATCATTTGGTTTGCGCCCAGAAGGATGCCAGTCTGTTTATCAATGATCCCTTGGTTCATCCCAGTATGGCTCGCCTGGGTGTGCAGTATGCTCAACGTACGGTAGTGGGCTCCAATGCACGTTGCATAGCCTTTTTGCATGCACTGCGACAGGTGGTACAGGATTTTGAGACTCCAGCCAAGAAGGAATTTGGACGCAGCCTTGATACGGCGGTTAAGCATCATGTGGATCATTTAAACAAGTGTCGTCCCTTGGCCGTGTCTGTATCGAATGCCTATAAACAGTTTAAGAATCAATTGACTCAATTGCCAGCGGACAAGCCCGAATCAGAGGTGAGAGCTGGTGCATCAGAGAATTGTAGTAAAATATTTATAAGTATACTTACAGCTGAAGGAGTTACTGTGCCATTTTCTCGACACCTACCTGGAGAATCAGATAGGCAAAGCGGCTCAGGCCATTAGCAGCTCTCTCCAAGAGAAGATCAGCAATGGCGATGTCTTACTCACCTTTGGCTGTTCCTCACTCATACAATTTATCTGTGAGGAGGCCAAACGCCGGGCGGTGGCCTTTCGTGTCATTGTGGTGGATTCACGTCCCAATTGTGAGGGTCAGGAGATGTTGAGACGATTGCATGGTCATGGTATACCCTGTACCTATGTGCTCATCAATGCCTTGGGCTATGTCATGCCCGAGGCGACTAAAGTGTTGTTGGGTGCTCACGCACTGCTGGCCAATGGTTATGTCATGTCCAGAACAGGCACTGCCCAGGTGGCATTGGTGGCCCATGCCCATAATGTTCCTGTTTTGGTATGCTGTGAGACGCACAAGTTTAGTGAACGTTTCCAAACGGACGCCATTGTCTACAATGAGCTGAGTGATCCCAATCAGTTGGTGATGAATGACAAATGCTGCCTAAATAATTGGCAATCGAAGAGCAGATTGACTCCGCTTAATTTGAATTATGATATAACGCCACCCGAATTGGTTAGCGCTGTGGTTACCGAGGTGGCCATTTTACCCTGCACCAGTGTGCCGGTTATATTGCGCATTAAACCAGATATTGGATATTAGAACAACAAATTTTGCAATTGCTTTGAATAAATAAGTTTTTTTTTATTACATTTTGATCAAATCGATAAACATTTTCGCTTTCTTTTATTCTTTTTTGGGGTTAAGCCTGACCGGGAATATTCTCTTTAAAGCCAGGGACCGCAGAAGGAGGAACGAGAGAAGGTGGTTAATTGAAATGAAACTTTTGTTTAAAACAGGGACGCAATATGGCACTGGTTTTTGGTCGGGATTAATTTCCAAAATGGTAAGCCGCTAAAAAATGTTGAACCCCTAAAATATATGACCTCCTGAAAAATATCTACCTCAGCTAATGAAAATGGGTGTATTGGACTCTTAAAGAACCTGAAATATATCTCTGAGGCAAGAATTTAACAAAAAAAAAAAAAATAGAAGTACTATGCAAAACCAACTATTTTGAAGACCAATGAGACCTAAATCTGACTAAAACTGTGGCAAATATCGATCAGGCCTTTCTTATTACACTAAAAACAGAATTTTCCAGAAAAATCTGCCAAATATCAATCTAGGTTAATGACAATAGGCGATATGGATTTCGAGAGCCCGAGGGAGTACCATCCAAAAAAGGTGTTTGAAGACCAACATGTTAATTAAAACGGGCCATATGGGTTCCTATGAACTTGTATTTTAAGTTATATTACAATTATAACTCTAAAACCGAATTTTCTACAAATCTGTACGTTATGTACCTATTTCGGGTCTTAATAGGTTGTACCATCACGAAAAAAACACTTTGAAGACCGATATGACCCACATCTAGCTAGAACTACGACAAATATCGACCAAGGTTAATGGAAGTGGACCTTATGGGTTCCTTACTATATGTATTACTCTTCTCTAAACCGACTTTTCCAAAAATCGAAGCGATATGTACCTATTCCGGACCTTGATAGATTGTACCATCACCAAAAAACACATTAAAGATCAATATGACCCGAATCTGTTAAGAAATCCGACTAGAAATATCGACCAAAGGCACTGTAGATTCCTTAGAAGCTGTATTGTAGCTACTTTCGCCGACTTTTCCGATAACCTGTGTTTTTTTTTTACCTATTTCGAGACTAGAGGACGTACAATCCAGTGGAAGCACTTTGAGTGCCAACATGACCTAAATCTGCCGTAGCTTATTGAAAGTGGTCGCTATGGATTCTTAAGAACTTGTAAACCTCTATTAGATGGCTTTTTTTATAAATTGCGATTTTACAATTCAAAATGAGAAAAAAGTCCTAAATGACTAAAATCTTACTAGAACTCTGACAAATGTCGATTTAGGTTAATGAAATTGGAAAAAATCACTTTGAAGCCGGGATTAAAGCCGAAAGAAATATTGGTTTCGGTTACCATCATTAAAATAAAATTGTTTCGGTTACGGTTATCTCTTTTTTATTTCAGTCCGGTTACGATTCGCTAACTAAATAATCGCGCTTAAGGGGGGACCGTTCGCCATAGATAGGAAAAGGTAGTAATCACTTGGTGATAAGTCAGAACTATATGGTGGATGCATAAGAAACTCCCCACCAAACTCCCGGAGCTTCTGACAAGTAACTAATGACGTGTCGTTTGCTCATGTCGCGACGCGTGTTGCTTGGCGTCCTGATCAAGGAAAATTCCTCTTCTATTGGCCAATGCCGGCCGCATCCAAGAAAACTGTAAGGTGTAGCGTATTTTCTCTTTGAAAGGATTCATTTTTGACACGTGCGCAATCGAAACTAAATTAATTAAATGCAAAACTGTCAAAGAAGCTTTGTTTAGTACTAATTGGATTCTTAACAACGACATATGTTGTAAATCAATGAAACAAAAAGTAAAAGAATATAATGAATTACTTTTTTTTTATTTATGACTGTTAACGACCTTTATACTCTTAACTTGCAGTTTTTACTGGCTCGAGGTCTTGCTATGTTATTGACATAACTTTAAACAGAGGCACACAACACAACAAAGGAGGCATCAGGTTGATCGGACGACGTTTCATGAGGGACCAACCTCACTCATCAGCGATCTTGAGCCTGAAATGTCTGTCCAAACAGCAGTCTCTCCATGCCTGCGACGGCAAAACCGTTTGGGAATTCCAAAGGAAGCTTTCTGCTCTGAAGCAGTGGCAGGAAAACAATACATTCACATTTTTGCATTGGTGTGTGAGAGAGCAGCGCAAACATTGCTTTCAATTTCAGTAGCAACGAATCACGCTACGCAGCTGAGCTTGAACAGCTTATACTGTGTCAGTGGGTGCAGCGCTTCTTTGAGATTTTTCGTATGCACACGAGATAGGAATATGCCTGCCCCTGCTCTAAGGCCTTAGCCCGAATCGTACAACCTCAGTATGAAAAAGTTCGGCTCAAAAATTTACTTGGGACACTCTTTAAGGAACTTGTATAATTTCTTCAACGCAAGGACATAGTTCCTAACGTTTTATTCCTTTTTCAAAGACATAACAGTTTATACTGAACTTTTAAGTTATATATTTTTTGACATGAAAGCACATATTGATAAAAATAGAATAAATTATGATGTTTCTAGGAATTAAAATGGAATAGTTTATAGGAAAGCCGACATGTTAGCAAGTAGAATGTTAATTAGGACAAAAATTAAAGCCAACTAAACGGCGATTTCTCATTTGCTACATAGAGCAGTCACATAAATTTTCAAATAATAGAGTAAACTGTAAGGTTAACTAACACATAGCGGCTCTAAGGAAGATTAGAAGTCGGCCCTTAATGTAAAGACTGGTCAAGTTGTAAAGCTAAAATTAGGAGACGAATTGGCTTCTTAGACTATAGAGAACACTAAAAAGCGGTTTTAGAAAATTCGAAATCTTAGTAAAAGGGAAATAGAATTCAGTAATTTAATCGAGAACTCTTTATTAAGGGAATTCCAGTTTTCATTGATTTTAAGCTAACGGATTGTAATTTTTTGATGTTTTGACGATTTTTAATAAGTAGACAAAAATTCTTCGCTAAAAGCATATGCAAAGAATATGGAAACAATATACAAAAACATTTTTAAGTGTCGAATGGGTAGCTTAGGACCTCAATTTATATTCCTGAACAGTTTGCATCCCTTGATCTTGAACACTTCTTCCCAGCAGTCCCTCCTTATGGTCATATATAAGTTATATTTGATAATTTATGTATATTATATGCAATTTTCAATTGTACTCTCTTTCGGTAATGTGTCATTTGCGGTTAAGGTAGAAAGGATGTGTTTTGAATGTACATACATAGTGTTTGTGCACAACTTAGAGACTAGGACATGGCCAGGATGGGGAATTTGTTTTTTTGATTGCATGCAACAACATTTGAATGCGCTTCTAAGCGGCTACAAACTACAAATGCAACAATAATATTTTATATATATAATTTGTAAGGATTTTCATAATTGGTTCCCGCACGCCGCCACTTCATTCCCGCTCATTTACCACAGTTTTGTTTAAGACTATCATCCACTACCCGCTCTCCCCTTTTTAAGGGCTTTGTTTTTGCATTTGCCTAAAGCAGCCCCGGCAAACGGGTACAGCCTTGCCGCTATCATGACCCGGCAGGGACACATTCTTGTCTATGCAGCGTTCACAGAAGATGTCACCACAACGCCAGCAGTGTGTCTAGAGATGGAGAAATATGAATTATGATTGGTATATTCTTAAGAGTTCACTCACCTTTTTGCTAAACTGGTCAAAGGGTGTGGAACAGGAGCAGGCGGTTACATTACGCATGGGCTTCCAGTCCACCGCCACGGAATTGATTTCTTCGGGCAAGCTGTGTGGTGAATTTGACTGTTCGGCATTTAGTGAGAGACTGGCAAAGGACATATTGTTGGCCTTTAGCGGATGATCATCATCGGCGGCAGACAGTTCGCTTAGCTTCTTGTCGTAGTTGTATCTATATAAAGCATAATAATAGAGTGATATAGCCCGAGGAGCTGGATTCATATCTTACCTGTTATCATTGATTTCATTGCTGGTGGCCTCTCTGTGGGCTTTGGTGGTGCTGCTTGTGGTGGTGCTGCTGCTGGTGGCATCTTGTAGCTTCTTGGCTGACTTGGAAATGTAATTCTTAAAGCTGGCTATGCGTTTGGTTAAATGTTGGACATGATCTTCCAGAGAGTTGCAGTGTTCTTTGCTGTCCAAGAGCAAATCTCCTAAAGGCTCACGCGGGTGTATGCCACTCTCAAAGCGACTGTACATGCCGCGCCAGAATCTGTGGGATAAGCAAAATTTTGATAAGCAATTCTTCTCTTTTCAATAAACAGAACTTACTTGATGCACTGAGGTGCCAGATTGGCCTTGATGGACTCATCCACATTGGGTTTGTACAGCGGATTGATATACTCATTTAAATGATTGGCCATAAAACCCCACAGAGAGAATGTTCTTTCGGCCAACTTGAGATCCAAACGATCCTTCTCACAATTGCCCACAAAGGTGCCAAATTGACAGGAATGTACATGATCATGCAGTATCAATAGGAAGCGTTCATTAAACTCAAAGGATTCGCTGCGTTGGGACATTAATTGCCAGGTACAGTCAAGAAATTGGGTGAATATGGGCGACACTTCACGTGCATCCGTTTGGATGTGGCCGCAGCGTTCACTGAACTTATGCCCAAAGCCCAGCCAATCCTTTTCGATGAGCGCCTGGAAGCCTTTGATTGTGCGATAGTAAGGATTCAGCATAAGCTGAGCCAGAGAGCAAACTTGGGCTGTACGATCCCAGCCATCGGAACAGTGTACCACCACCGAGACGCCCTTGTCCACGGCATTGGCTATAAAGCTGGAGAAGAGGTTAAGTTTTGCTGCGGTTGTTCAATGTGTTTACCCACCTCGACGTGTCCAATATGGAGCGTATGTGCTTTAACCAACCGGATGACTCGAGGGCATTCAGAAATGCGCTCATGGTGGGTGCCTTTTGTTCGCAGGCCTCCAGCAATTTTTGTAGGCTGGCCCGCTGCACGTGAATGTTTTCTATGCCCAGGAAATGGAATTTAATATTCTCATAGAAGGCCTCATTTTCATATCCTTTGCCTGCGGCTCGATTGGCCATGGCATTGATCTGTAAACATAGACAAAGGTTACTCCACTACCCTCCAGCTGAGCTTAAGTTCTTCACTCACCCTGGGTCGCGTATCCACCACATACATGTAGTCTGTGTTGGGATTAGTTTTGCGTATGGCCTCCAGCATTTGTTCATCCTCCAGACAGCGGGCACTGAAGCCCGACAGCGGCTGACTGCAACGGCAAATGGAGGCCTACAGAAAAGACACATAGAGTCCATTGAGGTGAATCATATGAATGGTGGTCACTCACCTTGTTGTTGTGCAAATAGGTAAGTGCCGGCAGACGTCCCTTGGAACGAAAACGTGAGCTGCTTATCAGCATCAAAGTGGTGGCCTCTTTGGGTACATAAATCTGACGCGGATATGTGTCGCACAGTTCATACTTCTCATTCATGCTGCACAGTGTCCAATTGTCATTGGGCACCAGCAAGTGCTTGAACTCCGCCTCCAGCTTAAAGAAATCCCAGCCCGCATTCTTAGGAAAGTCATCTTTGGCTGGCTGATAGTTAAAGCAATACAGTTTATTGATGGAAACTGTACAGAAATCACAGGAGAAAGAGAGGATTAGTTGAAATCATTAAAAAATTAATCAGTCACCCAACCCACCTGGCTGATACAGCTTAATCAATGATGTGTACACATCATGACATTCCGAGTCCTTGGGTATCACAAATGTGACCGACAGAAATGTCTTGCAACGTATCAGCAACGGAGATCCGGTGGTGCTCAAGGGCAACTTCTCAATGCTGGCTATGTGCATGTGCAGAATCTGGAATTATGAAACTACGTGTTACGACCAACGGCTACTGAATAATTGATATGCTCCGCAGGGATAAAACCATAAACTAAAGAACTGAAGTTTTCTGTGCTGGAAAATCGATACGACCATCCTAATTGGCCACTGACTGCACACACGAGTGCTCCAACTTTTAATTAACAACTTGGTTAACTGGTGAGTCGCTGCTCTTGCGGCCACTTGCCAAACATAATTAATACACTAAATCCGGGTGGCAATTAAAATGCCATGCATGTATGCCCACCCGCGACAACGACCACAGCATCTGCCTCAAAATTCGAAATGTCAACCAAAACGGAAGCCCGAGAGGTAAGCATTTCATCCGGAATAATTAACATCATATGTGGCATGCAGAGTTGTGTTGCGGTTGTGTTTCTGGATAGGTGGGAAATGTCGGAAATGCAGTTACTGCGAATAAAAACTACAACCAAACGAAAATACAGATTTTTAGCAGCTAAAGATACGTGTTTATAACGTTTACTTAAAGAAAAGAAAGAAGAATACTAGTTTGGCATTCGACCTTTGGCCTTCAGGGTTTATTAGGCCAAGTTTTCAGTTGAGCTTGTTTTGTTGAGTATTAGTTTTGTCAAAAGTTTTGAGGTTTAAAAGCGAGGTATTTTCCATAGTTCAAAAGGCATGGCAGACCAAAAAATCTTTACTTCTGACCTTGGACCTTAATGACCTTAATGAAAGTTAATAGAAGTTGACTTGACAGATTTCTATAACCTTTTTTGTAACTGGTGGTAGCCCTTAGCTATACCAAATCACTAACCAAATTAATACAAATACCTTACTTAAAGATTACACCACGGTTTTATCTTAAATCTGGTAGAAAACTTAATGAGTTGACACTAGAGCGGTCGCCGATAAGGTTACTTTTAGAAAGATTAACTGAAACCATTAAAAATGATTATTTTAAGTGTGTAGATATTTAATTAAAAAATTAACTAATTTTAGATTGAGTTTAAGGGCCGTTTTTACATGTTCCTGTTTTTGCAAATCTAGGTGAGTTTTGAGCACGAGTTATGCGAATGCGTAAAATCCACCTGGACTTGCAAAAACAGGATCGGCATAAAAGTTTTCTGAAATATTTCGTTTTCGACTGGTACGACTCATCGAGATTTCTTCAACGCATTATCATACGTCATACTGAATGAATTTATTTTTTGTGGGTAAGGCTTGGTTAGGTTAGGTAGATATATCTAAAGCCCGAGATAGACAGTCCGACCGATACTGTAAGTCGTTCGGTTGGATACCCTTGTTGATAGTACTATGGATAGTTTGCCAGCTTTAGTAGACAAAATTAATTTTAGTAGAGCTGGGATCTCTAGCTCTGATGTCTCCGAACAGTTGAGTAGGAGAGGCTCACAAATATGATGTTAACCTAGTGTCCTAAGTGGGGGTGGGGGGGTTGTTGGTGTTTTTTTGGGTGTTGTGGTTTTTTTTTTTTTTTTTTTTTTTTTTTTTTTTTTTTTTTTTTATTAATTTTTTTTTTTTTTTTTTATTTTTTTTTGTTATGAAAAAAAAAAATTGGTTGGTTTTTTTTGTTCGGTCAAAGAAAAAAAAAAAAAAAAAAAAAAAAATTTTATTAAAAAAAAAAAAAAAAAAAAAAAAAAAAAAAAAAAAAATTTAAAAAACCCAAAAAAAAAAAAAAAAAAAAAAAAAAAAAATAAAAAAAAAAAAAAATTTGGGCCGGGGGTTTTAAAAAACAAAAAAAACCAAAAAAATTTTTTTTTTTTTTTTGGGGGCGGTTTTTTTAGGAGGCTTTGATTAACAAAACTAGACATGATTTTCGTTATGTTGAAAAATAGTTCTTATTAAATGGGGGCCCGTGAGTTGTGACTACCCCCCTAGCCCTTACTCCCTTCCTATGGGCCTGGATATAGCCGTTGTATGATTCGTCGAACGTCGTTTGGGGTATACAGTAGTCTGTATTTAACCGTAAACCCGCTTGGTCTATGATTATGGTGGGTTATTCCGAACTACCCTCGTTCCAGGCATCGGATTCTCTTAGTCTTAGGGCTGTTGTGGTAGTGGTAAGAGGTGAAAAATAGTATTTAGCGCTTTTGTTGGTGTTGTTCGCTAATACATACTTCCGCACTTATCGGTACTTTATGCAGATTGCTTAGGGCTGAATGCTTTGCAAGCGCTGGCCACCTTACTAAAGTAGTATGGGGCGGACCACTGCTGTGTAAGGCCAGTGTACTATAAAAGGTTAAAAAACGCATTGGCGGTCTATGGCCTTTTTGAACAAAAAAGAGCAATGGTTGTTTTTTTATGCGTTTATGTTATCATTCCAGAGTAGTCTCCAAACCAAATGCAAGGCTTACTACAATGATTTTTGGGGGATAAGAACACAATCTCCGCATAAGCCGGAGCAGTTGGAAAACTGTTACTGCCCATAGTAGCGGAGAGAGAACTCGTCCTTGCGGACACACCTGTTGACACATCTGTGAGCAGTTACTCCGCCAAGTTGGGAATACACAGTCCTGCTGGTAAGCTATTTTGTAAACTAAGAGCAAATGTTAAGGAGCCGGATCGATTCCAACAAAGAGCTGCGTTCTATTCTCGCTCTTATTTGGGACCAAACTTTTAAGTCTGTCCACTTCGAAAAGGGCGACCACTTATTGTGACTCGCAGGTTGAAGTAAACGAAATTTTTTGGCATTTAAAATGGTAAGTATCATGATCCCTGTAAGGATACGGAAGGTACATATCCCTGAACCAGGAAGTCCCTTAATTGTCACGGACTTCCCATTTCAGATTTTTAAGGAATGTTTCGACCTGGCCGTTTTTGGTTCAATGATCGGCTCAACGCATCAATTGAGTTCGGTAGAGTTGCCCTGTGATGATTTCACTCGGTGTTAGCACCTCATAGAATACCACGCCCAATTGGTCGCACCAAATACAAAAATGAACTTGCCACCGTGAATATTTGTTTTTGGCGTCGATTTTGGCCGGGGCCCGTATGATTTTTTGAGCTTGGGGTTATCGTAACAAACCCATTTTCATCACCAGTCATAAAACGATGAAAAAATCCCTTTCTTCTAAGAACAAAGCATGCTTAAGTCAAGAAAAAACAACTAAAAATGTGAACCAAATTTGCTTCATTTACTGGGTTTAAGGTAAACATGGAGAGAATAAACATTCGCTCTACAGTTCCGCGATGCTCGGATTCTCTTAGAGCTTAAGAGGAGGGAATGCTCTTTTTCTTGGTTTTTTACTCAAGTGTTATGCGGGCTGTGTTCCGACCAATTTGTTAAAATGTCTTTAATGCGTCTATTACTACGATTATGCAATGTTCATTTTGCAAAATCATTTCCTGAAATGGGTCTGAAAGTGCGTCCATAATTATCATTGAATTCGACTTACACACGAAAGTAAGTGGAAAAGCACCGCCTATTTGTGTATGTCTGCAGCAAATTATATGCGCTCTCTTATTCTATTCGCTCACGCTAGAGTCCAACGGGTAGGACAACAGAAATTAAAAGTACAAAGATCACTCATCGTCTTTGAAAATCACACATTTTACCTGTGTACGACTAAAATGGTTTTCTTCTGCATGAAAGGTTCTGCAAGAAAGGGTCTGCTTTAATTTTTTCTGTCTTTGATGTGAGCAGAGCTGAGTGAAAATATTTGTAAATGGGTATTTTCGAGATCTGCAGGTTTGGGCATTGTGGAGTTCGAATAGACCCCTCTGATTGGCAAGGATTTAATATTTACAATATACATATTTCACTTCAAAGACCCACCCACCAGTTTTTGTTTACTTAAGTTTCTCTGGCTTATTGTCAACTTTGCTTACTGGAATCAAACATAGGACCTTGAAGAATTTTTGGCTATGTGAAAAATTTTTCTTCTCTTTTTAGCTTTCTCTTGATTTAATTTATGTTTATTTATTTTTGTTTCAATTGAAAACATATTTTTGCTGGTTTATTTTAAGGCTACCCAAGTGCATTATTCGTCTATGGCAAAAGCCTTGCCACAACAGCTGGTCTAAGCTGTTTGTGCAACCACCGCAAATACCATGTCCTAGGCCCTGTCCCTCGGTCGCTTTGCATCCCACTTTGTGTGTGCTGTGGCTTTTGTTTTACAATGAGAATGAATGTTTGCAATTTAATTTGTATATCCTATAGACGCAATTTTTGCAGAATTTACTTAAGCTTAAAGCGTGCGAAAAAGAGCCATAAATGCCTTAAAGGCCACTTATCCTAAGACTGTCTCTATCTCTGGCGGAAATGCAGACAAACGAAAGGGGCCCACCACCACACATCACTCAAGTGAAGAGTACCGTGTGCGGCAACTTTAACGAGCGAGGTCAGAACCTAAGTGAAGAAAACACTTTTGAACACGTTTCCCCTGTTTTCACTGTTTACCCAATTGATGTTGATAATGATGTCATCACTTACCCAAGTCTCCTTGTTACTATCCGGCTCCACAAATATCAAATGTGTGGCTGTAAGGTATAAAGTGCCAACTGTAGGATTTTTGGTATTATACCGATCAATCATCCGCACGTTTTCCACCTGCAAGCAAAATGTAAACAAAAATATTAAAACTATTTGACGGTTTAGGGTTTTGCTTATAATGAAATGCAAACGACATTTGCTGACGTCAACCAGAGAAAGTAAGCCACATACAAGCCCCAACTTTTTGCAGCAAAATAAAATTTATTTGGTCAGCTGGTGAATGTTTCAATTCCCACTTCTTAAGCTGACACAATTGTTCCAGCAGATAAACTGAAAACGCCCGCGTTTTAACTTTGTTCTTGCGGCATTCTTTATTACCCCTGGGGGTAGATAAATAAAATGGCCAGCTCCTGTTAGCCATGTTCATTTGGTTAATTTCCTATTCCCTTTCATGTTTAAGATAAGGTTTGTTTAATTGTCTGAAATATCAAATTGCTTCCTATGGGAGTTAGTTTGGTTTCAATTTGTAGCTGGAAAAAGAAGAATAATAAATATAAAATAGCTGCAGGATTTGTAAGCATGCGACAAATGGGATTGAGTGAGTGAACAATGTTCACTGATCAGAGTCATTCAAGAGTAAGAGGCAAGGAAAGCTATGTGCCTTCTTTTACAAAAACGACAGAGTGAAATATACAGCCATGTTCTTATTTCGACTTCTACTTCAACTTTTCGGAAACGAATGCGCTTTTCCTTTTAAAAAGTTATGCTTGTCGGCCGGTGAAATACAAAGTAATTGTATAGTTGCCAAATGTACATTAAGTTAATTTTCTTTAATTCTGTGATCAATTAGAACTTATTTATGTAATTTGAATTGCATTTAAGCTTAACGATAAAAATTTGTAAAATGTCGAGAAATTGGCAGTGCCAGCCAAAAGAAACGTAAAGTCAGCCTATATCCATGTTTATTCGCCGTGTTCGGCGTTGCCCGTGGTGCCAAAGAAATCAGCATCGGAATGCGTTTACTTTTCAAAACGACTAAAAATACCTGATAATAAATGATTACCGAAGAAAAATAACTTCGGCTCGGCCTCGGAAGTTTGAACACCCTTGCAGCACGTTTTTTGTACTACGACTACTTTTCGGACGTTTCTTTTCTATGGGAGCTATACTATATAGATGTCCGATTTCGACCAAACTTAGTGGAATCATGGAAAAGCATAACAAACTATTCGCACTGTTCATAGAAGACCTACATGACTACCTAAGCGGAGCAGCAAGAGTAGGAGCTGTCACTTGTAAGATACTTATGTACGGCGATGATATTATACGACTGTCCGAAAGTGCAGAAGAGAAGCAGTTTACAATTGACAGAGTATCCGAGTATTGTAAGCAGTGGAGACTTCTAATTAATACAGAGAAATCCAAAATCCTGGTAGTTCGAGATGGCAGAGGACGCTTTGCAAGAGCACAGAAGTGGTACCTCGACGGGACAGAACTGGACGCTGTGAAACAGTATAAGTACATACCTAGGGGTCACACTAACACAGCATAAGCGGTTTGGCAGTAGCAAGGATTGCAATCAACGGCACGTGGAAAAGCTTCATGTCAAGAAAAGATATAAAAACCAAGTGCGAAATATAATCTGTTTGAAGCTACGTCAAGATTGATTATGCTAAATGCTGCAGAGGTGTGGGGCTATGCTGTTTATGATAGTGTGGAAAAACTAGCACGTAATTTTATAAAGAGGCTCTTTAGATATGCGATACACCTGGAGACTGGTCTACCTACCCTTTACCACAATACGTAGGACAGACATTTCAAATATTTAAGAAAAATCATGGATCTACCTTTAGAACAGACTTCCCAAGTTAGTCGTTATTCAACTCCTTACGAGTCAATCACAATGCTTTTCAGAATGGCAAAAAATTTTCCACGCTAGAAGTATGATTTGTGATGTTCAAGACATAGCCGGATGGAGGAAAATGCACGACACTGTACTGGAAAAAAATGATGACGCCCAGCGAAAAACGTTTGAGGTCACTGCTCGAAGGAGCGAAACTCGGGATTTATATATACGGGCCTAAATTATAACCTGGGTCAAAGCAATTATTTTAGAGATGACTTTTCGGTGGATGCCGTAAAATTAATATTCCAAGCGAGGTCTGAGATGCTGCCACTGAACTATAGACCCCATATAAGCTACAAGAATTGCTGGCTATGTAACAGGAGAGCCCGGGAAGATGTATTCCATTTCCTCTGAGAATGTCCCATTCTGGGAAAGCCAAAAATCAAATATTTTGGAGAAAGGCTGTTTACATTGGAAAAAGCTAGTAATCGACTCGACGGGGAAAACTGGAATATGCTCGAGGCCTATCTTTCTCCTGCTCTTAAGTATAGGCACAAAATCGTAACAGAAGATTTCTAAGATTTTTAAGTAATAAAAGCTATAAATAATACTATATGAATGTGATCAATTTAGATAACTATACTACTCTCTTCTGTCTCTCTACACTCATAAAAAAAAAGTCCCAAATTAACCCTTAAAATTAGAAATTCGCCTTCGAAATCCGTCCTAAAGCGACTCACCCTAAAATTTAGAAAAATAATTTCTAAATATCATGGGAAGCTTTTCTTAACCAAAGGGCTACTTTTCTTAGAACTAGAATCTCTTCCTGAATCATAGAAACTATTTTCTTAAAAAAGATATTTTTTTCTAATATAAAGACAAGTTTTTCTTAATAATAGAAAGGTATTTTCTTAAAAGCAGAAAAAATTGTTTAAGACCACCGGTTCAGGTCCACCACCGGGTCCTGGTCCAGCACCGGGTCCAGGTCCACGTCCACCACCACGTATATAATAGTATTAATAGCCTGGGACAGCACCTTTAGGAGTGAAAGATCTGCTACCTCGCGTCGAGCGGGGAAGGCAGGTGCGTGTAACTCCGAATGGTGGGTATACCTGAAGCTCACTAGGATTAAAAATCATATATTCAACTACTTATCAGTTAAGGCTGACGGCAATTAATGCTATGCCTAAACACACAAACTGTTCTTATACTCAATAAAGAGTGGAGTGACTTTGTGGGCATACGTCAATTTGTAATAGCGGATTTAAAGGCTTCAAACTCAGGGCCGTATTGCTCGTTATCGGTTTAGACACCAAGTCTAGAGGAAGAAGATAAAATATGGTGTGAGGCACTGTTAGGGATGGTTCGAATGGCCCTGCTTATATATATTTCAGCACTTCCCTATACTTTGTATAAAGTGCTCAGGACTCAAGCCAGTGAACATTGTGTGGCATTGTTTTTCAATTTCAGACTTATATTTATTAGTCTAGAAGGGAAAAAGTGTGGAACTTTGAATATTTGATAAGATAAAGCTTAAAATTATGAGGAAGTATGAGTAATTATAGAAGTTCCCACAGTTCTCTGGTCGATATCTAGAACGTTTCCCTTTTGTTCATAGAGTCTATTGAACAAAGATGTGATTTGTAACCTCCATGCACTTCATTTAATTGCATTTTCTTTTGATAGCTACTACCTTTCAACCCCACGGACATGACAATGCCTGGAAATGATAATTAACTTTCAACTGTCAGCTGCCTGTTGTAGGTTTTATAGTCTCCACTGTTCATTACGCCGTGGGACTGTGCATCAAAGAAAAATATTTCATTTAATTGCCATTCACATCCATTCCCATCTCGAGTGCTGTCCGCTGACAAATGCAACAATTTGCTTTGCAGGATTGATGGCACTGATAGTCTGACCCAAATTGGAAACTTTTCTGAGAGAAAGAGATGGAGAGAGAGGACAAGTCCCTGAGCATATTGCCGTCGGCAATGCATAAAACATGAAAATTAGTTGGAAACAATGGAATGTTACCTTCTTGAGCACACAGTTGCCATTATAGAAGATGGGTGCCTCATTGAATTCCTCTTCAATCCAGGAGACAACTTTGTCAGAGACAAAAGGCGGCACCGGCACGCCCCACAATCTTTTATTGCCATCGGGCGGTTCTTCAGTCTCGGGCGAAATGTTATCAAAGCTGAGACGGAGAGCAGATGTGGGTGACAGTTGGCGTTCGATTTCGTTGAATTTGTTCATGAATCTGGTGAAGTCCATTGTTGTTTTTGTAGAAAACGTTTATTGATTTTAAATTAAGCAACGAAAACAGTAGCAGGCCGCTTATAAATCAAATCACGTGAGTGTGGGCGAAGGATTGTTACTTTCACTTTTCGGCATTCACACGAAGAGGGAATGTAAATTGTATGTGTGTATGTGTATGCACGTCACTTTTTGTTATCTGTGGGTGTGTGGGTATGAAATTAGCTTTGTGGCCAGCCGAAACGATAAGGAAGTCCTGCGTGGTGTTCCCGACGAGCACTTGTAGTGAACTCAACTGCCAGTGTGTCGGTCGCGCGCTTAAAAGCAGGCTAGGGTTTATTTTTTGGTAAAAGGGAAATTTGCTTCCACAGGGATATTTTCTCAGTTATGCGAGAGGGTTAGGTAATGCCAAAAGTGTGTGGAATGGAATGCTTATTTATCCTGTATTATTTTATCTTTTAATAAAGATTCATCTCCGACCGCATAAATGTATATAACATTCTTGATCAGCATGACGAGCTAATTTATCCGTCGTCTGACTGTTTCTAAGACAAATTCGATAAATTTGCAGAGTCCCTTTATTTTATATGTGGGGTTGGCTATATCTGTGCTGCCTGCAACGGTTTCAATGTATGAAAACTTCGGAATAAACGAAGTTATCTTTGCTTTCTCGGTTTTTTCGGCAGAAAGTCTAAACAATTTTTCCAATACTTTAGTGGCTACTCCATCGACTTTCTAGTTTGTTCATCTCAAGTCCCTAAAATTGGGAGTTTATCTGCATTCGACCTATTCGTTTAAACGGTTTTTGGTAAAAAAATTATACATATTATAAATGAGAAGGAAGCGTCCAGCTTAGAAATCTATAACATTAATCAATACCCGAATGGTCCTCATTCATTATAGATATCATTCATAAGACATCTACCAAGGCGTCGATTTATAAAAGGAAAGCTGGCCTCACCCCGTCTTAGTTCATAAATATAGGGATTTGTTTTGTCAATTTGACTTATGCTTAATTTCCTATTCGAAGTCGTAATATACCGAAGGATATGATTTTGAAAAGATAATGCTCCGATTCAGCACTGTGATAGTTTTATAAGTTCCAAAAAAGAAAGTGACTAAAATGACCTTTTTCCTAGCAGGAGATCAGGTTCGGGTCCCCGTTTATGAGGTTAACAACTTAGTTTTGAAAAAACAGGAAACGTGAGAAAACGGCCCTAAGTCTTCTTAACATTCATAAAAGCGGAGAAGCAATCGGATGAAGCCTTAAAATATATAGTTTAATTTTGTGTAAAGTAGCCAAATAGCGCCTTAAATCCGTTTCAAAATCGTTTTATATAACCGGTACAAATGTGGTTCATAACAATATCTTACATATTCTTCGAGCTGTGAACTTAAATTTGGAATTTGGTGAGAATGTCAGCTATATGAAGATATTATAGATATTCGAAGCTGCTTGAGCCGTTTCAAAGAGGTTACCTGAGGATATTCAAGCTATGAAGGTTGGTAATATTAAGATACTTATTTTCATGGTATGAAACAGGATCCGAAGCAAAACAGCTTCAACTGTGTTGACATATAAAAATTCAGAAATTAAGATATGAAGGAATTTTCAAACCAAAAGTCAATGAGAGCACATTTACCAAAGTCTTTTCGTATTTTAGAACTTCATAAAAAAGGAAGTAGATCTGATATTCAGAATTATCGTAGGATAAAAAAACATTGTGCAATACCCAAGCTATTTGTATTAATTATAGCTACTAAGTTGCAGCACCAGTGTTGCTCTCTTATGTCTCCGTCACAGCATGGGTTTATGAAGCGCTAGTCTACATCAACAAATCCTCTTGAATTTACTTCCATAGTCAGGGATGGGGTCCAGCTGAAAAATCAATCAGATGTTATCTCCACTGATTTTAGCAAGGCATTTGATTCAGTTAATCATTTTTATACTCTGTACCAAAGGTACAAAGAGGTTAATAAGTTTGTGCAAAAGTATTTAACAGCCAGAAGGAAGCATCTCCGACACTATAAAGAACATATAAAGTATTCTTGTTTTGTTCAGGCATAACGTGAACTTTTCTAATTTCTGATCAGTACTCTAGTATTGCTCAAAGTGGAAACAACACCATCGCTTGCCATCGTATGAGGATAAACTCCGCCTATTAAGCCTACCGTCTCTGCAGGATGGTAGAATACTAATACATAAACTAATACATGACTTTTCTCTTGAGTCAAATAAAAATGTTTGACGAAAAAGACGACAGTTCCGGTCAATTTTCTTACATATAAGTATATCTAATGGTGAATCTTACGACCCGTTTCGTATCAAATGTATGCTATATAATGATTTATACCATTAGTTTTATTCGGAGGGTTCCATGTTTGTTAATGTTTCTAGTATTTTGTCATACCTATCGTCTCAACAAATGAAAATCTTTGCCTCCGCCCACTTGATGTGAGTCGGAGCACATCGTAAAAATATTCTCCTAGTTTGGATGGAGGCTGGATTAGGATTAATATTCTTTATTATGTTGACAGTTAATTTCTAAATCTATTAAACAAATAATTTCCTTATAAACTTCAAATCTAATGTGAATGTTGGTAAGTTGCAGATGGTTTTTGGATACCAACTGGATTCAATAAACAGTTTGAACCGGTTCAAAATTGGAAAACGACGCCTACTTAAATTAGTTCCAAACTGTTTAAAAATTTAATTCTGAAAATACATATTAGGGAAAATATTTGAGAATTTTTTTAAAGAATAATGTCAATAACGGTTATTAGGATAGCTTTCTTATAAAAAACAATTGAATGGAGTCGAAAAAGTTTAGTCGAAATCGGAACAGAATTAAATTGAATGTTGTGTTCAGATTAATCGTATTCGTGGATACGGGACCGGATTAAAGTCTTATTCCTACAGCTATTTGAATTAATATTCCAAATTTGTTTTAAACCATTTTGGTAAGCAGTAAGTTGAACGACTCTGGGCAACATTTGGTTCATCAATTCCGCCCCATTTTTCAGCACTTGAAACGGTGTAGTTCAATTTGCAATGTCAAAGGGCAATTGGGTGTAAATGGGGTTCGCTGTGGTTTTCCACGTCTTTACATGTTAGCAACAGTCTCAATAACAAGTTGAGGCAGGACAAAACAAAACTGTAATTTGCACATGTTCAGGCAAAATACCCAAAGACTGCGCCTGTGTGGTTGGCAGAGGGTTAGTGGAGGTGGCAGTTTATGCGCATGTTACTAGGTATGTACATGATTTGTATTTGTTGCACAGTTGGGCAGGGGGTGGGAATGGGTGGGTAGGTGCCGGTTCCTTACAGCCAGAAAACAGGTTGACCATCATCGATTTCGAAGGTGACTCACAGCTGTGACCCGCAAGGATTATGCTGGCTGACGCATCAGGGTCAGCAAACGGCAATTCTCAATGCTTTAGCAAGAACCTTAGCCTCCTCCAAATTCCTACCTTTGCCAATTTGATGTCGTCCATTGTTTACGTCCGTATAGAATCACTTTTCACTGTTTGTTGTTGTAGCACCGTGACCGCAAAGGCCACTCGAGTGTGGCGTTTTGTAGTTTACTTTAAATTTTAACAAAATGCCAGCGAAATTAGCATAATTAATTAATAATAATTAATAAAAACAATGTCTGCACAGTGTGTGGCAATGTGACCATCGAAGGTAAACGTGAAATTACCACATAGAGTGACCGTTGGCAGAGTGGCAACGCCGCGCAAATTAAAATCTGTTAACAGCACTGCTAAAAGAGCACAATTGGGCGCGAAATATTTGATGTCAAATTTGCTAAGCCCCGAAACATGCAAATATAAGATACCAGTTGTGGACTTCATCGGTGACACATCTTCTGAACAATCTAGTAAGTGTCCCCTTTTTTTACAGTTAGTCTTGCCGACGACGGACCCGTAGTTTTTAAACGGAAATCACTTGTTACCGACTTAATAAGTACAATAAATTTACGGAAATTGGTGACACCCATATGAAAAAGTTGGCCCTGAAAACTACTATAGTAAATCACAATGGGTCGCTCAGTAGCTCGTGTGTGGTAAATTTACGCTTTACCATTTTACGAGAGCTAGTGAATACCCTAAATTCTTGTTTAAATTGTAGTTGTGCTTAATTTTCAGGTGTTAAAATTGTACTGAAATTGTATGGAATTATTGAAATCAGTTGAATTGGACAGTTGGAACGACAGTAGTTTAATTTAAAATCTAAGTGCACAAAAGGCTTAAATGCTAAAAGCTGGTCAAAGTTCATTTACGTAGTCCCACATATTTGGTCCACACACCCTTGTGTTCAAAGTAAGGCTTATTCCGGGAGCAGATAATCGCCTCCCTGAACATATCGGCATATGATGGCGGTAGGCAGTTGTGTTTGTACAAATTGTACAGGAATTCATAGATCTAAATTAAAAGATGATAATTAGTTTTGTTAAAACAACATCTAAATCTCATTAACCTTGGCCTCCTGATCCTTCCAGAATATGTGCTCACACAGATACTGCAAACTCTCTGGAAACAGTGCCAATCTCTCCTTATCATCGCTGGCCACCACATCCACACTGCCCAGTAGAACAGCACAACCAGAGAGCACATCCACGGCCAGTATAAAAATATCCAGCAAATACAAGGCTCTTTGAAGTTTCTCCTTATTGGAAGAGGCTTCGGCCAAGAGCATTTGTATCTCGAGAAAGATTTCCATTATCCAATTACAAGCATGTTCATCGCTGCCAAAGGCATACAAAGTGGCAGCCAAATGACGATAGAAGAAGGAACGCTCTTCCGCACGCTTCTCATAGGCATCTATAATGGGTGTCAGCCATTTCAGGGGATTTGCCAGCTTCTCATTGTACAGCACCAGATAGCAGCGTATGAGAGTGACCTTTTTCAGCTTGCCCAAAGGTGTTTCCCACCAATTGGCCGGTGTGGTAAGACCATCAATGGCATTGGGATGCAAAACAGACACTACTTCGGTATAACGCTCGAAAAGACGGGAATCCAGATTCATAGAGTCCATATAACGCTCCACAATTAGGGTAAAAACATCCAAAACTTCGGGTATCTCACATTTTCCGGTATAGATATACTTGACGCTGTCCAGGAATTTCTCAAAAAGGCAACCTAATAGAAGTGAAGAAAGTATGAGGCAATTTTAAAAAGATTTCTTAATTTTTCGAAACTTACCCTCAGCAAAGTCATTCAGTTGCGACTCCTTGAAGCAGTAAACCGCCACCTTTTCGGCAAAATTCTTAAGTATCTGCAGACTCACACTGTTGGCAATTTCCGGCAGCAGGGAGAACAGTAACAGCAAATCCTCCTCAAAACAATTCGGTTCAAAGTCCACCAGAAAGTTCTCCAACAAACGACGTGCTGTACCCGAGTGTAAAGCCTGATTCTTGGCTATCATTATGCAATACTTGCGTGCATCAAAGGATAAATGAAAGAAACTGGTCAAACAGCTCCAATCCAACGGTGGTATGGGCTTCACAAATTTCCGGGACAAAGCCCTCAAGGCATAGGTCACCGCATAGGGTTCGGGCACATAGTCCCCAAAACGTGCCTGGCTAACCAAATAATTGCTGACGGCACGTAAAGCACTGGCGGCATATAAACCCACCAGCTTACGTGGTTCGGGTTTACCCTCGGGCAGCCGATAAACGCCACTGCGAAAGCCACTTATCTCCTGGCCTATATAATTGGCTATTAAATCTGCCGCAGCATCGCCACACTCGGGACGTATCTTTTGGAGTAACTGCACCCAAACTTCACCCGGTACCGTCTCCTGTTGCAGGTCAACTATCTCACGTCCCGTAGCTACAGCTCCGCCTGCAATCTCAAAACGAAATTGTGCGGGTATATGACGCAGATTTAGAGTAGTGCCGGGTTCATAGCTTTTCAGAGCATTCAAAGCATTTCGCACTTGACCAGCCTCAGTGCCGGGACGACTAATGGCCTGCCACAGCTGTTCCAGGGCATCGTCTGCCAGCTTTTCATACTCCAGCGTAGGAGTGTGCAGTAGGGGCACCAGACCAAAGAAGCGGTACAACGACTTCAAGGTTTGAGGACGCTGCTCGTGTCGAAATTTGCTACCCAAAGCCTGCCAGGTGGAGGCTATATTAACTGTATGGCTATCACACAAAGCATAGATGGCATCCAAGGCCAAGGAGGTGGCCAAATCGCCAGACTCGTCGGTGCAAGTGTTAAGAATATTGCTCAAATGGGGCAGCAGTTCTGAGCCATGCAAAGTGGGTCTGTAAAATGTAACGAAGCAAAGTTAAGAATTTAAGTTTAAAGATTTCACATACTTCTCTTGGCAGATCTCCCGCATGGCCTGTGTACGAGCTATCTGCAGCTCCCAGCGTTGTCCATTCTCCGGCAGCGGCTGCGCAATTTGCTTAAGCAAAAAGGGATAAGTACGCGTCTCCACGCGCCACAAACGCAAGTACAAGTCCACACAAAAGGTGCCATTCTCCGAGGAAAGATTGCGTATGGTATTTAAAATCATGGGCACATTGTCCTGCAAGAAAAAAGGGGGATAATTTAGTTTTGTTAAGAAGTAAGTGGGTAAGCTGAAATCCAAAGCTTGGTAAACTAAGTGTTAGCGGATAAAGTTGCTACTTCGAGGTCTCAAGTTATTTCGGTTTCGATGCGGAACCCGGAATTTTATTTCAAACTGTTTGAATCATTAAATTGTTGAAAATATACAAGAAAGATTCTTGAAAGTAACGCAACTACATTCATAAAAAAATATTAATAGTTATCTGTAAGAGCTTTAGCCCATATATAGAGGCTATTGTAAAGTTTGGTTAGAGCTTTTGTTGTTCCTAGTATAGCAGTAAGCTGATTTCGGTTCTTAAATATTTTTTCCAGTTTCGTTATATTTCGCTTAAGTTTCCGGTATTATTTCCTGAAATCTTCAAATTTGTAAAGTTAAGGATCGGTGCATGTTTTCTTTTACGATTTTGACGAAATTCCTCGCCAGGCACTTTGGAGGACGCATTGTCATTAAGAATAGATTTGATTGAAGTTTGAAAAGTTGACGATTCAACAATTCATTATGATGTCAAAAGGTTTTGAACATTTGAACATATGCTTTTGAAAACCGGTTTCGAATCTATGGAAACCTTTTTACAGAATTTCGGGAGTTTGCAGACTTGATTTTGATATGTGTTTATTACGGCGATAATACTATAAAACTACAGTGCACAGTGGTCGCATTTGGCTCTGCGAAATAAGAATTTTAAACATTAAACATGCTTAAACATAATAATGATTATTTAAGTTAGTGTTATTATCAAATCCATTAGAGAACATTAACAGCTTTAAGAAACTGCTTAGTTTAAGTATCAAATCCATTAGATGACATTACCGACTTTAAGAAACAGCTTTAAGTTAATTATTATTATATTATATCTTCTAGGAGCTGTTCATCTATACTAGCTCTTAAATCAGAAAGAACAAACTTAAGTGTTGAAAATGCTCGTTCAATTGATACCTGAGTTGCTGGAACGGCTAGTATGGTTAAGGCAATATATTGCAAGTCTTCGTTATTATTACCTTTCCAAAATTTCAAAACATTCGTCGATGTATGCTCTTGGACAATTTTCAAAGGAATCTATAACATCATTCACAGATTTAATATTTGAAATTTGTTTATTGTTTTAATAAACTTCTCGTTGAGAACGAATTTCTAAAACTCTCATCAAGCAAAATTTTTTTGGGGCTTTAGCATGTCTGCAATGGGCTGCTTTGCGCCTTTTTTTTTGTCAGAAGTTAGCAATGTTTGAAATCTTGGGTCTAAGAACACTGCAGCCAATATCGGTACTGAGCTTATAATAGAAAAAAATTTTTCGAGGCAATTAGATAATAAAAAAAAATGTTTTGCTAAAGATTTTCGAACAATTGCTCGACATGAAAACCAAGCGTAATATAAATGAATTGGTAGTAATTGTGAATACTGCAGTTTTAACGATGTTTTATAAATGGGATGCAGCAAATAACATATACATATATTGAACAATGTTCCTTTCTAATGATTTTAGGTGGAGTTCTTTTAAGGAACTTTTAATACAAAAATCTTTAAGAGTTAGTAAGCGTTTGCACATTTTGTAAGTTGAGTTCCATTGCGTGACACAGTCTAGCACTCGTTTATTTAGTTTTTCTAAATGCAATAGATTTAATATCGTCTGAGTCCGGAGTATTTTACAAAGTGTGCGAACTCTACTGATGTCAAAATGAACTTTCTTAAAAAAATCGTTAACCACTAAATTTAAAGAGTGGTTGATTATTGAACTATCGGGCCTGTTCCGAATTTCGAATTCCGGAAATCGACAAGAATTGTCGTTTTCAAAACGTGCGCTGCAGAGTCAGCGGAATTAAAAGTAATTGCAAATAAAAGCATTAAACTACTTCCCCAATACGATAAACTAAAAATTCGAAATTAGTTAAACATTTTTAAGATCGTTTAACATCATTACTTAAACTGTTTTCAGTTTAAGTATAATTTTTCAGAATTTTTTTTTTTTAAAGATCTTCTATAAAATATTGCATGAAAAACCAAACCGAACGGCCGTGACCAAAACCGAGCTGTTCTGAATTCCGTTTTACTTTTTAGTCGATTGCGACCTTCAATCGGTGGCTGCTAGGGTTGCTGCATATGAATTTATTTAATCGGACTGCACTTTTTTCTATTTCACTAAGCTATGTTTAACCATATTTGATATGACATATTCAAATGAAATTTTTAAATAAATAATGGTTTAAATTTGGGTGGTTAAAATTTATAATTTTAAATTAGGGAGATGATGACAACTCTGTCTGCTGACGATAAACAAACACGTGCGCCGTAGGCCAGCCAGCCTGCTTTTTCGAAACCGAGTTCGAAAAGTCGAAACGTAACCAAATCGTTCGGAATTGGGAACAGCAAATAGTAAAACGCTCGTTTTCGTTTCGTTTTTACTTTTTGAAAACGTTCGGAGTTCGGAACATGCCTGTATAATCAAACCTCGACCTTGAGCCTGCTAACATTCACTATGAATATTAAAAAAGCAAAAGTACTAAAAAACAACAAAAAATTGGGGTGTTATTTTAATTTTTGAAATTGGGGTATTTTCCAAATCTGAAACAAACTGGATCTGAGTATGGTATGCACCTACCTTTAAGCAAAAGTTTGTGGCTCTATCCCTGATAGTCTCTGAGATCGACGGTCGGACAGACGGACATGGCTATATCAACTCGTCTTTGGACGATAATCAAGAATACATATATTTGCACAACTTTATAATCCCCTTTTCCCATTTTTATTGAGAACAGGGTATAAAAACTTACTTATCTAAAACAACGACTTATAGCCTATTTCCACTATATATGTACATATTTTAACATATCATATCATATGTACATATCATATGGAAATGCTCAGAAAAAAAATATGTACATTTCGAAATATGTGATTATAGTGGAAATAGGCTATTATTACACAAAACCTAACAATATTTTTCTTGTAGTTTACTTGTGGAAATAAAGCCAATGTACAATGTACAATATTCATTTTATTCAGCTTGATTTCCAATAACTTTTTTTAGACGGCTGTTGGGCTGACAGTTTACAGGCAAAGACTGTGGTATTGTGTTTCTCTTGCTACATAAATTAAAAAAAAAAATTAAATATCAACCGATTTTTAATTGATGTCTGATTGGAATATGGGTGTCCTTACTTTTGAATCAGTGAAGCTCTTGATTCAAGAGTGAACAATCTTATACTTGAACCTAATGGGCTCTTGATGCAAGTACCATCATTCTTCGTTTTTGACAAAGATAGGTAGTTAGGTAGAACCGGCTGACCCCAGACTAGGTGTCACACATAGACCCTTGAGTCCTTAGCCTTAGTGAGGCCGGGTGTTTTTTGGAACCATTTGCCTTAGAAATCCTGGTGGATTTTTGATGTTTTGGCGAAAGCCAATTGTTGGTTTGGGGCCTCTTGGCTGCTTCTTCCTGAAATTCTAAAGAAAACCTCCTGTCAATGCTTAAAAGGATGATTACAATAAATTTCATTAACGAAGGCCAAAAAAGGACAGATTTGTGAGGTTTTTCTTAGTATTTTGTTGCTGGTTCATTACAAATGACCAGCCTTCTTTACTGTTTTTATAAACGAAAACATATTAGAGTCTCTACCACCCATTGCATACTTAGGGGCACCAGCAATAAAAAGGATATTTTTGGATTCTTACACAAGTGCTAAAAGAGGTATATCTCCAATGAAAAAAATCGCAGAATTGTTTGGGACGGTTCATTTCAAAGCTAAGGAGTGGTACTTTCCGACGGTAAAGAGAGTCCAAACAATAGAATGGATTCCCCGAAAAACGCTCCTAAAAAGGGTCAAAATAGGCAACTTTACCTCAAATTACAAAAAATCTCGACGTGATGGTCAATTTCTGAAAACGAAGTCTTGCTTAGCACATGAAAAGATACTGGACATTGTTGCCTAGCGTTAATATTTGAAAAAAATTGACACACAATTACAATTTGTTGCCATTTGTTGTAGTCTTGGGAGTTTTTTTTCAGTTTTTAGGGAAATTTTTGGAAGTTTTTCATTAGTTTTGTTATAACTTTTATAATATTTTTAAATTTTTTTAAAAAAAAAAGGGTTTTTAGCCGTCAAAAGGTAAACAAAAATTGACTACAAATTAATATTCAACAAAGATTTTTTACCCAAAATCTAAATTTAATAAGCAAAATATCTTAAGAGCTAGAGAACTGTAAGAATGCAAGATACCATTTGTTCTAACTTTAGCTCCGATTGTACAATCACTTTGACTAAAATCAAATCAGGTCGCTGAAACCTAAGTACTTTTAAAAAATTTAGAAAACTTTCCGCTTAAAACTTATTTTGTTACACTAAGACAAACCCATAACGTACCCAAATTAAATTATAAACAAAAATCTACCAGCTGTAGTTCCGGATTAAGCTCGTGAGCCAGCTTAAAGATGTACGTCATAAGAAAATCATAGGCTATGCCCTCATTCACTTTGATGATCTGCAATATGACCTCATAGATCTTGAACCAGCAATCTACTGCCGGTTCGCGTGATAAAAACAAGGCACGCAAAAACAAATGCAATCGCTGACAAAAGGCCGTATTGGCCTTGACATTCAAGGCATCCACAAATGTAAACACATCCTTATTCTCGGCACCGTCAAAAGATTCCACCAATTGAGCCAAATCAAAGGCAATGGCTATATCTGGATGATAGTTGCGCATATGCTTGGACTCCAGCTCCTTAGTGGAGATAATTTGTAACTGCTCGCCTGCCTCTGCCTTGGTCTGTTGTTCCAGCACACGTTGCACAATCTGATGAGCCAAAGCCAGACCCTCTGCGGGTATGAATGCAGTCTGAGACATCCACTGTATTATACCATCCAGACACATGTTCAGAATGTATTCATGGCCACAGCGCTCCTGCACCACCATAAACACTATTATGCGCAGCAGATCGGCCAAATAGAATGGCGACAGCACATGCAAAATCTCCGACATCAGCACCAGAAGCACATGGTAATGATGACGTGTATGCTCACGTGTGGCATGCAACACACGCAACAAACACTGCAAACTGGGACGAGGATCGATGCTAAATAAAGCCAACTGTTTGATCAGGCAGGCCTGATAGATGCCTAAGTCGATGGACTGGGCAAAATCCGATTGCTGCAGAAAGTAATCGATTGCCTCAATTACCAAAATGCTGGTGCACAGACAGTTGCTGGCATTGTTGAACTTGCTCCAGGATAAAATTTCCTGCATTAAGTTTCTAGCCTCGGGTTGACTACGACTTAGAGTCAGCAGGCAGGTCCAGATGGGTTTGACATCGTGTAGAGTCTGGGGATTGCAAAGGATATAGAGGAAAACAGGACGTAGGTACTCTATGCTGTGGTCACGTATGCTGAAAAGAGATTTAAACAATGGGTAAGAATTTTTTGAGATATTTGTTTATGCTTACTCTTTGTCATGATGCTGACAGATGCCGATTATTTTGTTGCTCACATCATGCATACTTGCAGTCGAGTGCTGTAGAAGAGAGATCAAGGGATGCTGCTGGGTCTTCAGGCCATAGGGACATTGATAGGACTCGTTCTCCTTGAGCTGAGAAGTTTTACGCTTCAGACTGAGCAGCTGTAGACTGAGTATGCTCTCCGTTATGACGGCAAAATGCAGCGGACTGTGAAAAGAAATGGAAATTATAACCAAATCGTATGGGAATTTTGTTATTTTTGGGTTCGGAAGTGTATTGAGGAAAACATTAGATAGATTAAAGGGACATCAAAATCTTTGGGTTAAGTGCAGCAAGAATATTTAAAAATCAATTGGATTTTTCATTACTACTAAGTGTCCATTGCTGTTAAAAGACTTTGATATCAGCTTAAGACAGCAGTGGGCAAGCCCTTGCTCCTTGCTAATAAATTTTCAAAAATCAAAGAATCTAAAATATCTTCTCGTTGAAACCAAACAATGTTATTTCAGCAATTAACTCGTACACCATTTTAAAGATAGCATGAGAAATGAATTCCTCCCTGCATTGATTTTCTTTTGAAAACTTCAATCAAATACAAAAGCAATCCTCAAAATCAAAGATAAAACAGTAACTGAACCTGTGGAAACGCTCAGTCATTAAGTTGGCAACAAAACTTTAATGGACGTTTAGCGCCAACTTCCGTTTAGTGGGTCAAACAACTACGCCTCCCACATGGCCAGTTTAGCTCCAAGTGCCCTGCAACCAAATCGCTTTGCGTTTGATGCGGTAATTATAGTCCACGCTTCTGGCTTCTCTGCTCTGACCATAGAGGCCAATTAATATGCAATTCCTTTTTGCCTACACTTGCAGCTACATATGTAACCTTATCAAGGTTAATTTCTGCATTACATGATTGTCCTTCACAGGAAAAACATTTCAAGTTCAATGTCGGTTGTTTTTTTTTTTTAAAGTCGTGTCGCGCATATCAAATATTTCGCCCAAGGACATCGAAAACTTATGCGTAAGGGAAATGGCTAATAGATTTGATTGCGGTCAACAGGAAATCAACTCAATGCCAAAACAACAGCTCCCCGATGGTCATAACTCATTTTCACATTTAGCCACATGACATGCAAAGCGCTGGGGCAATTAATTAGGTGCACGCTTTAGTATTGCGTGTGGCTAGAATTGAAGAAGGTAAACAATGTTGGAGGCAAGCAAGTCAAGTGGCCAAGTGTTAAGTGTCCTTTTAATTAAATCCCTGCACAATGTATGCAAGCAATTTTCCAATTGGATACGTTATGCTCGACCCTTGCTTGGCCCTCTGAACAGTGGGCCAAGAGAGAATGCAGACAATCAAAATGTGTCCATTTTGTTAAAAAGGTTCGCAAAGGTAAAAATGTTTATACAACTGTGATCAAATTGAAAGGTGAATTTTTTTATATTTTCAAAATCTTTATTTATTTAACTGAATCTATTCAATCCCCTTCCGCTACAATACAACTATGCCAACGAATTTTCGAGTTATCATAGCACTTGCCAAAGTCCTTCGGAATGTTCTTGTGTGATTCGGCTTTTATCATCTTAATCGAGCCAAAACGGTGTCCCTTTAGCTTTCTCTTGAGCCTCAGCAAGCTAGTCAGAAGTCACACGGAGCCAAATCAGGTGGCGGAACGATACTTGTTGAATTTTTGGCGAAATTCTCAAAATAAGCTTAAAAAAAATTGAGTGTTTTTGGAACCATTCGAGACTGGACTCTTCTCAAGCACAATTTGACACACAAAATCGCCTGCATCAATCCAAATGATATACCCATACTATCAGCGATGTATATAATAAGTACACTTTCAATTGCTGTCACACTATCAAGCCATTTGGAAATGCCTATTTAAACCACTAAACCGGAGAATTAAAACTTGAGAATTGGAAGAGCGCAAAGAATGCAAAATTCCTTCTAGTTATTAGCCTCAATATATAGGTTAGTCGAAAGGCATATGCATTTGCATTGAAAGTTGTTTAATGTATCTCTGTTGTTGTGGACACTGTGTTTAATTACTGAGAACTTTGACACGATTTTCTTGTGTGCATTTATTTAAAGGGTATGCTCCCTTTTTGTATAAATACCAAGGAATTTTGTTGTTTGTTTAATAGGGAACCGTTAAGGTTTTTTAACAAACATCACGGGGAGCCAATTCCGTTTATATATCTGAATATGGATATGTGGTCTACACAACCACAGCTGCTGTTCATGTTCATATGTATTCTCCGTTGCATTTTCTGTTGATTGTTGAATTATAATCAGTCCACGACCTTGAGCCTGCTAAAAACCACTTTGACAATTATTATTTTTTTCTATTTAAGAAATGCACTTTTAAGATCAAAATAAGATTTCGATGAATAAACAAAGTAGATGGATCCAATTGAGTGGAGAAACTAACAGTTAAATTTGAGTATTTCATGTGTTAACTAAGTTTTCTTTTTGTCAATATAAGAAGTGAGCGTAAAGCCAGACCTCAGAATCAGAAAACATAATCAAGAACAGAACAAAAGTCGAAGAAAATGAAAATTTTATTTTCTAGCAAATCTAAAAAATACTTAAGTTTTGATGCAAAACAGTGCCTGCACTCAAGTTATCAATAGATTTTCATCGCCAATACCTTAATTTCGTCGTAAAGAGGAGATTCTTAAATCGAAAAAATTAAAAATGTGTGTAAGTTTTTAATATTTTTCTACTTAAACAAATTTTTTTTATAGATTTTTAAACTAAAATTTTTTTTTGAATATTTTGAATATTTTTCTATACTACCGAACTAAACAATGGGCGCATTCAGCAGATAAGTCCGATTTACGATTTGTGATTTACGTTTGCCGATAAGTCTCTGCTGAATGGCATTGATTGATATTCTATGGCTTTTGTAGTTTTTAACAAAAAACAACCTTTACACAAGTTAACTTCAATATTTACGGACAATAAATAGACAATATTAGGAATGATTCATGTTTACCCAGCAATCGGTTACCAATCATAATTGTGTAGCCGAAATCACATTCAATTCAATCAATATTAGCAGGTAAAATCGGCAATCATAAATCACAAATCGTAAATCGGATTTATCTGCTGAATGCGCCCAATGTTATACATTGCTTGACTCCATCTATCTTTTGTGAATTGAGATATGGGTTAAAAAGTAAGTTAACAAACAAAAACTAAACAAATGCATATAAAAAATTTTAGGAATTGATTTCGATCAGCATTTCAAATAAAATTTTAATTTCTTTTAATTTTTGTTAACAAGTGTGACTAATTCGATATCTCGACGACGCACGTTTCTAAAGTTGTTGACCTATTCTTATCACTGTGTGTGTCTTTAACTACTAGTGGGTGCACTGTGTGTGGTATTGTTTTGAAGGGTTTATCTTGTGGGATCCCCATGGATTCTCATCAATTTGATCTTTTTTTAATTGATTAGATCATTGTGATTGGGAAATGTTCAATATAAACTGCCCATTCCAGCACATTTACTTAGTCTAGCTGGAAATGGATGCGTATTTGACTGAGTTTTTATAATGTGTTATACCAATATATGTGTAGAAGAGTTTCGGTACGAAAGTATTCTCTATATTTTCCCTATTCATAGACCCGACAAATGTCTACTTAGGGTGAGTACTGAGAATGTTCGAATTTTCCTTTAGCTGTCAAATTCCATATAAAAAAATTACTTAAAGAAATTTTTTCTTGCCTGATTTTGATGTTTGAAACTCAGAAACAAAGCAATACACAAAAGTATTTTGAAAATTGTCACACAAGTAAATTTCTTGAAGGAAAATTCGAACGTTCTAGTACTCACCTTAAGGGCCGACTTCTTTTTTTCTACAAAGAGCTATCTGACTTAAAAATCAAGCCTTAAAGTTCCTTTCTATAGAATACTTCCCGAATATTTCCATAAATCAGGTCGGAAAGTACTTTCTCGCGGTTTTTCAAAGTTACGGCGTTCTAAAAAAAATGGCGAAAACCCCTTTTCTGACCCCGGATCAGCTGAAGTTATCCCAAATTTTAGTTTAGGTTCATGGAAAGGCTTTGGTCAACTCCTTAGAGCTCGTACTTAAAGATTAGTTCCCGGCTACCCAAAATTTGAAAAACCGCCCATATTTTGGATAGCTAATTGAACCATCCGGAATATTTTGCCTGCCATTTGTGCCACTTCGACCACAGTACCCACGGAAGTGCAAAGGAGCGCCCCTTAAGACATGTGTGTTTGTTTGAGTATGTGGAATGTGGGTCGCCGTTTAGCTTACCCCGCATTGGCCAGCATGGAGAGCAGAGTATTTTGCACACCATTCGCTTCCAGCACTCCCTCATCCACCAGGCGTACTAGCGTCTGACAGCTCATCAGGCTCAATTGCATGTGCTCGTGTTTGCATTTTGTCTTGAGGAATTCGATTTCCTTGATTTGATGTTCGGCCACCTGCTTCTCCCGGCTCTCCACAATTTTCTGATAGACTTTCTCCAGGCAGGCGGACAGTTTGACCACCGAACTGTTGGGCTTAATGCTGTTAAAGTCCTCCATATGAACAACTAGCTGAGCTGAAATAAGCAATAAAAACAACAACAATTGAATGAGTTTAAATCCTTTAAACAGGTGCGATTTATGGTTTGTTTGGGCCACATCAAAGTTGCTAACGGTCCGTGAAGCGCCTGCTATCGCCTGCTCGTTTCAAACTCGACTGGCTGTTGTTGCATGAAGGCACAAACTGAAACGTTTGCATTTGCCGCGTTTTCGGCTGCGCGTGCTCCTTACTCACCTTAACAGGCGGAGCAGCGGGCCAATTTATTACATGTCCACGTAGTAAAGTGAAGGATATTAAAGTCAGATTTTATAAGTTGATAAGCCTATTGTTTAGATTGTTGCAACAATTGACTACATTGCCATTGCCGGGGCGGTGGGAACACAGCAACAAATTACAGCTGGAACAGCCCAAACAGCTGTAGCTTTAGAGATGGCCCAACGAACGAAAAAACAAAAATCAGCTGTTAAGCGGCATTGGGCTGGATTAAGTGGCAACGCTAAAGTGACGATGGCTGCTGTAACGGACTTTCAAATGCTTTTAACGCACTGTCTGAAGAAAAGAGATGTATAAATTTCACAGGCTTACAAATACAGACCAACTCTTGCACCAGAGAAGATAGCAAGCTGTTCTTATGTATATTCAGCCGCTTATCCCTTTCCCACATCTTTTTTCCTGTGGAATGAAAATTTTTATATTACTTTTAAATGTTTTTGTTTTTATTTAAGAAGAAGTATTGGATAACATTTTACGCCCATCAACTTACTACTAAAGGCCTGTATCCAGATGTGAATTTATTCGTTGTAAAGTAAAATTTTCATACAAAAACAAGCTGGAGCTGTAGTCTAGTGCCCCCGACTCCAATACCCTGTTCTGTTGATTTCGTGTGTTTTCATTTACATACACACACACACTCACACATACATACACACTCCGACATACACACAAACGCACTCACGCAGGCGATAACTGACGATTCGACAGTTTTTGCATAGAAGGAAGCATTTCCGACCACATAAGTTATATATATTTTCTTGATCAGCATGACGAGCTGAGTTGATTTAGCTCTGTCCGTCTGTCCGTCTGTTTCTGTGGTATCTCCTCCTCCAGTTTTAAAGCTATCCTCACCAAACTTTGCACGAAGTCTTTTGGTATAAATACGCTGCACATTTGTCGGAACCAGCCGGATCGGATGACTATATCACATAGCTGTCGGTTGAAAAACTGGTTTTAGTGAGAAAAACTTTCTTGTTTCCGATTGAATCGCCTCCAAACTTCGTATTTCTTAGTTTACTATGCATTTCCATGATTCCACCAAATTCGGTCCTTTAAAAAAACTTTTTTGTTTTTTATTGGAAACGTTCCTTACAATGGCATATATTTACTTTCTATACTTTTACACAATTCTACAAAGTTTTGTCAAAATCGGATGACTATAGCATATAGCTGCAGTATGAATGATCGTCGAAAAAGAAGTTCTAGTGAGAAAAACTTTTTTGCTTTAATAGGGATCGCCTCCAAATTACGTAATTAACACTTTGTTATGCTTTTCCATGATTTCACTAAGTTTGGTCGAAATCGGACATCTATATAGTATAGCTTCCATAGAAAAGGAAGGTCCGAAAAGTAGTCTTATTTAGAAAAGCCAATTGCAAGGGTATACAAAACTTCGGCCGAGCCGAAGTTAACTTTCCCCTATTTTTTGTACTGATTTTGAGCTACATTTTCGTTTAGAATTTCTACACTTGCATGTAGGTTTTCCATATCTGAACGTTAATGTAGAAAACATACATTTCTGTGTGGAATTCAGAAAGTGAAAATGTTTGCTTTCACGCCAATTAAAATCTCTATGAGGACTTTAATCCTTAAAATTTTAAAATATTTACTTATTTTATGAACACTTTTTCTGTTTTCATGACCAGCGTTTATTTTTTATAAACAGAAAAAACAGACCAAAATCATGACCATTTGGAGACGATTTTTGAACGTCATATTTTTCTCTGTGTCCCCGTCCCATATTGCAGTTTCGTTCGACGAGATGCCAAGTCTGCTAAGTTGGAACATAAGTGCTCTATAGAGTCGAAAGTCTAACTAACATCGAAGAAAAAAGCATAGTTTATAGATTTTTCAACAATTTCCCAAAAAAAAATCTCTTTCATTCACATCTCAAACACTCTCTTGACATAATTTCCCATTTTCAATTAATAATTAAATGCAATTGTCTCAAGTTGGTAACCTGAAAATCATACAACCATCAACTTCAAATGCTTTTCCTTCATCATAAACCACCGGAATGCCAAACCGCCAGAAAATACACATCAAAAGTTGAACATAATAAATTAACCCGGGCATTAATGCTAATGTTTTTTGGTTGGTTCTCAAATTGCAGTTGTTGCTCGAAAGGGAGAATGAAAACTGCTTCCTCTGAGCTGGCGGTGCACTCCACCTTGTGGTAATAAAATCATAAATCCCCGCACAGCTAAAAGTCACTGGGTCCCGGGACGGGAAGTAGTCGGCGAATATACTTGGGGCCAGGAAGCGGAAATTATGTTGGCCTATCTTTTGGGCTTAACCTTTGTTATGCTCCGCTTTCTGTTTGCCTTACGAAGAATGATTGCAGTTTAAACTCGTCCCTGTCTAATTTTATGCTGCCAGTTACAGAGTTTTCTTTTGGCCCGCACCTTTCATTTATGAGTTGGCTTGTTTGTTGCTTGTTTTGCTGTTATTCTTGGTTTGTTTGCCCTAACTTTTCGTTTTGGTGTGTTTTTAGTCTGGTTACATTTTTATGGCAGCTGCAGCATAATTAATTTCGTTTTATGACGAACAAAAAAAAGGAACAAAAATGCATAAAGTCAATTAAGTGAAAAGGCAGCCAAGGAGAAGTTGAACTGGATTAACTGAGAATGCTGTAAATAAATCAAAAGCAAGAAGTGGACGAGTCCCCAGCAGAAGCCAACTGAAAAAGAGGGTTGAATTTATAGAGGATTTTTAAATTTTTTTTTTGGTAATTTATGTAAGTAATAAAATAGGCAACATTCTTTAAGAAGTAAATAGCATAAATGTATCATTTTGTATTTAGTTCTGATCCAGCTTAAGTGTAAAGAAATTTAGAAAGAAATTTTTGCTTAAGTAAAATAACAGAAAATAGGGAAAAGTTAACTTCGGCTCGGCCGAAGTTTTGTATACCTCTTGCTTCCATTAAAAAAAAAAATTTTTCCTACCAAAACCACTTTTTGGACTTTACTATATAGATGTCTGATTTCGACTGAACTTGGTGAAATCATGGAAAAGCATAATACACTGTTAATTACGAAATTTGGAGGCGATCCCATTTAAGCCTGGTACGGAGAACGCCAAACAGTTTGTGCGCACGAAAATGCCATTTATTACGAAAGTGGATCGTAAAACAAAATAGTGTGCTAAGACAGCCAAAAAATACCAAGAATAAGGCGTTATTGGTAATTTTTAAAGGTACGGTCACACTTCCCCGGCTTACAAACAATTTAATGAGGATTTCAAGTCGCAACAATAAAAAAATTTGTTTATGAAATGGAGATCAGTAAGGTCCAATGGCGAAGCCAGGAGGCAGTTGTCCCCCTATATTACAGATTTTGCATCTGAAAACTCAAGTTTTCATTTATGCCGCACAAATTGCCTTGGATGAGGAAGGCAGAGCATACAAGAAGCAGACGCTAGCGTCTCAGTTGGCATATTTGAAAGATTTGCTAACGATAAGAGTATATCGATATACCTAAGAGAGATTGTAAGATCTAATGTGATTTCACCAATAGTTCGAGTCACAGAAGTGTTCATTCAAAACTTCAAAATGAACGCCAACAGTTTTAATTGGCTCCAAAACAAAGCACCCGGTGCAGATTAATAATAAATGTTACTTATTTTCATTATTTATTTGTTTTTATTTCATAAACGTTAGTACATATATATTAATGTGGTTTCTCTTCATCGACATTGGCCGTTGGAAGCAACAAATTTGTTGCTGCTCTTTTTGGATTTCTAGACTGGCTATGGCAACTGAATCTAAATACTCAAAATATTGATGAGGCCCCAAATAATTAGCTGTTTTCTTCCTCATGAAAGCGCTTCAATCGAGTTTTTATTTTTTTTTTTGACATATTTTTGCTCTACCGACCGTCAAAATAAATAAATTTTATTAGTTTGGGCGCCCAAACAAAACTCGAACAGCTGTTCAATAAAATCCACATGTGCAAAGTAGTTGGCAACGCGAAGGCGTCAAAGTGGATTTTACAACCCCCCCGTTTGCTGGTCAGCATACTAGTCGCAAAACGTTTAACGTCAAAAATTTTGCGAGCGGTTTTACAGTGTCATTTTTATATGAAGATTTTTGTTTGCGAGCGCTTTTTTGCGATCTCCGTACCAGGCTTAAAAACAAAAAAGTTTTTCTCACTAGAACTTCTTTTTCGACCGATCATTCATACTGCAGCTATATGCTATATTTTTATAAAACTTTGTAGAAATGTGTTCAAGTCTTTTAAATAAGAATATGCCAATAAAAAGGACGTTTTCATTAAAAACAAAAAAGTTTTCCTCACTCGAACTAGTTTTTCGACCGATGTTCCTATGGGAGCTATAGTCATCCGATTTCGATCAAACTATGTAGAATTGTGTAAAAGTATATAAAATAAGTGTATGCCAATTATAAGGACGTTTTCATTAAAATCAAAAAAGTTTTTCTCACTAGAACTAATTTTTCGACCGATCGTTCCTATGGGAGCTATATGCTATAGTCATCCGATTTCGACCAACCTTTGTAGAATTATGTAAGAGTATAAAAAATAAGTGACTACTACTACTACTACTACTACTATAAAATAAGTGTATGCCAATGATAAGGACGTTTTCATTAAAAACAAAAAAGTTTTTCTCACTAGAACTAATTTTTCGACCGATCGTTCCTATGGCAGCTATATGCTATAGTTATCCGATTTCGATCAAACTTAGTGAAATCATGGGATGGGAAAGTAAACTAAGAAATACGTACTTTGAAGGCGTTTCCATTAAAAACAAAAAGTTTTTCTCTTTAAGACTACTTTTTCAACCGATCGTTCCTATGGCAGCTATATGCTATAGTCATCCGATCCGGCCGGTTCCGACAAATGTGCAGCGTATTTGTACCACAAGACTTCGTGCAAAGTTTGGTGAGGATAGGTTTGAAACTGACGGAGGAGATAGCATAGAAACAGACAGACGGACAGACGGACAAGGCTAAATCAACTCAGCTCGTCGTGCTGATCAAGAATATATATACTATGTATGTGTGAGTGTGTGTATATGTGTATGAAAACACAAGAAATCAAGGGAACAGGGTACTTTGTAGTCGGGGCACTCGACTACAGCTCCCTTACTTGTTCATATTGAATGACTGCCAAATGGTCGGGATTGAAAATCCATTTAATGGAAAGTAAGTGTTCCAAGCTTTCAAAATAAAGCTTTGGTCCAAAAATACCTAATTGTTTTTAATATTAGAAGACATTTTAAAAGTTTTACACACCTTTTTACTTTCGAAAACTATCGATAGTGTTGGGCTACTATCGATGGCGTCTCGATAGTGTCAAACCATCGATAGTGACGATAGTGCCAACGATAGTTTAGATTTGTTGTTGTTTTCGCTTTCGAAGCGAGGGAAGTGCACTTGTCGATCTGCCTCGTTGTGTGCGCCGGCACCCAGAAGCACAGCAATTTTTAATGCGCCTGCGTGGCTCCAGCTGCCGTAAAATAACTCTAGGGAGCAATGGGAGGAAGGGCCTGCCCACCGCTGCTCTAAATGATCATCGACTCATGTCTTAGCTAAGCCTAACCAAACATGAAAAAAATCCGAATTCTTTTTTGTGGATTTTACAAATCAGTTCGATTTTTATTTAAATTGTAAAAAGGAAACAAAAGCTTTACTCAAAACCATTGAACCTCAAATTTGGTCGACACCCAAAATGATTCAAGCATCAGTCAAGGATAGTCTAATGAGACTTTCATGGCTGAACAAGAATCTGGCCAAAAGTGCCCATCACTTTGAGATTTAAAGAAAAATAAACTCAAAATCACAATGAACCCTGTTTTTGCCCTGTCTCGATCACCTGTAGAAAATAATGCCGAGTTGCTAGAACTGTCTAATTAGGCCTAAATTAAAGCTTGAACTGTCAAGAGTGCATTCACACATAGAGCCAGGTTGTCAGATTTTAGGTGTCAGTTTTTTTATCTGGCAGGCTGTTCAGACTGAGTGGAATACATGAGAATTTTGACAGATTTCTCTGATCATATATGGCAAAAGTAACTTGACACTTGCCTCTGGCAGGTGTTCACAGACAATATGGCAGCCTGACAGTTAATTTATTACAGAATCTCTAGTCTGGCTGATCAATTTGAGACTAGTTGATGGCATTTGGTAAGACGTTACTTTCTTTAATTTACAAATATGGCAGCTTAAAGCTCTACACTTCAAGGGCCACCCCACTTATGAATTATGTATGTACAAAAACCCCCGAAAAATGATATACAGTTTAAAGAAAACTTAAATTAAGAGTGACATTCTATGGTAATTTGTATTTTTCTCCTCTCACACACACATTTTGGGAGAAAATATGAATATTTATACTTGTACCTGTTTGTACTCTATTTTCACAAACTCGAGCAATGAATATTTATAAGTGCCTCAGTCAGTTGCTGGATAAATACGTATACGTTAAAGAAGTTCCCTGTCTGAAGCAATAAATAGGCTTGAATTCCAGCTTTCAAAGATGCAAATGCATTTTGCTCATCAGCAGAAGGAATTACTTACTTACTAAGCTGCGGCAAGTCGCCTAATTGGATTACTGTCAAAACGAGAGGGGAAGCCAGAGTGAAGCTTATGCCAAAAATAAAAGCCTTAGAAGTACATCCAATTAGAGGAAACTTACACTCGGCAACAAGTATTTAAAGTCAACTTTTATTTTGCCAAAAAAGAGAGTCAGCTATTGTACTCTGCTTCGCATAATTGTTTAAAATAAACAGAAAACTCATAATAGAAAGGCAAACCCATTTCACATATTAATACAACAAATCAGACTCTCAAAATAAGGACTTTTGCAAAGAAAAACCCATTACAATTTCATTAGGACTAACCAAACCCAAATATGCAAATATCTGCCAAAACTTATGATGTTGATTTTGCCAAAGTTTTATGCTCCTGTGCTCTCTAGTGTTCAGCGCTAAATCAGAATCCAACTTAAAGTCTTGCAGCTTAAAATTGCTCAAAGATGCGTAGCCTACCTTCGGGGGTGATTCATTGTGGCCCACATACATAAATTGTAGCACAACAATACAAAAAGAAAAAATAAAATGGCGAAAAACCTTTTCAATTTTCCACTAACATCTGCCCGGTGGTGCAGCTATTTATTCTCTAAATTAGAAAATGTTTAAATATACACCCGGAGTTGACCTAGCTGAAAGCATGTGTGTGTGTGTGTGTGTGCGCGAATGTGTTTGTGTGAGTGTGTTTTCGTGTGGGTAAATATAATTTGTGCAGCACGTGCGTAAAATTTAATGAGGCGCCCGCTACCGACAAATTGAGCGCGCCTGGCTGCCTTTTGACCCCCGAGGCAACCAGAAGAAAAACATAGTAAAACAAGGAGAGCGAAAAATAGAGTGCAGAGGAGTAGGAGTAGTGCAGATTACAGATCTTTAGTCTTAAAGTTACCAGAATTTCTGCGGTCGCTTAAGTGACAATAAATTTTAGGCGTAACATTAATTAAGAAATTCAAATGGCCGCCACATAACCGCTGCATGGACCCTAAACAAACTGACCCATAGGGCCATATAATGGCCGCCACACACACGCACTCGTTTTGTCGTGGAAGCGGCGGTGCACAGTGCACTGTGGGCCAGAAATCTAACTTTTTGGCCAGTACTCTGGAATTTCTACACCAGACTAGCTAGAAAGCTGAAATTTTTAACGAACTGTTCTTAAAAGATTGAACTTAACGCAGATAATGTAAAAAAAAAACTAAAATATTAACATATTGATAGTCCAGATCTAAATTGGAGAATTTTTCAACATTTTGGTTTTTAATAAAATAAAAAAAAAGATTTAAGCCAAATTTTGCAGAGAGGTACATATAAGTAAACGTTGTTTTTTGGAAAAATTGTTATGATCTGACTAGTCGTTTATCGTTACTAACTTTGACTGCCCACCCCCTTAAGGATTTTCAGTCAAGCTGATTACTTTTACCGTTATTTTCATTTATTTTTCGTGTTCTTTATATTCATTGTTTAAAACAAAAAAATGGCTGATGAATATTGCTACATTAAGAAAGTCAAAAACTTTTTTTTTCAGTTTATGGAATTCAGCTTTCTTTTATTCATGTTAAAGCTCATTCAATTTTATTAATTACTAGCTTAATCTGCGCGGGTCCTCGGGCCGTTGATCAAGAAAACGTAAATTTTGAATTTTCGCGGTTTTTGGAAATTTTTCAACTTTGAAATTCCCGGGTGTCATTTACAGTTCAATACAAATCGGGTTTTTGAATTTCGCGTTACTTGCTCGTTGATGTTATTGCAATCGCGGTACATTACGACATGTGCGGCATACTTATACAAACAAGTTGTTCATTTTACTAGATTATAAATGCTATTGGATTGAGTTGATCTTATCAGGATACTGGAATAGCCGCAATTGTTGCTCGAATGGATTGCTTTAGTTCAGTCAAATTTGTCGTTTTTATTTTGTAGACTTCCTGTTTGCAATAACCCCACAAGAAAAAGTGCAGTGCAGTAAGGTCGGGCTACCTGGGGGACCAACGGAATGTGGAGTATCTGGATATCAGCTTATTGCGAAATTTTCGTCGCAGTTCTGTCATAACAGGCTGGGCTATGTGAGGAGTTGCACCATCTTGCTGAAACCACACAGACTTGACGGGAATTCTTTTTCGGCGTAATTCTGAATAGAAAAACACTCTCAGCATGCTCAAGTAAAGGTCTCCAGTAACAGTAACGGTTTGACCGTTTCTTCGAAGATGTAGGGCCCGACAATGCAGCGTGATGAAACTTCACACCACTCTGTCACACGAAGTGGATGCAATTCCGTCTCATGGAGTATCTGTGTGTTGAAAGTACTCCATATTCGACAATTTTGTTTGTTTATGATGCCGTTTAAGTCGAAATGGGCCTCGTCAGACATAAAAAGACAGTTCAACATGTTTTCGTCCTCTTCCACCATTTGAAGCATCTTCTGGCAAAGTTCTAAGCGAATCGGCAAGTCTGCTGCGTTCAGTTTGTTGGCCATTTGAATTTAATATGGAAATAAGTTCAAATCATCAATGTCGAAACTTTTGCATTGTTTTGTATGGCTGCAGCTACCGCAGCGATTCTTTCCTCCATTCGAACTGTAAGGTTTCGATGGTAAGGTCTTCTTTCGACTGTCCCACGCTCGGCAAAAATGTTAACAAGTCTTATTATGGTCCATCTGGTCGGAGGATCGCCGCCAAACGCCCGCCTATACTCTCTTTGAACCGAAACTACGGACTCCAGGGCGTGATAGCGGCGGATAATCCAAATTCTTGTTTCAGTGTCCCAATTATTCATTTTCCATAAATTTAAAGATCAATCTACAAAACAAAAAAAAATTAAGTAGATTCATCAAATAGAAAGAGTTATTCAATATTTTTTTGGTAGCAGCTTCCATCAGCCACCCTGTACTATATTCTCAGTATTTTATACTAAGTTCTCGATATTAAGTATTCGATACTCATTATTTAGTACTCCATACCAATTATCAATACTCAGTACTCGATTCTAAGAATTCGATACTAAGTACTTGATATAGTACTCGATTCTGAGTACTCGATACTTATTACTCAATACAAAGCACTTGATACTCAGTACCCGATTCTAAGTATTAGATACTTAGTACTCGATGCTAAGTACTCGATACTGAGTACTCCATACTTATTATTCGATACCAAGTACTCGGTTCTCCGTACTCGATTCTAAGTATTCGGTACTTAGTACTCGATTCTAAATATTTGGATCTAATTCTCGATGATAAGTTTTAGATACTCAGCATTCTGTGTTTTTGTCTTTGATTTTGTCTCTGTTTTTGTCTTTGTTACTCTCTTTGTCTTTGTTTATGTGTTTGTTTTTGTGTTTGTTTTTATGTTTGTTTTTGTGTTTGTTTTTGTGTTTGTTTTTGTGTTTGTTTTTGTGCTTGTTGTTGTGTTTGTTTTTGTGTTTGTTTTTGTGTTTGTTTTTGTGTTTGTTTTTGTGTTTGTTTTTGTGTTTGTTTTTGTGTTTGTTTTTGTCTTTGTCTTTGTTTTTGTCTTTGTTTTGACTTTTGGCCAAAATTTTGTCCTGCTGGCCCATTGTGCAGTGGGTTAAAAGCATAAAAGACCCCCCCGAGGTGTTTAAGCATATTTACACAGTTCAGGGTACTAGAGTGTTGCCCTTTAGCATGTGTACTTGCTGCTGTTTATGTGCCTGTGAGTGTGTGTCCTGCATTCATTCATGTGTAGAGTTAGAGTCCTGCACCCCTCCACCATGCAGACACACACACCAACACAAGAGCCTGTGGTTTTCAGAGTGTGAAATATTTTGCTCTCTTACACTGCCCTTTCTCTTCTTCTGTGTGTGTGTCTGTGTCTGAGGTTTGCCACTGGTCTGGTATCTCCTAAACAAACGCAGAACCTACTTTGGTCCCCATTTCATGCTCAAGTTTCTAACAATATGTTTGCCGCTATTTGTAGTCATTTTTAAAATCATTTTTCTGCTTTGTTGTGGCTTGAGGGTCCCTTTCAAACCAGCCGCAATACCAGATAGACTTGTACATGTATTTTTGGTAGCAAATTATTTTCTTGTTTTTTAATATGAAAGCAAAACAATGCGAAAATGTTTGAGTTAAAAAAAGTATGAAGACAATAATTATAATTATGGAACTATCAATTTAAAATGTAAGTTTTATGTAAGGAAACAATATATATATACATCCCAGTTCCGAATTCCGCTTCGATTTTTTGAGTAAGCGAGGGCGTTTCTAATTTAAAATTCACAAATTTAAATGGAGGGCGACAAGCTTTTTTACGTTTACTAGATAAGGTTTGAGAAAAGTCGGAATGGAACAAGCAGTTGAAACCGATTGCTCAATGCCAAGTGGATTCAATTCGTCAAAAAGAGAGAACCTGACCAAGTAACCACAGACATTCCCCTTACTTTTCATATAAAATTATTAACCAAATTTACATAAAAAACCAAGCAAATTTGGACAGGGCCGATTTAATTCGGTAAAAAAAGTGAATGTAAACAGACTACGACATGCTTACTTAAAGGATTGGAATGCGACTGAGTTAAAATTCTGTAACTTTGTCTTGTCAACAACACTTGAACTCTGCTATAATAATGATAAGTATGTCTAGTTGTTTGTGTGGTGTTGTGTAGTAGGGATGTTAGTAAGTGTATGTAGTGAGGGAGTAAGTGTATGTAGTATGTAGTGTGTAGTGTAAGTGTAATGTATGTAGAAGTAATGTAATGAATGTAAGTATGTAGTTGTGTAAGTAAATTAAGTGTAAGTAATTGTTGTAAGTTGTAAGTTGTATGTATTGTATGTAATTGTGTTGTAGTTGTTGTTGTGTGTTGTTGTATGTATTGTTGTATTTGTATGTTGTTGTATTGTATGTTGTAATGTATGTTTGTTGTATTGTATGTTATTGTAATTGTATTGTAATTGTATGTAATTGTAATTGTAATTGTAATTGTATTGTAATTGTAATTGTAATTGTAATTGTAATTGTAATTGTATTGTATTGTAATGTAATTGTAATTGTAATTGTAATTGTAATTGTAATTGTAATTGTAATTGTAATTGTAATTGTAATTGTAATTGTAATTGTAATTGTAATTGTAATTGTAATTGTAATTGTAATTGTATTGTAATTGTAATTGTATTGTAATTGTAATTGTAATTGTAATTGTAATTGTAATTGTAATTGTAATTGTAATTGTAAACGTACAAATTAATTTTTTGTTCACTGACCTTGTCTGGGATTCGAACTCACAACTCACATACCTTGGCACGGGAATTTAGCCCATACGACTATTAACTACTCGCGCGGCAATGCCGCAAATCACAGTCATAAAGGGAAGCGACAAGCGTCTCTGAGCTACACGATTCGTGTAGATTTTCTAAATAAAGCATTCAGCACTTGAAATCCTTAACGTTTATTCAGAAAACCTACATGTCACGTGTCGAAAACAGTTTTCTAGTTTTTGAGTTCAGTTTTTGAGCTACATGTTTCGTTTAGAATTTCCACACGCGCATGTAGGCTTGCAATATCTGAACGTTAATGTAGAAAATCTAAATTTCCGTGTGGTTTCAGATTGTTCAATGAAAATTGTAGAAATACTTTGAAAAAAAAATAGGGGGCGTCGTGGATCACCCGGTAATAGCAAGGCTCTTTATGAGGAATAACTGGAAACTACAATAATTGCAAAAGAATATAAAGTAATTTTGTATGGTTTTCCATCGAAAATCGATGTTGTCGATAGTGCTATATATTTTTTAAATTTTTCCATTTTAACCAAAGAAGTTGTTGCCGAATTTCCCAATTTGACTATTTATTGACTTTTTTTATGAAATCATATTATCAAAATATTTCTTAGCTTAAAAATAAGGGTTCCTAAATAAGTTTTACGATTTTTTAGCGCAGATATTACAAAATTAAGTAATGTATTGGTGTCAGAGTTGCCGCCTTTTTTAATGCTTTTGGTTACTGATTTGGTTACTATTTTAATCACTGTTCGATCAAGGTTTTGGTCACTGTTTGGTCACTGTTTCGGTCACTGTTTTGGTCACTGTTTTGGTCACTGTTTTGGTTACTGTTTCGGTCACTGTTTTGGTCACTGTTTTGGTTACTGTTTCTGGTCACTGTTTGGTCACTGTTTTTGTGACTGTTTTGGTGACTGTTTTGGTCACTGTTTGGTCATGTTTGGTCACTGTTTAGCACTGTTTTGGTCACTGTTTTGGTCGCTGTTTCGGTCACTGTTTTCGTCACTGTTTTCGTCACTGTTTTGGTCACTTTTACGGTCACTGTTTCGGTCAATGTCTTTGTCACTGTTTTGGTCAATGTTTTGGTCACCGCTAGTTTCCTACTACTGTGCTTGGCTGCTTGTAAGCAAAGCTGTTGTCAAAGCGTAGCCTAAGAAATCTGTCGCAAAGACAAACGTTTTCTGGACTTGCCCCCAGTCGACCGTCCGTAAAGGAGCTTCGCTCTAAAACGCTGATTTTTTCTTGACATGTACCATTTTGCATTTGTCCACGCAGCATTTAACTTTTCTGCACGCCTCGTTTACCCTTTTTTTATTCCTACATGTTCGTTTAGTTTTTCTACATGCCACGTGAAATTTCAGTTTTCTACATTTTTCGTGTAGAGTTTAGTAGGGTGAGCTACGTTTCGTTTAGGATTGCCGTTTCTACACGTAGCGTGTAGCTTATCTTGTTTTCTCTGTGTGGAACTCTGTTTTGAATTCAGAAAAAGGTCCAAGCTTATGTAAAAGTATACAGGATTGTAATCGATATTTGAAGTCAGCCAGCCTACAAAGTGTTAAAGCTAACATCGATCTTGTAAATCGCTTTTGCGCGGTTGGGTAGGCTTCCAAAAGTTCTCTCAGAAATATAAGATATTTACTTTCCTCTTTTAAAACTTGACTTAGGATTCCTTTACACTGATAGTAGGCCTATATGATTTAGGTTGTTTTAAATGTGAAAAATTTTCCAAATTCATAGTCGAAAAAAGACAAAATGCAGGCCTACTAGATTATCATGTCTTATGTGTCGAGCAGTGTAATGGAAGCTTTAATCTTTATTTTCATCTTTAAATTGTTTGAGCCGAACCTTGATTGTAAACATGGGGTCCGGTTCGTGCTTTGGTTTGGGAGGTTAAACATTTTAAAGGACTAGTTCTTTGGGTGCAGGTCCAGTTTGCAGAATTGGTTCGAACATTACAAATCAAACCTTCTTCAAAAACATCAAAAACGTAAAGAACTTGACTATGGATGTATTCTCGAATGGTTTGTCAGAAAGATTTATTTATTAACTAGGGTTTTAAGTCATAAATCGTAAATTTTAACAACCAACCTCAAATTTCTTGTAAAAGTCAACTTATCTCTTTAATTTAAGACTTAAAACTACAGTCAAAGCTGGTGAGTGATTATCCTTTCTTCTAAAGAATCTTATTGACTGACTAAAGGTCTACTCAATACCATTTCTAAGGCTTCCTTTTCTGAATAGTTTAGATTTGCAGCATTAATCGTGTCTCTAGTAGCTTAAACTGAATCCCACAACACTCTAACCTCGCAAATATACATGAATGGGCGTTGCCCAGGCCAACAGCATTTACCTCTTGCATTTGCCATATTCCCTGTATCAACCACTCAACGTTCGTGCTGCTGAACAGCTTCTGGTTTTGGTTCCGGCAGTGATTCTGATGTACTCGAAACGGAGACTCCTTTGTTGGTTTTCGGTTGCCTGGTTACGGAGTTCTTACTTGAAAATTGCTTTGCTTTAAATTCACGATTTCGTGGGGCATTTAAATGTGTTTATATTTTGTTTTTTATCTATACAAAAGTCAAGTGACACTTAAAATTTAGCCGGAATGCGCTGGAAGCGGTTGAGCCGGAGGGTGTCCATTAGCCAGAGCGCCCAGCGATTGTTGCAGTGAACGCAAAATGCCAATGGGAATCTGGGAAAAGAGAAGAGATTAAATAGATGTTCATGGTCTGCCTGATCTCTTATAACTTACATCCAAAGCCAGACCCACGGGACTGCCTTGGGGTGAGATTACATGTGGTGGTGGATGTGGTCGCTGCACGGTATTGGTGTAGCTGTGCACTACTTTGGCCTCACTTTTAGTTGGCACCTAATGGGAAAACAAATTTAAATCAAGATGATGAAAATGTAAAACTAAACAAGAGCTAAATAGTTTCAATTACATTAGATTACAGTGAGTAACTTGTACATTTGAGGACACTATTTTTAAATTTTTTAAAGGATTTTAAGCCGTCAAATGTACATTTTTATTTAATTTTTTCACTTTGTAAACTAATGTTAACTGCCACCCATAACAAAACAGTAAAAATTTCATGCAAAAGCAACAAACAACAATCAACCAAAAAATTGTGTTAAATATTTTCAACAAGTGGTGCGGGTATTCCCTTTGCCACAACCCACAGTCCGCAAATGTTTTCAAATAAAATTACAGCACAAAATGATGAAAAAGTTTTCATCAAAAGCTATTCCAGCTCCAGCGTGTGTGTGAGTGTGTGTTTTACCTCATCCTGCTCCTCCACTGTTAGCACCTGGGGCTGCTGTTGCTGTTGCATCACATAAACGGTACGTTGGCGTTGACGTGGACGCTTGCCACGTATACGTGTCCGCTTGACAATTATCAGCGAATCAGCTGGAGCTGCAGGCGGCTCCTGTTTAGCCACGACAGGCTCTGCGGTTGTTTTAACATGATTTTCTATGATTTGGCTATCCGCGTTGCGGTTCAACTAACACATAAAGGGATTTGGGGGGAAAATTGTTAGAGTTGAGATTGATTGCTTGTTGGTTTGTCTAATTTTAAATTAAACAAAAATCGTAAAACCCACAACTATGTATAAACAGTAGGAGAATGGTATAAGGCAATTCCATGAGTCGTTTTTAGACTCTTTAGAACTAGTTAAGAATTTAAAATCACACGATTGCCTACTTTTAGCATATTTTGGTTTTGTAAGTTCATCTACCTAAAGTGAACAAGTGAAATAAGTTTTTCAATTGAACTAAAATAAACATCTATAAGGGTTTAGGCTACCTATTTTGGTTTTAGTCAAAGTGGTTCTTAGCCATCTTAAGGTCGAGGATTGATTATAATTCAATAATCAATAAAGCTTTTTGATACTCAGACAGAGGGAGGCCGTCGAAACAGTATGTCTGAGTATCCAAAAGCTGCAGCCAACATGTACAAAATCTTTGTTGATTTCTGTTGATTATTGAATTATAACACAGGGAAACAAAATGACCACTTTTGTGAGTTCAAGCCAATTAGATGCAAAAATGTTGTTCAGTTTTGTCCACAGATTCTAAAACTGGTCTTGGTTTGTCGCCATCAGCTCTTGTTTTCAAGATATAGCGGAATGCCGTATGCGAGGCATTGTTACAGTTTTCATTGGCGGATGTAATAGACGTTAGTCGGGTGCCAAGATCAAAGTAGCGCCCCTATTTGTCCCAGGGTAGGATCGCCGCTTACGTTAGCCAGCAGCTTAGAGGGTGCATCGCTCTGTTACCAGGGTTTAACAGTTGGAGGTGTGAGTCGACGCAGTAAGCTACATCAACACAGGAGAGTTCCTGTCTTTCGAAAAACTCCATCATCTACAGTAAAATAATGCGAAAGACTTCGAAAGAAAAGACAAGAAGGGACGACCGAAATTGAGATGGGAACACCAGGTGCGTCAAGAACAACTGGTGCCAGCTATCAACAATCAGAGGCGACTGACGGGCATTAATAGCAGCGAAGGAGACCTTTAAGCAGTTGTGATATACATAATAGGGTCAAAGAAAAGAAGTTGAAGTAATAAACTATAGATTCTTAACTATTACGAGGGGGACTTCGGATGCTCGCCGTGTGCCCACCAAGTGCACATTTCACAAGTAAGTTCTTTTGACATCCCGCAACAAGACTATGATATGCAGCCTTTGAAAAAAACCCAAGTGGCAACAGAAGGATGATTATATTAACAAGGAATTAGCTAAAGCATCATGAGGCCTTGTTTTAGTCGGCGATTCTTACTGCTACAGCATCGATCGTTTTAGTGCGTCTATCGTTTCCCGGTCGCCTTTGCAATCTTAAAAAAAAGATTGAAAAACTTTTATGACTGTTTTAATGACCTTTATACTGTTAACTAGCAGTTTTTACAGGCTCGAGGTCTTGTTATGCTCTTGGCATAACTTTAAACAGAGGCACACACCACAACAAAAGAGGCTTCAGGTTTGATCGGACGCGTTTCATGAGGGACCAAATACTCACTCATCAGCTATCTTGAGCCTGAAATGTCTATCCAGAGAGTAAAAACTGCAAGTTAACAGTATGAAGGTCTTTAAAACAGTCATAAAAGTACTAAAACCCATGGCACCGCGTTGTTGTTCGAAACTTAATAAAAATAGTTTCATTTAAAACAACAAAAACTCCTGTTTGTATATGCAAACATTTTGCTCACTGAGTACATAGTCCAATGGAGGCCACACACTTACAAAGAGGAATTGCTGTCTTAGGCTGTCTTTTTGGTGTTTTGCGCGCAAGCTGCCTTTGGAATTCCCAAACAGTTTTGCCGTCGCTGGCATGAAGAGGCTGCTCTTTGAATGGACATTTCAGGCTCAAGATCGTTGATGAGTGAGGATTTGGTCCCTCATGAAACGCGTCCGATCAAACCTGAAGCCTCCTTTGTTGTGGTGTGTGCCTCTGTTTAAAGTTATGTCTATAGCATAACAAGACCTCGAGCCAGTAAAAACTGCAAGCTAAGATTGAAAAACTTGAAATAAGATTAAAAATCTCAAAATCAAGATTTATCATATCTCAAATTACAGTTCGCTGAGAAGCTTTAGCTAAAAAATTTTTTGCTATGTACTAGTCTCCGGAAAAAATTTAAAAAAAAAGAAGTAATTTGAGACCAAAGTGTAAAAAAATATATGCTTCCAGTCGTGTTTGAACTCGGTACTTCTGTGGACTGCATACGAACTTGGAATGCAACTTATCCCACTGGGCCACCATCCAAATGCTAGACGGAACAGGCAAACTAAGTTAAACCTTTAGGGCAACACTTTCAGCATCTCTAATACAGGGCTGAGAGGACTTACTCAGTTTCCTTAAATTCTACGAATTACTTCTAACTGAGTGAAGTTTGACAAGGTCTTAAATCCTTAATTTTTTTTTCAAAAGATTCGAATTCTAAAAATTCATACGTGTTTCGGGCTTAACGAAAACGATTTTGCTTCTTAAGCTTTAAATTTCAAACCAGCAAGTCTTAAGCTAGACTTAGAAATAGACCTCAAGTCATATTAATATGTTTGCTCATAGCTATAAGTTACGAGAATCATAAAGTGCCGCAAGTGGCAGGTTGTCTAATAGACAATACAGCTGATTCCTCGATCACTGTTCTAAAACATATAACAGATCTGTTCCTTTTGGTTAAATGAAACCTGGTTATAAACTATATATAACTGATCTCTATAGATATATGCCGGCATCAGCAAATTTTAATATCAAATCTAAACAAAATATGGCTTGTCTCTACTCACATCTTGTTTAATCAGCGTGTACTTCTTTGGCGGCTTCACCTTTTGAACATGGCTGGCTACGGTGGGCAGTGGTGCTGGTACTGCAGGCGCTGAAGTAACCGAATGCGACTGATGATGGGCAGACGAAATGGCCATTCTGCCAGGGCTATGAGCCTCGGCTCCTATATAACCATGCTCACCCGCACTGCCGCCCAGCAGAGCGCTAGCTCCAACCGAAGGATTAGCCTCGGCAGCAGCATAACCCACTCCTGCTGCGCGTCCTGTGAAAGTGTTAAGAAACATTAAGTAAACTTAAATCATTTAAACAGCTTTCCCCTTACCATCCAAATCACCACCTAGACCGGCAGCTGCACGTGGTCCCCAGGGTGTGCCCGCAGAGGCACTCAGACCACCATGGGCCGAGTTTCCTGTCAACAAACCTCCCAGTCCAGCATCCGCATGATAGCCAGCAAAATTGACGCCCACCTTGCCATCGCGTAGAGTAATCAGCTAGAGAAAAAGTGTGGGAGAGAGAGAGAGAGTGTTTGGGTTCCAAGTTAGTTTCACACTGCGTATACTTAATGTTATTGAAAGTTCTTTTTTTTTGTCTGCTTTGTTTAGGCCCAGGAAAAGTTTTTGGCCTAAGATGGCGGCCATTTTTCACAAATAATGCGAAGTTTAGCCCGTGTGAATGTGTGTGTGTGTGTGTGTCAATCAATTTAAATTAGGTTTCGCAACTTGGTAACAAAACTCAAATATGAATGGAATTGAATTTTGGACATTTCTAGGCACTGGCATAAATTTCCATAAAAAGTTTGTCAGTTAAAATATAACGGATTCCACATATTTGCACAGTTTGGTATTTTTCGGTTAACCAATATTAAGAAAGAAAAAATGCCTAAAGATAAGCATGGAATGGGTAACAGTTTCTCATTTACAAACAAGAGAGCACTGTAAGAGAGTGAGAGTGGCATTCGAACCATCAATAACGACACTCATGAGTATCGATACAAGTGTGCGTAAAGTTTATCAATAATTATGAAAGAACTCACAATAAACCGAGTGAAACAAAACAAAACATAAAACAAAATGCATTTATTAGTTCAACGAGACTTTGATGCTCTTTAAGTTTGAATGAAATTTTCATTTAATTGAATTCCTTTGGCAGTCTGGAAACTTTCAGTGATGACTTCTTTAAACTTTGATAAGACTATGTCTTGAGAAATCTTGTAGGCTGAGGTCGATATTTTTGTTGTAACTATTTCCAAAAGATTTTAACTGAGCTTAAGATAGATGTCGTTAAAAAGTTGCATTTGAGGAGGAGGAGGAAACGATACAGCACCTTTTGCGTCATTGCCCCGCTTTAAGTAGGAGGAAACTTAGGTTTCTTGGTTAACCCATCGGAGACATCCGACATAGAATCCAATCGTACGCTTGCCCTGGAAGGTTTCTAAGTTGAAGAAACGGGCGGAAAATGGCCCAAAAACCACGAAATTTGCTAAATTTGCGATTGCGATGAGACTTTTGGGCATGGTTGGACGCTTGCGATGCAACTTTGGGGAATAATGAATGAAATGGGTGGAAAATGATCCACAAGCATGCAATTTGCTAACATATACCATTCATCCGATTGCGACGAAACATTGCGGAATGGTTGGACGCTTGCGCAAAGGTTTCTAAGTTGAAATAAAGGACGGAAAATGATCCGAAAATCGCGAAATTTTCAAACTTATACCGATCATCCGATAGCGAAGAAACTTTGAGGAATGGTTGGATGCTTGTCAGCGATGGTTTCTAAGCTCCAAAAGCTGCGAAATTTGCAAAATTATCAAATGATCATATATATGAAAGCGTTTAATTTTTAGATTACAATCCAGGCGTTGGTAAATGGAAGATGCAGATTGAACGGTCCAAAATGCTAGGAGCCAAAAGGTCAAGGAATTCGCAAAATGTTCTTAAGTTAGGACAATTCTTTAGACGGTGAAATATGTATAGAGCTAATGGTCAAAAATATCGCGATATTTTCTTATTTTTACGTCACATCTCGAAAGTAAAGTTTTTCAATTGGATTCTCAGTGATAAATGCAAAAGCAGACAAATTGCTTAAAAGTGGTTCATCTACACCCTTCGATTAGAGAATTGGTATTTATGTTAATAATGTAAGTGTTAGACGTTTTACAAGTCTCGGAATTTAGTTAAGCTATGACCTGGAAATTTGGTGTATGGGCTGGAAATTTGACTGATTTATACTTCATCCTTGAACACTAGCTTACAAATGGCGCCCGAGCAGGGACTTCAAAAAACTCAATTTTCTGCCTAGTCGATGATACCAGTCTAAAAAGTGGCCGTAACGATTGCCGCACACTGCATTTGGCGTATTGTCTTCACCGCTTGGATCAACTTCATCGAAACACAGTGTTTAAGCTTAAATTCCAGACTTGGCACTATATGGCCGCAAACTAAACAAAAAATTATCAATGTTTGGACACCGGCTATATTTCAAATTAAATTTATTTTATTAAAGCCTTAACAACACAATAAAGAATGCACCTTATGTAGCAGGCCTACACTTTTACACATATACATGTCCGAAGCTGCTCTCTATTCTTGCTCACTTTTTTAGTCTCACTCTTTCTTATGAAATATGCTCATATACTCACATAACGGTAAAATATTTGCTTAAAAAATCACGACAAAAACAAAGCGCTGTATATAAACCTGGGATGTTCCTCCATAGCACCCAGGGGCCGAGCACAATCGGCTATTTACACGCACACGAGCCGATCGCACACCGAAATCGGGGATATAAGCGCTGCCCAGCCTTCGTTGAGGGGAGTTCAAGGCTGGGCTGTGTCGCTTTGATATCGCACACCAATACACTCTCACTTTTTGGCCTCGCTCTTCTTGAACATGGCTGATATAAAGCATCACTTTCGGAGTACCGAAATGGTAATAAGTTGTGTTCGTATGAAGCTGGCATGTATTGAAGAGTTGTTTATAATGTTGTTTGGGATAATTTTGCTGAAGAAAGGTTTGCCAAATTATCAGTAGTTTTGCCGTTTTGCTAAGTTTACACAGGCAAATAATTTGGACAAATTTCGTTACAAATTTGGCTAAATAAGCCTAAATATAGCACTTTTTGGCCATATTTGAGCAAATTATTTGTAAATGGAACCATAGCTTTAGTTTTAAGTTGGACAACATCTGCATCAAAAATTATCTCTAACGCAAATTTTCACCTTCCTACGACCACTCTCTCATTTGTGAATATCAATTTTAGTATTTTAACAACATAAAGAAGCTTCCATCATAAAAAGGCGTCTGTCATTCAAGTTTATTTAAAGTAGTTGAAACATAGGAAAACTCGGAGATTAGACGCAGACGGACAGTTGATTAATTTTTGAGCAGGCCGCAGTCTGTTTCTCAGTGTCTCTCTGTGTTCTATCATTGTAAAAGGTTGGTAAAATACTAAAAAAACAAAAAAACATCGGTATATCGTTTTTCTTCAGTAACTTAAAACAATTTATATGACAAAATACATAAAAACTTACTTTCATTAATTTTAAGAATGATATTCGCTTTAGAAGCTAATTTACTACACAGAGAAAACAAAATTAGCTTCATCATAAACGAAACGTAGTTCCCCCTGCTAAATTTCATACGTTAAATGTAGAGTACAACAGGTTATTCACGAAACGAAACATCTTGAAATGGTAAATGCTGCTGGGATAAAGGCAAATGGTACATGACTTGAGAAAACTAGCTTATTTTCAAATAACTTCTGCATTTTTCATACAGCAATATAAAAACCACACAAAATTTAGGTTTCCTATATTAGGGTTTAGATACTGAAAGCCTACATCGTGTGGAAATTCTAAACGAAAATTGTAGCTCAAAATCAGTACAGAAAAGTTATAATTTTCACACATGACATGTAGGATTTCTATTCTAAATACCTTGAAGAACTTTTTGCCTCTTCAACAAACTCATGATACCCAACCTAGATTAGCGTATTGCTTCATTCAGTTGGCCTCTAAAAGAGTACGCCAAGTATGTGGACACTGACACACTAAAACACCTGCAACTGATAAGCATTTCCCCATGGTACACCCAGTGCCAATATTTAACTTGGTAGCCTGACAGCGGCTCATTTAAGTTTCACACGTTAGAAGTGGAAGTGGCAAGTGGGTGGGTGTCACGACCCTCAGACAGAAAATCATATCAAAGGGAGCGGAGTAACAGCAGCCGGATTTGGTGCGGGGTTTTGGCGGGGGATATGTTGTCATGTTGACAAATACAACGGAAATCCCGAGATGGCGACTATTGTGCCTGTTGCTGCTGCCGTTGCTGTTGCATTGGCGGTCTGATGTCCTCGCCAATTCGGTCACCTGGGGCCATGTCAACAAATATGCCAGCGTATTGTACATGGAAGACATTTACCTGTCGCAACAAATGCCCCACAGAGATGTTATCTATGGCTTGCAAGTGAGTATCCGCAGGCATAAACAAATATATCATAAATATGTAACATATAAAAAAAAAATGCTTTAATCTTCAGCAGAATGTCAGCCAGGCCCTTGGCTATAGGATTACAGCCCTGCATGTGGAGGATCTCACAGCAAATAATGGTGTAGGCGGCGAGGCCCAAGTGATGAAAGGTGGCATTGGCCAAGAGTATGTTGTGATAAGTTTTCAGAGATCTGAAGCGGAAAAAATCGATACGATTGCTCACTTTAATTTGGCCATTTATGGAATAGATTTGTGAACTTATCTCTCTATATGCTAATATAATAGTTTCCGTTTAAATTAAGCTGTAATTAAAATTTTGTAAACAAACTTGCTTTGCTCTATTAATAAGATGTAAATATAGTAAGGCACACAAGCACCTAAGTCTGTGCACCGCTGAGCGGTTTGGTTTTGCTGTCATAAGCCAAGTCAAGCATCAGGTAAATCAGTATTCACATCCCCCACACTCCTTGTCACCGCACTTAAAATGCAATATAAGCAGCTTTAAGGCGATTAAGATACAAATTACATTTCAAAGCTGAGATTTTGCTCCATTCGCTGAATGACAGACAGCAAGTTCAATGAAAAGCATATTTAAGATTTTATCTACACATTCTCAAGGAATGTTATAGCATTTCTAAGGGGTGTTTACCTTGTAATGACTTGATGAAGTAAAGAAAGAGTCGTTAGAAAGAATATAAACAACTGTGAAATGCACTAAGACTACCTTATAAGAAGCACAGACTAATAAAGCTAGTGAACCCTACCTAAAACCATGAAGCAAAACGTTTTGATTTGGCTTAGTGACGAGTTTCAGGCCATAAAATAAGTAAATTAAGTTGTATTCTACCTTTGTTTAAATTAAGTTTCTACTTTCGATTCAAGGGAGACCCCTGGCAGAACGAAGTTATCCTTAGTATTGCCGGTCTGATGCAGCCTTTAAGGATGACTTGTCAGAGATTTTAAGATATGTTACGCGAACATTTTTCTTATATTCCGACAGACATCAGACTTTACTCCTTCCTAGTAAGTTGCTAGTTGATTTAAGTAAGTATCCAATTTCCTCTATGGGACGTTATTTTCAAAGATCTGTCGTGTTTGTTAACCCAACTTTAGATACCAGAGTAATCAATTGGAAAGTATGCGAAAGGTTTCATAATATTCGGAAGTTCATAAGCGAGTACAGGCCCTTATGAAGTATGTTATAAAATAAGGGTGCGGTTCAGTTAGTTTCAAAAAATAACCGAACCACCGACTCAAGTTCTGTATGAACTGTATGAAACTTTATATACCATTGTTGTGATTCTGATTGTTATTGTTATTTACCCAAAACAAATGCACCATAAAGTACTTTCAATCTAAGCAGAAATGCCTTATTTATTCTTCTGAACGTCAGATAAAAATCTTTAAACAATAACAGAGCACCAGAGTGAGAGTTGATAAGCATAACTCAATTCATTTAAGCAAACAATGGGACAATTGTGTTTCAACTAATTTACGTTTCTAAGTAAAAGAGAATTCATAACCCTGCTTCATGAACCCCAAAAGCACTTAATTCTGCACCACCTTAAGCAAAATTCTTGCCAAAGTTTTCTTCTTTTTTTTTTTCGTTTCCATTTCTGTGACCAACAATTTGCATGAATTTCTGTGAATCTAGTCCTTAAACCCTTCTCTGGACTTTTTATGGCATTTGTTAATTTCAATTTACATTTGGGGATTCACAACAAAAATGCAAATTTGCATGCATGCGTTGATTAAAATCTAAATTCTATTAGCCCTCAGGAGGTGAAAAGGAAAAAAAAACCGAAGGAAAATGGACCCAAATACTTGCGGGTATGCGTCATAAGTTAGTTGTGTAAACAGTGGCAAAGTTCAAGGTAGCCAAGTATAATGATGGTTTTGCTTTGCCAAGATTAATGGATAAGCAAGCAAATTTAATTGCCCCATTGTGCCTGCCTTGGCCTGCAATTAGACAACGTGTTGAGAAATTACACACTAAAAATGTTCTTCATTACCGCATTTAATACTCGCAGTTTTGCATTGCACAACAATTTAATGGCCAAGTCCAAACCACTGCGCAGTTTGCCTAAATTGCTAAAATCAAAAAGTTCAACTAGCCTAACCCCCCCTCACCCAACTATCGCCGGGGTCAGCTCTCAGAAAATATGGGTGATTTTGGTGAAATGCAACCAACCGAAAATGAATTCCACGCCAGGCATATGAATTTTTCATGCTGATATCCTGCTCTAGGTCATTGATGGCTTTAAAACGCATTTTGATTGGCTTTTCGGCACAAAAATGTTTTGGCTTTTGGGGTACAAAACCTTGAAATATTAGCCAGCTTTAAGCGGACTAGCATAATTACAATATTCCGTTGAACTCATATAGAAGGGATCTCAATGGCAAAGGGAATGCCAGGGGCATACGCTCATTTTGAGATTGATAACTTTATATATTTGCTTAAAATTATTATGGTGTATCTCAGAAAAAAGCAGAACAAATAATTAAGATACTAACACTAAAAAAAAATCAATTTGTTTTTGAATTTTCAAGATTTTTGCTCTTGAAATCGAGCTAAATTCGTTCTCAGTTTAGTGTTGTAAGGCGAGGGGAGTGCGGTAAAGAAACTGAGAGCGGAGTGCAAGCCCATTTGAGTGTATTTTTGCGTTAAGTCCGCTCTTAAAGTTTCGTTTTTTATGTGAGGTGTGTGGGGAAAAGCCATCGATTTTTGCACTCATGTTGCTTTGGAATTCCCAAACAGTTATGGCATTGCTGGCAAAAAGAGAGACGGCAGTTGGACTGGCAGTTGACAGCATAAGACTGCTGCCGCTTTGTGGTGTTGTGTGTTCTCGATCCGGCTTAAACTTGCTACATAGCTTGCCCTTACTGTTGAATCTATGGAGCTCTTCATTTAAAAGTGAACGATCTTTCTCTTGAATACAATCAGAAACGTTCTTGGTTTTTGACAATGCACTATGCTCTTGATACAAGAATGAGCAATCTAGGAATCAAGGATGGCCAAGAATACAATCGCTCTCCACAAATGGATATCGCGAGCAACAAAAGGGATCAATTCTCTCTTTCGTTCTCAGCATTGGCTGGCACGGGCTTCGTAAATTTATAATGTTAACTAGACGCCGAGGTGTAGTGCCGTTGGCTGAGAGGCGGTGTCAGTAAGCTTGCGAGAGGTCCCGAGTTCGAGTCACAGTAAGGGTAAGTAAAAAATTAATAAACAAAAAAAAATTTTAAGTTATTCACAACTAAAGGAGGGGTGGGGTGTGAGGTTTTGTGCCAACACCACCACGAACGATCTTCTTGATTTTTTCTCTGAGTGTACATGAGTAGATAAACTTTTTAACTGTTTCGAAATCTGAATGCTATTGAAAAATAGTCCCATTTGAATGAACTATGGTCACGAAATAAATTTGTAGCTCATCTGGAAACCAGCCTTAAACAATTAACGTGCAGTATTTTGATGTGAGCCAAATAGTCAAAACAGTACGACTGCATTGATGAGTTGCTTTTATCAACAAAGCCATTTCGTTTGCTGTTTTTCGGTGAATCTCCTAATTCTAACCATTTCTTGCAAAACATCAAGAAGCAGGACAGAGTTGCAATCCAACATTCAAGGTAATTTCACCAAAATCAGCATTGAATGCCAATAAATCAGCACTAACACCACATCATAGCATAAAACAACGCACACAATACATGATACATCAAGTTAAAGCACATACTAAAACTTATATTGCCAACAAAGACCAAAATTAATGAATTTGCCTCCAGCTATACAGATTCATGGGTAAGTTTTTCATTTGGCTGGATAGCTGTTGCCGCATCCAAATCAAGAACAAAAATATCTTAAAAAATGTTTTGTTATTTATTTGGCAACCTTTCTAATGTTTAATTAGTAACGAGTTCAGCTGGCTCGAGATCAAGAAGTTGCATTTATTCACAACTGTAAACAACTTATGCATTGACACACCAAAAAGAGCTTGGATACCTTTGCAGCTGTTAAAGAAGGCGTTTCAAAAAATGACTCCTGATCGTTGAGCCAATTCCATGCAATCAGAACTTTAAACAGTTGGGAACTGCAAAGCGCAATGAAAGCCAAATTGGACTCACATACAAAAAGCCAAACTTAATGGGTGCCAATGCAAAGCTTGTGAACAAACGCAACTTCTTGACCTCGCGCCAGCTAAACTTGTTAATCAGTTCTAAAATTTTTTGTCATCAGGTTTCAAAGGGAAAAAGATTCAGTTTTCGATTTGTTTTTGCTATTGAGAAGGGACTCGAAGACGTGCCTCGAGAACTTAAGTTTTGCTGCCACATACTGAGCGACCGGTAATACTTTTTCGGACGAAAAACGGACACGTTCTCGATAGTTTTGTAAGAGAAAATTTCTAGAAAATGTCGAAAGCGGATCCGTTCTCAAGGTCGGTTGTCGGATGGGTATTCGTTCAAAAAGCTTAGATATATTGCTAAGCTTAGTATCCTTTTCCTTTTTGTGAATAGGTATAACTGATGCTACCTTCCGGTTTCTTATACATTGACCACCCTCAAGGGACTTTGAAAAAATCATAGTGAGAGTCTCACAAAGCTCGCCAATGCAGCTCTTCAGGAGGAAAGAAGAAATTCCATTACTGTCCGGCTTAAATGAGTCATCAAAGTCAATGATTGCTTCCAAGACATCTTTATGGGATATGGGAATAGTCCCGACATTAAGTAAAGAAGAAATGAAATCAAGAGTAAATTGGTCTTTTCACATACTTATTGGCTCGAAATTAGCGCTTAAAAAGGCAGCAAACAAATTTCTTACCCCTTATCTGTATTTGATGACAGCGAACCAATGAAGTTGATGTTTTCGAGTTCACAAAACTCCAATATGACTTTGGATTAGTTTTAAGTGGACTTTCGACATAAGATTTTGCATGTACGGAAACTTATTAAGAAACTAGAATTCCCGTTTGTAGAGCCGATATTTTTCCCCGTCAGCAGGATCGCGGCTTTATAATGACTTTGGATTATCATTAAGTTTTAATAGAATGAAAAAGAACGAATAAATCTCAATTTAATCTTCGACCAAAAACTTAATTAAACTATAAACAAAGCATGATTGCAAAGGGTACTATAAAATTGTCTAGATTTTTGTAACGCATAATAATAATTTTCATAATTCCACCAAGTTTAATTAAAAACGGTCAACTATATAGTATAGCTATCATAACAACGATCGGTCGAAAAACTATTTCTATTAAGCCTCCAATCCTCGCATTTAATAGATTCCAATGCTTTTTTACAATTCCACCGAGATTAATTGAAATCGGACTACTATATAGTATAGTAGTAGTAGTAAAATGGCTTGTCAAGTTGACACAGCCCCAAAGGGCCAAAGCCGAGCTTCTCTCAATCTCTTGGCTTGTGCGCTTCTAATTTCCGCGCTAGAGAAAGGGGCCTACAGTTTAACGCCTACAGTTGGCGCCAACAGCAGGGAGGGGTGACCGGGTGTAAAGTTTATTCAAAGAAAAAACTTTTCATTAGATGTTCCGAGGCAGGGATCGAACCCACGACCTCTTGCACAGCGGTCGCGCACACTATAGTATAGCTGCTATAGGAAAAAAAGGTCTAAAGATAAGTTTTAGTAAGAAAACATTTTTCCTTTCAATGGTAATGTTTTCAAATTTTGGTACTTATTTAGTTAATACAAGTTCAAACAATTCTACAACTTTTTATATAAGTCGGATGGTTCTAGCATGTTTCTGTCATAGGAACCATCGGTAAATAAACTAGTTTTGGTGAGAAAAACTTTTCTGATTTTAATAAAAACGTCTTCAACTTTGGTATTTATCAATTTATTATAATTTCTCATTTCTAAATTATAACTAGCTGCTCTAGGAATGTTGGGTCGTATAACTAGTTTAGAATTACAGTATTTCAAACTACTCGATACTGGACTATTTATCAGGTTTACGACATATGAATCTTCATAAAGCTACAACACAAACCACTCTCAAATGTAATAGAAAATTGAAAAATAAACGCCCTTTCCTGATGTAGATAGTTGGCTTTTACTAGCCAATGCCACTGCTAATAAATTCTTTCAAACAAAGTAGCTGATTTTGTTCAACAGGAAAATTTCGCATATGAGACCACTTATTAAAAATATAACCCCAAATACTTTTTAGTTTTTAATTGTACAAATTGAAATGAATTTTTGAAAAATTGCAAATTGATGCCAGCAACAGAACACCACCGATATTAACAAACTTAATGTGTGTAGAGATATGTTTGTATATTTGTAAATTGGCAAATAAATAAGCAAACGCAGCAGGCAGCTTGTGTGTGTGTGGTCTACACCCGCCCAGCTGTAATTAAAATATTTACATTTAACACAGCCTGGCACCTACAACCTACAAACATGGCCGCAACATCATCACAAAACAAGTTGCAAGAACTAACCACAAAATGGCCTGGTTGAGTGATTCGCGCTGATTGCCGGGATTTTGATTTAAACTCACCTGAGCTGAGGCCAATGTGGATGCCTGAAGCAGGCAAAGTGCTCCCAGTATGACAAACATTTCTTTTGTGTTTTTTTGTGTGCCTAGGGAAACAGGTGAAACAAAGTTTTAATTGTCTTTCTTTTGTATGCCAGACGCGTAGGTAGAAGGAGCGGCAACATAAGCATGCTTCTATTTACTTGTCAACACTTTGTGAATTTTTATACCTTCTCCGGGTTTTTGTTTAGCTTCTTTTAAGATATTGCACAATTAATTTAGTTGCCGCGTTGTCCGTCGTTGTTGTCCGTTCGCGTTGCTTGGCCGTTTTGCACTGCTGAAACGTTGTTGAGTTGTTGGCCCGAGCTAGGCTTAAACTTGAATCTTGGACTGGCTTCGGGAGGGGGAGACTGTTGTAATGCCTCAGACAGAAAACAAAAAAATATAAACTGGAATTGTGTCGCAATTAATTATGCCGACGTCTGTTTATATAGGAGATCTATAATATGTTCTGTTGCTTGTTATCTGCTCAAAAGATTGATGAAGTCGTCGAAGAGACTACTGAAAAGATAAGCAAGAGCCAATGAATGAGGCAAGAATATTGCAAAATCTTTTGCATGTATGTGTATTCGATTAGCATCCAATTGGCACTATGCAGAAATTATAAAATAAGTAGAAACATTTTGAAGTAAAAAATGGGCTTTTTTTGTAGAAATGTTTTGAATAATAAACTAAAAGACTGACTTTGTTTTTGGTGGAAAAAGCCCAGCTAATTAAGTCTGACGTCTGGAGAAAACAATCTTTAAGCTAAGATTAGTATAAAAATCAAACGAGGGAAGCTTCTTAAGTACTTGTGACGAGTAAAAAATTCTGCATTTTCACTTCTCATATGAGTTGTCTGTAAAAACTCGCAGGTAGATGTGAGTGGACTTTCAAAAAACTTCTGAAAATCTTAAACAGGCTTGCTTACTACAAAATGAAACCATTTCATATAAGAATCTTAAACTTGAACTTGTAAAATGTAAAATGGCTTGTGCTCTTCTAATTTTCGCACAAGAGAAAGGGACCTACAGTTAAACGACGATTCCGAACGGCAGTTTGGGAAGCTTTTCCATGGTTAATTACTACATAGCTGGCGCCAACAGCAGAGAGGGGTGACCGGGTGTAAAGATTATTCAAAGAAAAAACTATTCATTGGATGTTCCGAGGCGGGATAGAACCCACGACCTCTTGCATAGCGGTCGCGCACACTAGCCGCTGAGCCACCCGGCCACACTTAGAGAAGTGAAATAACAGCTTTAAAAAATGTACCTTATTTTTTTCTCTACATTAAAGGTGACCAAATAAATGTAAATATTCTAAAGAATTCCAGATCTAAATTCTGCTTTGAAGCTTCAGGCTGAAACTATTCTTTGTAGTTCTCCAGCTCTTAAGGTAATTTCTAACTGCTAGTTTATCGATATTCTTATAAAATTTCTTATAAAGTATTGATGGCTTCAGCGAATATTATACATATTTTTAAAATTTTCTAAAGAAATATTTAAAAGTATTTAATGATCGGCCCACGTTCAGTAACAGATAGACGAGGGGCGTGGATTAGTCGTTGAACTTTACTTTAAAACAACAGATTGCGATAGAACACTTCCCCGTACGCAAGTCAATTTTATTTGGAAAAGGCATTATCTAAAGGCAAAGTGCATTAAACTTTGAATGATGACTTTGGAAACCAGACAACAAAAAGTGCCATAAAATTAAGCCTCCAGAGACTTAAATTAGTAGGGTTCAATTAGTATACGCTATAAGTTTAACCTTGGTTAATAGAATCTATGGTTTTCTTCTAAGTAGTTTTAAGTTAAAGGGTCTAGCTGGCCAAGGGAAGTTGAGCGGCCCAATGACGACCCCTTCCCTTAGCCAGCTAGACCCTTTGTTGAAAACAATGCATGCAAAAACGTCTTATACTTTCAGGCAGAACAAGTTTATTTTCTACTTAGTCGGGCTTGATCGGCTTTCCTACTTGTTAATCATGAAAACTATGTTCCTCCTGTAAAAGTCAAAATGTTTCCAACCTGGAGATGGTTCTTTTCCAGTAAACATACTAAGAATTTTGTAAAATAGTCAAATAATTTTTTGAACCGAACCTTATTTAACAAGAATTGGTCCAGTTCGTGATCAGGTTCAAATGGTCATAAATTTTAAAGGTTCTGTTTACCGGTTCTGCAGGTTTGTAGCCGAGCACCATTATTATTTTGAGTTAACGGGCGCATTCAGCAGACAAATCCGATTTACGAATACACTAAAAAAATTTATGCATAAGAACTATTATAAATTATTTGCTAGAGATGCTTTCAAAGACCAATATAATCTCTAAGATGCCGAACGGCCATACAATGGTTTTGCAATATGCAGCTATTATTTTGGTGGCGACTTGTGTACAAAAGCTAAAAATAGAATGCGCTTGCTTGTGTGATTAAATACAACGAACAAGCAAGTGCGTACGTGCGCGTACTTGTGCTGTAGAAACCAATACATGCTGGCAGATCGTCTGTCGAGAGCGGCTGGCTCTAGAGCGCTCTCCCTCTGGCTTTTGAACAAAATTTCAAGAGAGCCTGGAGCCAGCTCTAAAGCCAGCACGAAAAAATAGTGTGCAAAAACATCGTTTGGCGTCACTCATCTTAGAGATTAAATTGGTAAGGAAATGAAATCTCCCAATGTTCTGTGGCACGGACTAATTTTTCAAGAGATTTACAAACCAACCGACGGAAAAAACTCCAGAGATTTCTGTGTCACCCCTGTATATAACTGAAGTTAAAAAGGCACAGCCACTAAACAAATTGCTATCTAGCGACTATTGTCGCTTTATTTTTTACCAAAAGCGATTCTGCCGTCAGCAACAATTTATTGTGCGTCGAATTCAACAGCTTTGTCTCGCTCTCACCCATTTCGTTTCCCATAAAATCAAAATTGCTTTTGGTAATTATAAGTAGATCACTGATCATTTTTATCACGAGCGATCTAGCGATAACCTACCGCAACCAAAAAACTGTCATCTCGAGCATCATTGGTGTTAACTTGCGACAGCAGCCTTGCAAGATGGAGCGCAATAAAGATGATCAGTGTGGTAAGACCTGCCACAAAAAAAAACCTAACAGCGTCATCTATCGGTTAATAGTTTATGTAAAAGTGCTGTTAGAAATAGCCTATCGCAGTTATCTTGAAATTCCTTTGTGTAAAACATTTTAATTAATGTGCGTACGTTAAGCGCCCCTTACAAGCCGCGAGAGTTTCGTGCCAGTCCAATTTTACAGAGGAGTAATTCAATTGTACGCATTCTAAGAATAGTGGCTAGAAAATCTGACGTCGTGTAATGGTTTATAATATAATTCCTTCTTTGCTTTACAAACATCTGACCAAAACTAAGATGCGATCTGCAAAGGTAAAAAAAAACCGAAACCGTACCATTACCAACGATTCGGTTCCGGTTTCTATCGGTTCCAGTAATAACGGTAAGCGGTATTTGGTTCTCAAAAAAAATTTCTATCGGTTCCGGTACGTGATTTGAAATGGTTTATTTCAGCTAACGGTTCCGGTTACGGTATTAATCCCTGCAAAAAGGGCATACTCGGGGGTGTCCTGGAAATTTCCAGAACTTCGAGAGATTTCGTTTTCTCCGAAAGTCTAGTTAAAAGGTGTGTGTTTAAGATTATGTTCCTACTACAAAAGCAGTGCTAAATTACGAAGGTTCGTGAAGTCGCTATTGGTTGGTTTGTGTAGCAGATGATTTGTATATTGGTTGGTTTGGTTGGTCTCCAAACAAAATACGAGAGGCTTGAAACCAACCGAAAGAGATTTCTAGGTCACCGAGAATTGGTTTTGAGTTTGGTTGGAAGAGATTTCTGTAACACTGCCGATTAAAATCAAATAAGATAGTTTTCGTTATTACTATGCGTATTTTTCCTGAGTGAATAAGAACATTTTTTACTTGACTAAGACGATAAGCTTTATATTTTAATCCTTAGAAGTGAAACCAGCACCGAGAATGAATGCTGAAAAATATCGAAGCAAGAGGAACTGCCTCTGCATCTGCATCTGGAACTCACTTAAAACCACAAAAGACGTCTCATATATATTTCAGACCACTTATTCAGAATAAAAAGGTTTCCTGATCAATTTAGCTTTTCATTTTTATACTCTGTACCAAAGGTATTTACCTCGTAGAGTATAATAAGTTTGTGCAAAAGCCATGTCCGTCTGTCTGTCCGTATGAACGCACAGATCTCAGAGATGGTAAGAGATAAAGGTTTGACATGTATGGGACTTATGCTTCTTATACTGAACTTGGCAGCGGTCGCAACGGTCAGATCAAGTTTATTTTTAATTTTTGCCACTCGAAACTGAAACCAAATTTGTTTAGGACTTAACTACATTTTGTATAGCCTTGCACATAAAGTAGAGCAATTATAAAGTATAATCTATGCATCTGCTTTCTTCTTAATGCAATATACCAAAAAGGTTGGAATAATTGGTTAAATTCAGCCACCCACTTTTATTTTTAGTGCAAAATTTAAGCTCTCTATTTGGCTTAAAATTAGCGAAATCTATTTGCAAAACTAAGCAGCAAAAAAAAATCATAATTAACAGCGTTTAATAATCCTTGCAGTTATTTATGGGAAAATTATAAATATATACCTATTTAAAATACAAATTACACAAGGCAACAAAATTAGACTTTTTCAGTACATCAAAGGCTTGGTGTAGGTGCTAAATGATTTTCGAGTGCTAAACACGAAACTGTTTTCGGAAATTTCAACTTAAAAATGCCTTAAATGTAGAAAATCCTTTTATTTGTCTTGACTCTTTTTAATATAATAAGAAAGTTGTAATTCTTAACTTTTAAATAAGATTTCCTAAACAGTCCACGATTTTTTCAAGCGACGGTGTACCATCTATATTTATAAAACTGTTCAACCTGGTTGATAGACTCACTGACTGGTGACCACCGCACAGCCCAAACCATAAAAGATAGAAAGCTGCATTTTTCACAGTTGTTGCTGCAGCTCACAGCTGAGCGAATAAAATTATCGATTGGCTTAATAGTATATTGAAAATCGATTGCAAATCAAAAGTTGGCGGATTTTCATTTTTATAAATTCGCTTTTTCAAAGATGTATAGGCGAAAGTTTAGTTCCCAGCGATTAGCTCCAAACTCATTTTTAAAACTACACACACATAGGGGACTTCCATTGGGGACTTCATCGTACTTGGCTGAGTGTGGGACCTGGAGGTGGACCTGGAGGTAGAAGTGGAGGTGGACCTGGAGGTGGAACTGGAGGTGAACCTGGACCGGGAGGTGGACCTGGAGGTGGACCTGGAGGTGGACCTAGAGGTAGAAGTGGAGGTGGACCTGGAGGTGGAACTGGAGGTGAACCTGGAGGTGGAACTGGAGGTGAACCTGGAGGTGAACCTGGTGGTGAACCTGGAGTGACCTGAGGTAGAAAGTTTGGACCTGGATCTCAAATTTGTTTTTGAGTTTAAAATGTTCTGAAAAACGTAACATATCAACTCACATCAAGATTTTGCGTTCTCAAAACTATGGATTAAGTGACTTTTTTGGAGAATCTACAAACACAAATGCGGGCGAAGTAGCGGGTATAAGCTAGTTTTGTATACAGGGGCTTAAAGCAACAAAATTTTGGAGTATGCAATGGTTGTTGTTGAAAATTCGCAATAGAGCTCTATACAACTGATTAGAATAATAAACTGTTTTTGCATTACATACCTTTGGGCAGAGGATAGTTTTGTTATTTCAAAATAATATAACTTCGCTTTACGAAATCCTAGAATTGTTTGAGAGAGCTTATTTTGAAATTGAGATATAGAACTTTACGATAATATCATACAAAGTGCGCCCTAAAAGTTCGAAAATGTAAATTGAAGGCCACTTTAAGCTCCAATTGCCAAAAAACTAGAGGTGATAAAACGTACACGAAAACAAAATCGAAAATCATGTTGAATCACCTACCAACCCTTCAATATACTGAACCTTGTTGTTCAGTGTTATCTACTGAACGAGTTTTGTTTATCAATAATTGCATTGCTTTAGTTTTAATTAAAGTGCGGCAGCCAAACCGGTTTCAATTGCTTTACCATTTTTGGCCAACTTTAGGGCCCACAGCAAGTATGAAAGCTTAAAACTCTCCAGTTGAGTGAATAGTGAAGGATTTGGCAATGTCTGTGGTTGGCATTGGGTGCAGTTGACCATAACGTTTCACCGCTCCATTGCGGCTGCATTGCTGCCAGTGCCGTCGCTGCTGCTGCTGCTGTGGCATGCAAATTAATAATAATGAGATACAGGAGCAGGAACTAATTTCGGTTGCCACGCCAGAGCACAAATCAAATGCCCAATTCTTTCTATTTTTTTTTGGTATTGCTTGCTTTTAGCTCGGTTTGCTCTGTGTTAAGCCGGTAAAAAGTTTCATGTTCAATGCTCTCTCGGCATTCTTCTTTTGTCCTAATAAGCGCTCATTAAATATTCAAAAGACAAAATCGCCAGCCGTTAATGTATTTGGTTTGTTTTTTTTTTTTGTGCTTTTTGACCAAATTCATTTCGCACGTGCTGGATGGATTTAAATGTTGGAAAAAAAGGGCAGTTGGAACAGAAGGAGGAGAAAATTAATTAAATTGCAAAAATCGTAAGGCCGCACAGTGCTTGGATGGTGAACAGGAAAATCTAACGGAAATAAACAAACAAAATTTTAATCCGGAAATAAGAAATCGATTAAAAAATTTGACATTTGAAGCTGTCAGACTGCTGATTTACTAATTAAGTTATTTTAAACAATTTGCGGATTAATAATTTCTCCAAGCTTCAATTTTGGTTAACTGTGAACCCACTGTAAGGCGATTCGATTTGTTTCGTCCCTTTTTATGTTTTTGCTTGCCCAGCACGCATGATTTACTGGCGCGTGTCTACGTAGAATTTCGTTCGATTTTCCAATTAACAAACAGCCTTTGGTCTCTTTTCTATGCATTAATTATCACATTTTAAAAAAAAAATACTCATTTCGTGTAAATATGCTGCCAGTTTAAGGTTAAAATTTAATTGCATTTAATCAAATTGTGTTGTTAATTGAAGATTCAATAGATTTCCTGTAAAATAAAATATAAATCACCTTTTCCGCGAATTGTTTTTCAATTTATATTTAATTGTATTGTTGATAAGCTCTCTTGGCCGGCATGATGGTCATATTGTGTGATCCCGAGTCAACAAACGCTGCAACTGATAGGAAAAAACATACGTTTGTTGACTTGTCTGAAGTGCAGCAATTTGATGTATTTTTTTTGATGCACAAAACTATGCAACACTTTTGGGCTCTCTGGTTTATTAAGCGCAAATATTGTAGCACACTTTTAGGAGGCAAACTGCCAAGTGAGAAAATATGGGAAATTTTTCGTTACATTTATTTAACATATTTAAATACCTTAAATTTACATTTAAATATCACAAAGGACGACAACTAAAAAAACACAAACATTTAACACACTCACAACAATTTTTTTTTGTATAACATTCACAACAATCGCCCCAGCCTAATTACAAACAATGATGAACTAACTAAGAACTAAACTACGCCAACTCTTCGCGCATTTGTTGGCGTTGCGTTTGCGTCAAGATTTTAAAATCACCCCCACTTGGCAGACGTAACGGCTGTTTCTCCTCCATTGCCTCAATTGTCGCTGACTTTTGCACCTGCTGCTGCTGCCTATAGCTCCCAGTCGTTAGCCTGCCCACCAATTGGTTGACAGCACGCAGCGTCGATATGGGTATCTGCGTGTAAAAAACAAAAATTGAAAATTTCATGGCAAATTAATTGGAAATATTCCGGCCAACTTACCTCGAAAATGCTGTCAATTAACGGACGCAAACTAAACAACGGATAGCTGGGCTCAGAGACAGCCTCGCTGGCGGCTACGTTCGCACCATTAGTGGCTCCGGCGCCGGCAGCCAAACTGCCCAGCAGCAGAGCCGCATTCTGCTGTATGCTATTGACCGACATCGATGGACGTTGCTCATAATGTTCATAATTGTGGCCAGGACCCGGATAGAGCAACATATTCTGCACGGGCATGGGCTGTAGTAAAGTCTGCAAATACAACATTGTTTGAAATTTAAACAGGTTTCGATTTGTGGTACTTAAATTGCTAAAATTGCGCATACGCCCTGGGTGACGGGATATTAAATGGGAGAGTTTTAGAAATTGGATAAAATATTCATAAACATAGTTGTATAATGTTTGGGTTTTATATAAAAATTCTGCTCTTTGTCAACTATTTTCAAAATAATTTGTCTCAGTCAAAAATCACGCTTAGCTTTCCTTTAAAATGATTCCGATTCTTAAGAACTAAACAATTTTCGTCAAGGTCAAGGATTGATTATAATTGAATAATCAATGAGAATCAACAAAGATATTGTGCATATTGGGCAGCTGTGGATACTCAGACAGCCGTTTCGATGAATTCCCATTCATCTCATCAGTGAGTTTCAAGCGCTGATGCAAACAAGCCATTTACAAATTCTATTTATTTAAGCATTTTGGGTGAATTCGGACTTGAGAATTCGAGTGAACCATACTTTCCATTCGATTCGATTTATAGCCAGTAACTTCAGCCCAGCTTCAAGGAATGTAACTGTGCTTGATGGTTTCCCAATATGCTATCTTGGATTTTGTTAGGCCTATGTTAAGTTTGTGTTGTGCGTCGCTCAACCTACGTAAACTTTCATGACAAGGGGGGGATTTTCTTGTGAATTTCTTTTAAAGGGGTTTGTTCCTCTTTTTATAAATACCAAAGTATTTATTGTTTGTTTAATAGAGAACCGTAAAGGTTGTATAATAAACATTTCAGCGAGACATATTGATATGGGTTAATATAAGTTTTTGGTGACCTGTTTTTGATTTTAGTCGAAGTGTTTGTTAACCGCCTGAAGGTCAAGGATTGATTATAATTCAATAATCAATGAAAATCAACAGAGATATTGTTCAGTTTTTTCATTTTATGTCGAACTTTCATGAAAAGAAACACTTTTAAATTGGTTTGAAATCTGAATTAGGAATCAAGCCTTTAATCGATGTTATTCTGGCCTGAACTTTGAAAATGAAAAATTTCGTTGGTACATTTATTTGTAGTCTAGTGTACAAAAAAATACTACAAATTTGTGTATCTAAAAGTTGGAGGCTCTGGCCAGAATGACAATTCTGCGTCGTTTGACACCTCTTAGGTCACCTTGGGTTACTAAAAGGCCAATATCTCCTAAACTAATTCGAGTTTTTAAAAATCCTTTTTGGGAAATATTATTGAATATCTGAGCTTTAAAAATATGCGAGAAAAACATGAGAGGGAGCTGAAGTCGAGTGCCTCGACTCCAAAATCCCCTTTTTCCATCATTTTATGTGTTTTGGCAGCTGACAATGCTGTACCCCCGCTCCACAGAGCAAAATTTCATACAAAACTTCGGTTTTTTTGGTCCGATCTTAATGATCTTCACCGAATAGATAGATATACGGCCTTTCTTGAAATTAAGAAATAATACTTTAAGATACTATTAAAGTTAGACAAATCTAACGAAAAAGATCCAAAAATGTAATGAACATCAAATATCTAGTGCCAAAAAAGCATTTTAAGTAACTTTAAGCTCTAATTACTAAATATCTACAGGATGGGTCAAAAGAAGTCACCCTTTTGGAAGATGCTCATATTTTTACAAATAGCCGCCAAAGTCAGATCTGTTTTGATATTTGTGGACTAGACAGATGTAGAATACAAGTGAACAAGCCATGGATCGATATACTCCCCAAGACCGCGAAACAATCGTGAATAATCGATTTTCGACCAAAATCATAATGAGCGATGAGGCTTATTTCCACCTCAGCGGGTAAGTGAACCGAAAATCCACGAGTGATGCACGAGGAGCCATTACACCCGCCCAAAGTGACTGCATGGTGCGCTGTTCACGCTGGAGGAGTCATCGGGCCATTTTTTTCGAGAACGCCGCTGGTGAAACGACAACAGTGGACGGTGCGCGTTATAGGGTCATGTTAATCGGGTCTTTTCTGCCGCAATTGGACCAATTAGGACTGGAGGACATGTAGTTCCAACAGGACGGAGCAACGGCACACACTGCGCGAGCCACCGCCGACATTCTGAAGGCGGCGTTCCCGGGTCGCCTCATCTCTCGTTTTGGCGATTTGCACTGGCCAACAAGATCGCCCGATTTAACCGTTCCAGACTTTTTTTTGTGGGGTTTTTTGTAAATCCCATGTTTACGTAACCAAGCCCGAGACCTTGGAAGCCCTCAAGGACAACATTCGACACGAGTGCGAGAATCTGCAGCCCGAAGTTTTTGCCGAAGTGATGAAAAATGCCATACAACGAGCCCGTATGGCAATCAATTGTAACGGCGCCCATTTGGCCGATATCATCTTCTCGAAATGACCAATAAAATTCCAAAAGTTCAAATAAATATAATCAAAAAACAGAATATACGTTTTTTATTTAGAAAAAAAAATGAAAGCCAAACAACATCGGATGACTTCTTTTGACCCACCTTGTAGACGTGAGGGACCATTTTCGAAAACAGATTTGTGTTTAGCACTCAAAAATCAGCTAAGATCACCACCAACCCTTTGCCTACTGTTATTTAGAAGACCTTTTTTTAGACATTTATATCAAAAGGTGAAGAGTGATGATTTGGTCCCTTATGGGCGAAACCGCTGAACCGATCTTCTTTAACGAATTTTTCACAGTAAGTTTATGTCAATCAGGAAAGTGTCAGGGACCATTTTCTGAAAATTGTTAAAATTTGATTTGTGACCGGTTGCTAGCACTCAGAAAGTTAATCTGCTTATTGATTACAAACGGTGTCGATAGTATGGGAAGACGAAAATACTTGTTCCAAGTAGAAAATTTGTATCCATAATACCGCGAAAATTTAAAACAATTTAACATTTGGGGATAATTAGTGTTTCGACGATTACTCGTCATACTTTTAGGTTTACAGGTCTCTTGTGTAGTGAGTTTTCTAACTTAATTCTTCTCTCTAGTCGTCAGACATTTTCCCAAAGCTGTGAGCAATATCTCTCCAAACAAGCTTTATTATGCTCTCAAATAGTAAGTTTTTATTTTCCAGTTTAAGTGGGTAGCGATAGCTAATAAGCAAGTGAAGGCTGTTGGCCTTTAGCTTTACTTATTTTAAGTTTATTTGAATCAATGTGCTTGCACCGTGTGAGCCTTCTGACAAGGTGTCCACCAACGAAAACAGCATTGGTTTTGCGACTTGTTTAAACTTTTGCTCGTTGATCTTTATGAGCGTCAGCTGAGTCGCTCGCTTTTCCAAGACAACATGGGAACTGCAAGCGTCAAGCTAATAATATCTGACATCTCATAGCATGCTAATGCAAGGTACGGGCTTGGAGTCGATTAAATTAAACTTTTGTAGGTTTCAGCTGCGTTTCAGATTCGCCGTAATTTCCAGATAACCCAGTCAAAAAGTGGTCAATTTAAACCCCAGAATAAATTAAACTGCCTACTTTTGGGTGCACTTAACTACTGTGCCACGCTTAGTGCATAATTATAAAACAAATGAGCACAACTTTGTATACTCACATCATTGACCAACACCAGCTCATGTCTGGTTCCACGGGCATATCCCGTGACGCGTGTAAACTCCGTAACTAAATGCGACATAACCACCAGCAGGACAAACCAAACGAATCGGTCCATGGCCGTGATAATTATCTGCAAACAAACCGAAAAAAGAAAACAGAATTGCAATTAAAATCAGCTCGATTAAATGACACTCATCACATCACCCACACACACACACACATCATTGTTAAAACTCATGCTTGATCTTGGCTGCGATTCAATAATGTTAATGCCACTCCTCACACTCCACAAACGGTCAACACAAAGTCAAGTCTCAGTCATGCAACAACTCTTTGCCACTCTTGATCATGCCTCGGCGGCCAACAACGTTCTGAGAAGCAAACACAACCGGCTCATTGGTTTTGTGCCAATGAAATCTTTTCATAGACTAAACGTCGTCGCAGGCTTTGGACTGTTGCAGAATGTTTGTGCTGGCGGAGATTCTGAAATGTGGATTAGCACAAGGCCAACTTGCCGCGTGGCGTTTGCCAAGCGTAACCAGTTTTGTTGTTGAATGCATCGAGTTTTTCCACCTCCCCCTCAAGTCGAGCCAAGGCAAGGCAAGGGTTTGCATAAATTAAGTTTACAGTTCAAATGTTTTGAACTTTTCGCCTCCCGCATCAAACGGAAAACACACAAAATAAATCAAAAATCCATCAACATTATCTGTCTGCGTTTGCTGTGTGTCTGCGTGATATCGTTTCAGACTTCTCAGTCAGCCAACCGTGACGAAAACAAAATTTGTCAAGCCAGGGGAGCGGGCAATTGCAATTGTCTTGAAATAAAACACTGAAATTAGTTGAATTTTTATTTTTACAGCCTCTCCTCATGCTCATTCTGCTGGAGCCTTGACATGGATAACATAATGATTAGAGGTGCAACCAAGTTGCCATGTAATTAACTAAACAATTAAGCAAATGTTCACCCTGACCCTCGCTAAGAAGGTCTTGAATCGCCAAAGATTCTGCTCATTTTTTGATAACAAAAAAAAAACGCTTAAAACAAAGCAAACACTAAAAACAACATACCAAATAAACTTCACAGTTTAAATGCTGAAATTATTAAAATTCATTTAGTTAAGGCATAAATCAAGTGTAAAGCCGTGATTCACTGAAGTAGAAAAAAATACACACGCGCACACACACACACACACACATACATCAAATGTGACCCCCAGTCAATGCGAACTACAGACTAGGATTCTGGTTTTTGTACACAAGCCAAGTGTAGGGGGACGGTGAACCCAAACGGTTGTTTAACAAAATGATATCTGTATTGGCATAATCATGCGCATTTTGAGCTTACATTATTTTTATTTTTAAACTTTCATTAAAGCGAAAGTCGAAATGCTTTTAAAGAAATTCATTTAACCCAACACAAACTAAAGCACATTTCCAAAAATAGTCATTCGAACAACGCATATTTTATTAACAATCCCAATTGCATGCAAAAATGGAAGATTTTATTTGGCCAACATATAGGCACAATCTTAATTTGGTTAAATAAATTTTTAAATAAAAAAAATTGATCTCTCTTAAAGTTCTGTGACAACGATGGATTATTCAAACGATTAGCAAACCATCCGAGGTCAAAATCTCTAAAGATTTCCGTGGTAAAGACTTTAAGGTCAGTTTCTTATTCTCATCAAAGTTTAAAGTGATTTTGAAATGATCGATTACCTATATGGCCTTTATTTTTTCATCAAATTCTTAACAAAAGTTGGTTGAAATTTGATAAGCATTAGAAACCTTACCAAGTAAATCTAATTTATCAAAATCTCGTTTGTCAAGAAACTCCTCCAAAACAGCTCGACCAAGTTTTATGAAATTTCTGATGTGAAACATTATTCATTTCTGTACAAAAGATTTCAGTAGAAGTAAAATTTGATTTCAGCGTCACGCGTACTGAGCATCGAGTACTTAGTACCGAGTACTTAGCATCGAGTGCTTAGTATCGATTACTTAGTATCGAGTACTTAAAATCAAGCAATTAGAATTGTGTACTGAGTATTAAATAGCCAGTATCGAGTACTTAGTAGATTACACTGAGCATCGAGTGCTTAGAATCGATTACATAAAATCGAATACTAGGTATCGGTACTGAGCATCGAGTACTAAGAATCGAGTACTTAGTATCGCGTACTTAGAATCGAGCAATTAGAATTGTGCACTGAGTATCGAATAGCCAGTATTGAGTACTTAGTAGAATACACTGAGTATCATGTGCTTAGAATCGATTTCTTAGAATCGAATACTCAGAATCGGTACTGAGCATCGAGTACTTAGTATCGAGTATTGAGTATAGAGTACTTAGAATCGAGCAATTAGAATTGTGTACTGAGTTTCGAATTGCCAGTATCGAGTACTTAGTAGAATACACTGAGTATAGAGTGCTTAGAATCAATGACTTAGAATCGAATACTGAGTATCGGTACTGAGCATTGAGTACATAGTATCGATTATTTAGTTTCGAGTACTTAGTATCGAGTACTTATAATCGAGTAATTAGAATTGTGTACTGAGTATCGAGTACTCAGTATCGAGAACTACAAATCAAGTTCTGAGTATCGAAAACTAAGTATCGAGTACTGAGTATCAAGTACAAAGTATCGAGTACTTAATATCGAATACTTAGTATCCAGCTCTTAGAATCGCATACTAAGGATCGAAAAAAAAGTATCGAGTTTTGAGTATAGAGTAAGTTACAAACACACATATGTAAAAATAGCATATCATATACAGCTTGTTTGAAATGAAGGCTTCCTTTGCGTTAGCCACACTCACAACTTTTTGTTTGAATTATATTTGATAGGGATGAGAATAGGTTGTGAAGTACGTCATAGCCTTAAGTGATTAGGGTATCTTTATGGAAATTGTTGGTTTTTTGTTTATTTTTTTGACAGAACATTTTATTTTCATTTGGCATCAACAAATACCTATGTACATATAACCACAAATTTTGAAACTCCAATCTGTACCCTCTCATTTAATAATCGCGATTTTAGACTTTTTGTATTTCAGCAGCATAAAAAAAGTATAGCGACATCTGTCATTTAGCAACATAATTATTAGTCATCTCGAAGTGCCCTCTGAATCACCTTTAAAAAAAAACAGTACAAGTTAATGAAAATGTTTTCGATTCAACTAGTTTAGAATAACAGCTCAACTCGTAGATCAACTCGTTGTTGATTAGAATCTTAGTCATTTTGTTATGTCATTTTGTAAGGCAGTTTTATATCACGCAAAACAATCCATTTAATTTCCAGATTTTTTAAAATAAACATCAACACGAACGTGCGTTAAATTACTTGCATAATGGGATTGTAAAGGTACTAATTTTTCTTACCCAAGTAAAAGGTATCCGAAATTTCGTGTACCTAGGTAAAGGCAAGGTAAAACAATGCAAACCAAACTTAGAGGCTTTTTCAAAATTTTATCAAATTGAATAGGTAAGTAAAGGGTGATTTTTAAGCTATTATCTTTTTGGCAACACTGGTTTAAACAGCTCACGCACGTTTTGTGTTTTGTTTCACTGTCAAACATCTTCAGTTTGGTCTATAATTTAACCATGAATCGTCTTACAAACGAACAACGCTTGCAAATTATTGAATTTTATTATCAAAATGCGTGCTCTGTTAAGCAAGGTCCTCGCTCGCTTTTCCATTTTATGATCAGTTTAATCGACCCACTGAAGCGGCTATTCGGGCTATTGTGACTAAATTTCGCACCAAATTTACATTGTTGGACATAAAACCACCAACACGCTTACGTAGAGTGTGAACTGAAGAAAATATCGCAGCTGTATCGGCCAGTGCTATAATGACCATCAATTATCGATTCGTCGCCGTTCGCGGAAAATTTTGCAGAAGAAATTTGGTGTGAAGCCTTTCAAAATGCAGCTGGTGCAAGAATTGAAGCCGAACGACCTACCACAATGTAGAATTTTTGGTGAACTTTTTTACCGAAAAATTGTGTTCAGCGACGAAGCTCATTTTTGGCTCAATGGGTACGTAAATAAGCAGAATTGTCGATTTTCGAGTGAACATCAGCCAGAAGCATTGTAAGAGTTACCAATGCATCCAGAAAAAGTCACAGTTTGGTGCGGTTTATGGGCTTCTTCAAAGATGATGCAAATCGTAACGTAATTGTGAATGGTGAGCGCTACCGTGAGATGATAAGCAACTTTTTTTTGCCCAAAATCGCGTTCGGGACCGGTCAATTGGCCGCCTAGATCGTGCGACTTAACGCCTTTAGACTATTTTTTGTGGGGCTATGCTAAAGCTCATGTCTATACAGACAAGCCCGCTTCAATTGACGCATTGGAAGACAACATTGAAGCATTTATTCATGAGATACCGGCCGAAATGTTGGAAAGAGTATGTCAAAATTGGACTAAGCGGATGGACCATTTGAGGCGCAGTCACGGTCAACATTTGCATGAAATAATCTTCAAACAAATAAAGATTTCATGCATTTTTCTGAATTTTTTTTTTTTTTAAACTTTCCTATAGCTTTTAAAAAATCACCCTTTAGTTAAAAATGATACCACCTGTACAGTTGATCAGCCTCCTTGTGATGTGTTTGCGTATTTAAAGTTATGTAAAAACATAACATGACCTCTAGCCGGCTAAAACCTGCCAGTTTGAATATCATAAATGTCTTTTAAATAGTCACAATATATAACCAGAAGTTTCAAAGAAATGGCGCAAAAATATTCTAAAATTTAACACACTGTGACTTCCAAAATTAGACAGCGATGTTTCCAAGATGAGCCCGAGATGTTCCACAATTTCTTCCAAAATAAGCACAAAAAGGTCTTAAGACGTTATCAAAATGTCTCTGGAAGAAGACCGAAAGTTTGTAAAACGTCCCAAAAATGGTTCTAAATTGAGCACAAAATGTTACTAACGCCACACCTAAACGTTGATGAAAATCGAACAACGGGTTTTAAAAATTGTATAAGATGCAAGTGAGGGGAAAGAATTAATTTGTAATTCTAAAAGTGGCACCTTGAAAATTTGTTAGGACGGAAAAAGATAGAATTAGGGAATGGAAAAAGTATAGGACGACCTAAACTTAGTTGGGAAAAACAGGTGCTGAAAGACATTAAGGCGCTTGAACTGACCAACTAGTGCCAGCTCGCACAAGACAGAGGCGAGGGGCGGGCATTAATAGCAGCGGCCGAGACCGTCAAACGGTTGTGATAGAAATATCGGGCCAAATAAGAAGGCGAAGAAGAAAAAGATAAAATTGAATATGTGTGATCTAACTTTACTTCTTTTGCATACAACTTCTTCCATTCTCATACTTTTCTCAAATTGACGATTTTGTATTACTTATAAATTCAAAACTGTCTATGAGTTAAAATAAAGATAATCCTATTACCAAAATAGTCTATCATTTACATACTTTGAATCAAACAAACTATTTTTAAAATATAATCCTTGAGAAAGCATCAAGCATAATTCTGACTCTTGCTATTCCTGCTGAACCCTGTGCCTTCATCAAAGGTTCCTTAAGCCGTCTCAAAAATCCGTCTAAATGGGGAAAATGCTGAGTTGGCTATACAAGCAAAGTAATTAACATTTATTGACTCTGGCCAGACACGCACACTCAGACTTATTTACAAAAACCTGCGTAGGCCGCCACTTCAAGTTGTGTTGAACATTTTCGAGATTTTAATTTTTTTTTCTTTTTTGTCAGACCTCTCGGTTGTTGGCTTGCACATCCTGACACTGGCTATGGGTTTGGGTTCACGCCCACCGTTTCTGCCGTTGGCAACTTTAGCATGCGTTCTTTTACTGTTTGTTTGCGTTCGCGTTTAGACTTTTGTTTGCTGCTTTAATATTTGCCAAAGTTTTGACTAAGAACAACAAGCGATTTTTGTGCGCTAAATCAACAAAAATGAGGGGAACACAATAAACTGCGAGACAGTCTTAAGTGCTGGCGGCAATCGATGGCCGCGCAACTGTTGCTTGATCCAAAAACCTACTCCCTTTAATAATATTTTGAATGTAAACCACAACCACAAAATGTGTTTTTTCCAGTTTTTCAAAAGTAACCAAAATTTCATTTGCATTCAAATGCAAACAAAGTTGCTGGGACGTAAATATGTGCTTACATACTTATACAGTTACTGCAAGAAAAATGTCTAAAATAAAAAAAAAAGAAAAAAGTAATAATACTCTCGCTTGAAAACTTCGGCACTGAAGTTGCAAAAGTTTTAGGTGTGGTTTTTGTGTTATGCAAATAGAATTTCAAATAAAATGCATTTTGGGCACACATTTGCAATGCAATGCGAGAAGGTACGCATGTATGTAGATATGTACGTGTGTATTGGTGTGTGGTTAAACAAAGCTTTGCATATAAATCAGAAAAAGGCCGACACGAAGTTTTTGGGCCTGAGGTGACCTGTAATTTGTTTTCTCTTGTCCAAACAAATTCTTAATGTATCTTTTATTACAAGAATATACAGTTTGAACTATTTGGTAAGAGGTTTTGTCAATTGGTAGACATTGTTGTATGAAATTGCACAGAATTTTACTGATGGTGACTATTTATTTGCCTGTTGGGATTTATTGTATTTTTTAATGATTTGCTTAAATTGAGGTGGTGCTCTGGTGGTAGCCAGAAGATTTTGTTGTAGATTTAAGGGTCTTACTGTTTATAGTTACTTTCAGTACAGGGAGCAAATTGAAAATGTGTACAATTTGCATTATTTAGAGACCTTTTGGGAGGTTTAGTTTTTGTATACAGGGTGTGTTGACTAATGCTTAATGACCACGTAAGCTGTGAGTTGGCCCATAGCTGGCTTCGGCCAATAAATTAGTCCCACCGGAGTTTCGGAAAGCCGGAAGTTGGTTAACCGTTAAGATGTGATAAATTGGCTCTATTGTAAGCACTTAACTACTTTTATATATCTAATACAGGGTGCTTTTCTTTGAATATACTATGAAAATCTGTTTTTAGAGCTCTCATCTGATCATTTTTATATACAGGATGCTTTCGGGGAGTATTGAAATCAGGGGCCGGAAAAAACGCAATCACCTTTAAAAATGTGGATGTGCCATATACTTATTATTAAATTTTGCCGGAACCTGCAATTCCAGCGACTTAAAAAGACCTCAGTCCATTTTCTAGCTATTTGGGATGAGCAACATTTCTGATAAAACAGACTGGAATCCATTTTTTTTTTTAAAAATTTTCCCATTTTTAAATTTTTCAAATTTTTAAAGTGTATTTTAGCTTTGGAACTGATAAAAATACCACTTGAAAAAAATCATCAGAAATATCAGATATAGATACAACATCGTTTTATACGTGTAAGAAATAGTAATTTATGGAGATCTGTTTTCGAGTCCCAATTCGGTCAATCAGAACAAGTTAAAAGATTTGACAAACAAGGCATTAATCTCCATTTACACGACCTGATCGTTCAGCTGAGTTTTCGCCTGAGTGGCTGCCAGCTCGTGTAAACAGGCGTCTGAGTAGGCTCAGGTGAGTGATCAGGCGAAATAGAACCGGTTCTAATTGACCTGACCAGTCAGCTGAGCGTCATAGGGTTGCCTGATTGAAGTGAGCTAGCGTTGCCACTTCGTGGCTTTCGATATACATTTGCTATCGATTTATTGGTATCGGTTTGGTTTTTGTTTATGTCAAATCACGGCTTATTGATATAATACATTAAAATTGCAAGCAGCAACCCAACCAAATAAGAAGGTAAGTGTGTATGATTTGTATAACTATTTATCCTAATACTTACAATCATTACACTACTTTTCAAGTCATCTGCAAGAGCAGATTGTACAGAATTGCCACTTTGGAAAAGTTTGCTGCACAATTTGAGGGCAAATCACTTGTGGATTAAATTCCAAAATAGGCAATCGCCGAGGCCAATACACAAATGAACTAGGTCATTTTCATAAATCAATGGTTCTGTAACTGACTCTACTGAGCTACTCAGTCACGTGTAAACGCTGAACTGCGTTGCTCAACTGAGTTGCTCAGCTGACGAAAACTCAGCTGAGCGATCAGGTCGTGTAAATGAAGCTTTAGTCAGAAGATTAATGAAAATATTATTGGGTTTTTGGAAAAAGAATCACCTAACAATTTCGACTCCTCGTGATTTCATCAATCTTGAAAATGGGATTGACATATATATTTAAGCCTCGTACTTAGAATGACAAAAAAAATGAGTCTCGGTGGAAAGTCAAAATGAGTCAATTTACACGAAATATTGGGACGAAACCAATATTTTCTTGATCTGAGGAAAACACATAACAACATAAAGAAAATTTTGGATATTCCATAACAGGACAATGCATAACAATTCAGTAGCAATAGCGACTTCACAAAAGAAGGATTCTCAGTGTCTGTTTGCAGCTTGTAGAAATAGTAAGCTTTTTACTAGCTTTATTTATGCGAATTGTAACACTTTAATTCCTAATAAAGTGGCCACGAAATAATGTTCCGATGTATGTACATGTGATTCGATGTTTGACTAACAAGCCATTTGTTAGTTTATTTAGTACAAAATAGTCCAATAAAAACCACAAGTGTCACTCAATTTTATTTTGTAGTTTAATGCGAAATAAGCGAGATATGGGTGTTGTGCTTGATGCGAAATGAGCATGTACCACGAGACCGAGACAAAGAAAGGGTATTCCGTGTGAAGCCGAGGCCAAATGCCCGCTGGTTAACTAAACTACGGAATGTACTTACACAGATAAAAAACAGGGTAAGCCCGTATATTCTTGAGTCGAGCCGAAAAAGAGATTGATTTGTACCAAGAATCCTAGATTCAATCCCAAAAAACAGGATCACCTTAAGCCGTTCCGGGACTACCCTGTTCCAATCCCGTTTCGGATTGATTAAGGATTTTGTTTTTAATGTAGCAGCTTCCTATTAGCAATGCGTTTGCTATGAATTCTAGTTAACAACAATTATGCATCTAAATAACGCGTGTGAGTTGAAACCGATATGTCTGTTTCGAGATCCAATTAATAACTAATAATGCGTGTTGGCTGCCCCAAGCTAAGCAAACGTCGATGCTGCTGCCGCTGCCCAAAAGTTGGAGTAAAAGGAATTGTGATAGATGAGCGCGTTACCGTTACAACGGCATACGCATAGAGCGATAGAATGCAATCGGCACAGACACTGCCGCCTGCAACTTTAAAATATGTGTGTGTGTTTGTATATGTTTGTGTTCAAGCGACACAGTGGGCAAGATGCAAAACAAACAATGAGTTTTAGCGTAAAGTTGCATCACGAGACTAATAGAAATGAATGATTAGGTTGTGTTGGCTGCGTGACCCAACAAAGCTCTCATTAAAATAATTTTGATATACAAGGTGCTTTTGGGGAGTATACAAATACGAGTCGGAAGTAAGTCTACCTGAAAGAGGATATAACCATTAAGATATTTTTCTTAAGTGAAAGTCCTTGTCTACAGTTCAATGTTCAATAAAGGGTGCTTCAAAGAATATACAACTAAAAGCCACCATATAGTCTACTTAAAACTTTTTTATAAAGCAAACTTTCTAATACAAAATTCAACTTCTCTTTATCTATGCAGAATACAGGGTGCATAAGAAAATCCGGATCAACGAGAAAGCAATGCTAACTTCGTCTTTGCTGAAGTTTAAATACACTTGAAACTTTTGTGACCACTGACTTAATTTTGTGACAAATGACGTAATTTATAAGCTTTATGTCTTGTGTGATTGGAACACTAAAAAAAATTTGTATGGCAGCTACAAGAAGTGACCATCCGATTTTCGCGGCTCTGACATATGTGCAGTGAAAAGATATCTCTTTGCAAAATTTCAGCTCGATTGCTTCAAAAGTGAGGGACTAGTTTGCGTAGAAACAGAAAGACGGACAGACGGACGGATGGACAGAACTCAATCGACTCAGCTCGTCATGCTGATCAAGAATATACATACTTTATGTGGTCGGAGATAATTCCTTCTATGCGTTCCAAGCTTCTGGGCAAAATTATAATACACTTTTTAATTGTATAAAAACTGCAGGATCGGGTCCGGACGGCATTGTCCAATAGGACAAATAATAGATTCTATTTGCATTCTATGTAAATTTACGTTATACAGGTGTATAAAGGTGGACTTTTTGGGATATAGACCTATCGCATAGACACGCCATTCCTGTAGATTTATACAGTTCATCGGAAGTTAAAGAAATGGTTAACTTCAGGTCAGGATCGGGATGGGATTAAGGTAAACTTTCTGCACACAGAAAACCAGATTAGCCACACGCAGCGGGAAGAAACGACAATCCTTAGCGAAGTGTAGTTTGCCTTACACGCTCGTTGTAGAAAAACAGAAACTTAAATGTGGCATGTAGAAATGAAAAAGTAAACAAAACATGTACAAAAGCTTAATGCTCCGTGGATAAGGGCAAACAGTTTATTTTCAAATTACTTCAGCATATTTCATACCGCGTGTGAAAATTCTTAACGAAAATTCAGCTCAACACAGTCCTGAAGAGTTATATTTTTTCATTTAGAAAATTGTTCTTCACCTGTAAATTAAGGTTTTCTAAATAAACGTTAAGGATTTCAAATGCTGAATGCTACATCTATAAAAATCTACACGAAACGTGCTGTTGATCCCAATCGCTTATTGTCGCTAATCCTTCCCTTTATAACAGTGATTTGCGGCATTGCCGCGTGAGTGGTTGATAATCGTTTGGGCTAAGATGCCGGCAATTGTGTTTAAATTCCCGTTACAATGTAAATAAGTTGTTAGTTCGAATACCTGACAAGGTAAGTGAAAAAAACTACATTTTGATCCAGTTTCTACATATTTTGTTTCCTCTGTGTACAAAAGTTTAATTTTGAATTCCTTGCCAAACTTTGGAATATCCCAGTCGGACTTGACTGCGTGCCAGAAGCACATCCCGTATTATGATTCAAGTACAAATGGTAGGTAGTATGAAATTCAACAGTTTACAATCATACAGTTCAGATGTGGTCATCCGCCATACAGTTCAAATAACTTATCACTAAATATTAAATTTGTTTTCGCTAATTAATGTTAATTGTGTAAATTAAAGAGGTTACTGCGATTTAAGAAAATGAAAAAATAAACAAATATTTAGGAGGTAACCAAATTCAAAGAAGATACAGAGTAATGTTTCAACTGCTCGTTGAACCTGAACTGAATTAAGTTATTAATTGAAGGCATTTTCTCAATTTTACTTTCACTGCAATTTTTCAGAAATGGAATTGATTCAGTTTCTCGCAAAACAAAGACGAAAGCGAAAGTTGGCCGGTGAAAAGTAAAGAAATTGGTAAATTATGCACTCGTACAGTTGCCAAATGTATATTAAGTTTATTTGCCTTAATTCTGAGATCAATTTAGAACTTATTTATATTATTTGAGTTGCATTTAAGTCTTAAACAGAACTGAAAAATTTTATTTTGTAAAATGTCTCGAGAAATTGGCAGTGCCAGCCAAAACGAAAAGTAAAATTTTAAGGTCTGCCTCTGTCATTCCCAGATGTTCTATTTTCGATCGTTTCGCTTGATTCTGATTTCATTTGGCCCGTGGTTTGCCAAAAGAAAAAGTAAGCAATTTCATTCGGAGTTGAGAACAGCGAAACCAAACCGAAACGGAATTGCATTCGGTTTACTTTTCAAAACGTAGCGGAATTGAGAAGATGCCAGTAAACCTTAAATTCAAGTTATTAAATTTTTTATATTTAATTTGTTTATTCCTTTTTGAGTTTCTAATTTTAAGGTCAGGAGAGACAGGGGGTAAAGTTTCATTGACTGCATACATCTCCATTTTGAATCTTAAGTAAAAGATGTCCTTACCAAATATGAACTGCGTATTACTAGAGACTTTCAGTTCGTAAATATTCATATCTTATCTTCCTTAACGAAGTTTGCCAGCAGGCTCTTGAAACAGCAATACGGACTACCAGCTATCTTTTTTGTGTGTAGACTAGTGACTTTGTTGTTGCTCGTTCAAAATTGTATAATAATAATTATCTTTTCATATTAAATTAATTATTAATTCTCACCGCATAATTTCCGGTTGCCTTTCTTAGATCAACAAAATTTACACTTTCACATCTCTTGACTTTTGTTTGATTTGATTTCCAACAATTTCGCCCATAATTAGCCACATTATGCTTAAGAAATTTGCATTTCACTTAACTGTTTCCCTTTGGATGTTACTTTCTATGGAATTTGATTTGTTTTTAGCCCACAGCTGTTTGCTTTTCCTTTCTGCTACCAAGAATTCTTATACTAATTTATGCAAATTTTATCAAACCTAATAGAAAAGCTTAAAGTTCTTTGGTCTGTCTAGCAGGCAGGAAAGCAAAAGCCGTTTGTTTGTTTATGCGCTAATTGTTTTTATTGATTAATAAGTTTAATAAAATGTTGCCAACCCTTTGGAACTTTTTTTGTTGCTGTTGTATTGAGTCTCGAGTGCCGCTTGAAACAGTTTCGTTTGACCATTTCAATTTTTTTTTCTGTTATTTTTTGTTGTTTTTAATGAGGCAGCACTAATTAGCAGCACAGCCAGTTCCAGTTGCTTTCAAGTGGAGCCTCTCATCCAAAAGAGTGCCTGGGGCTGCTATTTTGTTAATGGGATTTTGTTTTTTTTTTTTTGTGATAGAATTTTTGGCAAAGCAGGAACTCACCTCGTTTGTGATATAGACACTGCGTGCTGTCATTTTGGGCAACTGATTTTTGGAGAAGAACTACGAGTATCGAATAAACTGAACTGCACATGTGCGCGTTTGCGTGGCAACTGACTGGGGGCAGCGCATGCGCTGCTTAAGTATTTATTTTCAGCACGTAGCAGTTCTATATTTACATTTCCAGATGAGAACACAGCCACCAGCCAGCTGATCATGATGCAGTCGATGGATACACTCAGGGAAAAATGGCAAGAAATTTTGTATTTGAGGCATGGACAAATGGTGTTAATAGAGGGGTTAGCTACGAAGTACTTGGGTTAAGCGCAAAATTCGTATTTTAAGTAGTTTTTTAAGATTTTTTTGATCCCGATTTGAGGGAATTGAAATATTTAAGTTTTTCTTAGACCATTTAAACTATTTTAAACTGTTATTCTCAGTTCCAATTATCTTCTAAGACGATCATTTTTATATTTGAAATAAATTCAAATGAAAGCGGTTAGAATCTCACTGACGAGTGTAGATTGGTACTAGACGAAACATGTCTGGGAAACCTTAAACATATGTTCATACCATTGTTCTTGATTTCTTGAGGATTATTGAATTATAATCACTCCCCGAACTTGAGACGTCTAATCAAGCAATCTGACGTTCTTCTGACGTTTAGTAAAATCCAACAGATTTTGGAATCATAAAGTGTATTCATATAGCAGTCACAAAATATGTTTGATTTAATTTTTTGTTTGAATCAAAAAGGTAGTAAAGATCTTAGAGCAAAAGTTCAAGAAGATATAACTGTGTGGCTACACTTAATCAGCAAAGTGATAGAGCCAGTTGAGAAGTTTTAAATTAAACATTGCCTTCTTTTATTGACAAGGAATTGTACCACTATTTTCCACTCAAAGCAAGAAATTTTAGACACAATTTTATAAACTGCTTTCCAGAATTGTCAGAACTATTTAAGACCTTAAGAAGATTCGTTTCTAAACTAAATGTTTTGTTCTTCTAGTACAGGCAAAGTCAAGACCCACTTTTAAGTACAAACCGATCATACAATCGTAGTTTCTCTGAGTGTATCTTGTTTTGTTTGCAGTCATCGGATGTAAAAACAGTTGACATTTTATGTGTTCTGTTTGGCAGCTTTCTTTACGCCAAACTGGGAGAAAAAAAAACAGAGAGAGAGAGGTAGAAATTGAAAAACTGGTTTAAGGAAAAGCGGACAGTCCACTTTCTGAGTACTTAATGACACACTTTTTTTTTTAATGCGTGGAGCTCACAGAGAACGGGAACTATTCAATGTGCTCATTGCCCTCAATGCCAGAGAGAATCTGTAATTCAATGCAGTTCACTGAACCCGCTCGCGTAGTGGTTCACCTCTGCTTGACCGAGTTTCAGTGCAGGCTGATGGCGTTCTACTTGCAAATGATGACGGCGTCGATGATGATATGTTTATGCATATGAAACCGGAACTACCTTGAACTCGCAAGTGGATTGCATCTGCTTAATTATGCAATGCGATAATCGAAACGCCAAAACGTCAGAGATCCACAAAACCGAAACCGAAATCGAAAACAAAACAAAACAGAAAACAAAAATAAGGCTACGACTAAAACAGAAGCTGGTGTATGGAGATTTACAGTAACCGAAATGGAAATGAATATGCAAAAATAAATGACAATCATTTACACAAATTAATATAAAGTATAGTACCTGACTTTAATGAAGGCAAACGCATTGCTCAATGTCTTGCGGGCAAAAAATCGAACATGTTATGGATTCTTAATTATTTGACTGTGTACTTCTTGGATTAAATGAGGTTTTAGGAATGGTAAGCCAAATGAAGTGATTTGACGGAAAATTAATTAGAAAGCCCAGTTTTACCGCTTAAAGATTGAAAATAGTGAATTACCACCCGCTGTGGCACAACGCGAACTGTTCAAAGTACTATTCGAACCTTTGGTAATTTGCATAAGAAGGATTAAGTTGTAATACTTTTAAGAACAAATAAACTCAAACCACTTAAGTCGCATAAGGTACAATGTAGATACTATAAGTAGTACATTAAATGAATCTATATCTAATTCTGAAGATATTTTGCTATATATAGCAATGTAAGTAACCTTTCCCCAAATTATATATAAGAGCCTTATCAATTTTTAAGTTTCATGAGAGGAATTTGAGGGCTGTTTTGTATTGAAAATTCTGAACAGACATTAGGGATCGCAAATCAAATTAAATCAAGTCTTCTTGTTAGCAAAAGGTTTGAGTAATGTTTAATCGACTCTGCTAGAACAACAGCTTGTTTGCTTCATCACCAAAACCATAACTAAGTTTTTAATAAGCTCCTGCCTTGAAAGTACTCTTCAAAAACTATAATAAATCAACCTAATTAACCTGATCATATTTAATTTATTGATTTTATCCCAGCACTACAAGTACAAATAGACTTATATTGATTGTGCTAGTCACTACAAGGGTATTTTTACTCGCTATGGAAATAAAACTAGATCCCACATATTCAGCATTATAATAAAAAAACCTTAAGAAGAGCTAATGTTCTGAGTAGGATTGTGGTTAAATGCTCCAAACTTTTGAATGAACTATGGCTCAACAATTTGGCATTTAGTCTGATGTTTCATATTTTTATTAATCAAATCGCATTGATTTTATTGTGTAACATTCACAGTAAAGAAAATTGGTATTCAAAATAATTTTAAGGTCTTCAGTTGAATTTTAGCGAGCAGATAGAGTTCATTCCTGACTTATCGGAGATGGGTCGCAAGTGTTAATCGAATTTACACATGTAATTACCCTCTAGTACGGCAGGGGTCAGTCACAGTGCTTTCGTCAATCCAGCGTTGCTCTATGTACGGTGATGCGTCGTGACGACAACGATTGAGGCTTACTTCGCTTCTCGGCATGGCATTGCGTCTAACGAGCGTCGCTCATGTCGGTTCCTGCATGGCATTGCGTCGATCTAGCGTGCCTGGAGAGCCGTTAACAAATTGAGCGGACCACGCCTTGCTAAATACGTCAGTCGAACACATTGTGAGGGGTATAAGGGTGGGTCGACGACAGTCACAAAATCGCCAACGAAACGTGATTACAGCGTCGGTCGGCCGTACTAGAGGGTTTTTAAAAAAAAATCTCTTCTGCCCTTTTTTGCCGTTTGCCGAAATTCAAAAACAAAGAAAGATTGATTAATAGGTCTTTCAGCAGGAACCCTTTTTTTTAGAAGGTGAATTATACCAATTCATATTTTTGAATAAAAGCTATAATATCTTCTGTGACCTATCAAGTAAGAGAAAAATCTTTAAGTCTTTAAATATTAAACCGAGTAGTATTCTAAAGCTTAGTACACTTTAGAAAAAAAGTACCCAAGATTAAAAAATCAAACTCTTAAAACTGGGCTTAAAGATATTGATTTTATCTCGACCTTCGGATTAAAAATTTCAAGCATCAAGTCGAACTAGATCGAGGTTTATACAAGTTCGAAAGGCTTGAAACAATCCTGAAAAGAATATATCAATTTTTTCGGAAAAGGCTAATGTCAATCTCGAATCCGTACTTTAAAGTAAAATAATCCTGACTCGAGATTGAAGTGTTATTTAAAGTTCGGATGTCCCATGTAAAAAGCGACGGAGCTAGAAAGAATAACTGTAGAGGCAAGAAAAATCTCTCTCACCAGTACCATGAGACTAAATGGGTACACACACATACGCAAAGGCTTCTATCAATTTATGATAGCCTTAAACCATTTAATTTTTCTGAATTCCAAACAGTTAAAGCAATGCTGGCATGAGGAGAAAACTAAAGTCTATTACAGATAGAACCAGGGTAATCAAACAAATAATGACCTCGAGCCGGCAAGAACTTTCTGGTTTGAAAATCAACAATGACAATCAATACATAGACAAATCAATACATGTACAGTGTGCATGGCACACACACATTCTCATATAGGTTTTATTCCATGTGAGATAAATTCGGGATCAAGACAAGAATGGCGAAAATGAAAAATCTGAGATCAAGTCAATCCTGAATTAATGAGTCCTTGACATTTTGACGGCTAACAAGCACTTTGACTAAATTTAATTATTTTTACAATTTAGTGGCAACGCCACGAGGTTCGTGTGGATTTTATGACCCCGCTGTTTGTTTGTCTCCGTACACAACGTTAAACGGCTGCCGTCAAACCGTTTTCGAGCTGTTTTAAACACTTTTCTATAAGGAGTTACCTTGCTTAAGCCATGATTTTTCCAAACTTGAATACTATATGTCAATACTTGACCTTGATCTTAGTGGAATTGTAAGTTTAAATCTAATGTTATAACAGAGCTGGCCAACAGTGGTCTCTTTTTACAGGCAGACAGAATAAAAGTTTACCCAGGGACACCATGACAAAAAGGAACCAAAATGATATTATCCCTAGGCTCTCTTTGATCAACCAACGACTGTTTTTTATCGCTCTCTATGTTCATTTGCTTCCATGATACACTTTGCTAGACAGAATCTACAGAAAGTGTCTTTTGCGCTTGTATGTGTATTGCGCAAGTGCCCTGATAAACTGCAATTGTGTATGCGTGCAAGTGAGCTTTTAACCCAACAACAAAATCTTAATGCAACAACAACCAAAAAACTAAACAATTTGACCTGACACTTGGCTTGATTTGTTCAGTTGCTTATGCTCAGCAGCTTCGTGTGTTTTTCTCATCCAGTACCATGAAAAAGATAAGACGAGAGAAGCAAACATTGGTGTGCAAACATCACAAAAAAAAAATTGGTTGATCAGATATTGCGAGCTTTGATTTTAAAGCGCAAATAATAGTTAAGATATTCACGACCCCCAGTTGAGCTGTGGAGATGCTGAATTAAGGAATTTTTAAATATTTCACAAGTCTAAGACAAGAAGAATAGCACATAAAAATCTTAATGACATGTTTACAAAATATGTAAAATTCCCCAAGTCAACAATTCCGTAGCTCAACTGAGGGTTGTAAATACCCAAATGTTTATAAATATCAAAAATTAGAAGTAACTTAAGCTTTCTGAAACGACACAGCATAGCTACTGACTTGAAAATATACTCGAAGGCTTATAAGCTTGAAGAAAAAGTAAGAGGCGACGTTGCCACCTCCGATCAAGGATTGAACTTATTCATCCGCCTAATGATAAGTGTTGTGATTTGTAAAGCTAAGTTCACACGGGCAAACTAATTTGTCAAAAATGATGCAAAATTTGTCAAAATTAGTTTGACATGTGTGTGAACGTCAAATTAATTTGCTGCCAAACGCTTGTGTCAAACTGTTTGCCGAGTTTGCCAAGTCAAGTTTCCGGAAAATTTGCGTGCTGTCTGAACACAATGTGAACACTCTCTCGCAAACTGTTATCGTATTTGCCGAGTTTGTTCTTACAAGGCAAATGTAAGAACAAACGAAGGTAAACTTGTGATGCTTGTGTGAGTAATTTCAAGTGCAATGACGTTTGTAATTTTAATATTTAATTTGGATAAGATTTGCATAACTGTGTAAAAATGGGAACATTTATATTGTTTTATTGTAAAAACTGTAAGGCTGCATTGTTAGATAACCCAAACGATTCAGACGACTTGCTGCAAGGATGGAGTTGCGCATTGGCGTGACCTTTTTCGGAAATGATTGGCGCAAATAAAAATATATACAGGCCTGTTCCGAATTCCGAACGTTTTCAAAAAGTAAAAACGAAACGAAAACGAGCGTTTTACTTTTGCTGTTTCAACGAACGATTTTTTACGTTCGACATTCGAACTGGTCGAAAACAGCTGTGTGGCGGACGTGTTTGTGTATTCGTCACAGACAGAGTGCCTCACTCAATAAATTTATAAAGCCTATTCTTTTAATCCATTTTTTTTACTTAAACCAGTATTTAAATATTACATTAATAGTATATCAAATATGGGTAAACATAGCTAGAAATAGAAAAAGTGCTGTCCGATTAAATAAATTCTTATGCAGCAACCCTAAGCCTCCGTTGAAGGTCGAAATCGACTAAAAGTATTGGAATTCAGAACAGCTCGGTTTAGTCACGGCTGCTCGTTTTTTTTTCATGAATATATTATAGAAGTTTATAAAAAACTTGTAAAATTATACTTAAAACATTTAAGAATGATGTTAAACGACTTTAAACATGTTCAACTAATTTCGAATTTTTAGTTTATCATATTGGCGAAGAAGTTTAATGCTTTAATTTGCAATTACTTTTAATTCCGCGACCGCAGCCACGTTTTGAAAACGACAATTCTTGTCGATTTGCGGAATTTGGAACAGCAATCAACTCGATTTGCGGCAATTTCACTCGTTTTCGGAATTCGGAACAGGCCCGATAAATTAGTTTTACGCTGCATCCTTTGGTTTCCCTTCGCTTTACCCACGGACTCTCCCATTCTCTGCATTATATCTTACGATTGTTTTTTTGCAGAGAAGTTAGGGCAATAATTAACAAAATTCTTTTCCTTATAGCTTTGCCCATTTCTGTTTTTGCAAAAATATTAAGCGATAGAGTTTTCGATTAGCCCGATATTTTTATCGCACCAATTGGTTTGTGGGGAAACACAAAATTTTCGCATAACAAGTTTGCGAGTGTGATCACTAAGCCAAATTCTATGCAAACTTTCGAAGTTCAAACAAGTTTATTTGCAAACTAATTTGGCGTGCGTGTGAACAGCTAGACAGATTCGGACACAAGTCCGACAAACTCAGCCATCGCAGTATGTGTAAATTAATTTGCTTAAAATTAAAAACTTAGCTTAAGGAAACTTAGCCAACTCCCGGTCAAAGAAGGAAAGAAAAGATCCTCTATGTTCTTTCAACCCACTGGCGGAGATATTATGCAGTATTTTGTGTGTGTTTTTTTTCGTCACTAAAATGTTTTTGGTTCCAAATTGATTTTGGTTTGTATTTAAAATAGTTGCAAATGTTTACTAACAGCATTCGTAGGACTTTGGTATTATGTATGGGTTTTTTTGTAAACTTTATAATTTGAAGAACTAACAACCACTACTCCCATAAAAAGGTAACAAAGCGCTGACAGTTTTGGAGTAACTTAAGCACTTAATCAAAACTATTCTCGCCTCAAATAGCTTGTTCTATCCCAAGTCAATTAAGTGAAACGCCACTTAAAACCAAAACTAGTTTTTCATCAATGTGCTACAACTAATTGTCTGGTGGTTACTGATCTACCCCAAGAGCACTTTACATTTACACCACACGCTTACAGACGCCATTGAACCACTGTTTGCACACGTTGACCTTTCAAGCACACACGCACGCCCACACACCCGCTCTGCAGGCAATGAACCTCAAGCAGAAACTCAGCCAACTGGTTGGCCCTTTTTTGGTGTCTTTTACTCTGCTTAAACATTTATATTAAAAAGATAAACAAAATTCAGCCGGTGGTCGTTTGTGTTGACAGCCATTTGGGTATAAGTAGCTACGCCTTTTTTACATTTTTCATACAACAATTTGTGTTTGGCAATTTCACAAATTGTAAATCAACAGACGGCGTTGGGTTAAACTGCAATCGACAGTTATTGACCCTAAACTTGAACTAGAAACCGAAAATAACAAAGCGGCACAAAGTGAATAATTGAATTGAGTTGAACCGGCGGCTACCTGTCCGTCTCTCCGCTGACAATGCATAAAATTTGAATAGCCAAACTCACAATCAACAAAAAAAAAAAAAAAAAAAAATAAAAACAACGGTTTTGCACCTTTTGACTGGTCACACTTATGTATGACCAGCCAAGCAAGCCAGCGAGCAAGCTCGAGCCCCTGACATTGCTCAGGGTCATACATACATTTTATGACCAGTTTTGGTTTTTGTTTTGTTTTTGCTTTTTTAATCTCTGCCTTTTTGGCGCAATTTGTTTCTTATATTTTTTGTTTTGGATTCCCTTTAGCCACCCGCCGCAGCTGAACGTGAACTTTAAGCGGAAAACATCATCTTCGGTTTCAATTGATTTCGGAGACCCGAACCCCCAATCTTCAACACGTGCACGGCCAAGCTGTATAATTTAGTTTTGTTTAAACAAAAGAAAAAAATGTATTCAGCCATGTGTTGGATTGTGAATATTTTGTTTTTGCTCTTATGATTAGTGGGTTGACAGTGGGAATGAGCGAGATTTGTTTATGGAATATCAATTTAAGCGGCATTAAGTTTATTGGACCAGCACTGAATCACTCCAGGAATTAGTCAAAATATTTATGGTATGCCTTAATCAATTCTGAGAATATAAAGTGACGACACACATTCTAAAGATAAAATCTGCGTGTTAGCCCAAATTTGCGCTTCTCCCCGCATCATAAAAACCCCAAAAGAGAATTCCAGATTTTGTATCATGTGATGTGTATCTACACTGATACAAAAAAGTGCAACGTAAGACCGTATTTGATTTTGAATGCTAGAAACAGCATATTAACCCCAAATATATGGAAAGTTTCGGTAAGTTTTGAAACCTACCTTGATTACCACTCAAAATTTGTATAACACAAGTACTAACTTAGCAAGCAAACTTTTTAGTTTAATGCAGGAAAATAAATTTACTAATTAGTAATCATATTTAAGGTATTAGTGTGGCGTCACTTCACATAAAACAGCACAACACTTCAGTTTAATTGTGGGCATAATGATTCTGAGTTTTAAGTGCAAACACTTCTAATAAATCTTATAAGCACTTGAATGCCAAATCATTAACAAAAATAGTTAAATTAAAGTGTTAGTAGTTGCACTTGCATTGTTTTTATTTTTGAGTGTGCTAATATCTAATTTGGTATACGGCCACAGAGGGGAGAATATTTCATACTAAGTTGTCATTCAGTTAGCTTAGAATTTAAAAAATTTTCCATTTAGCTGCTCAAACAATAACTTAAATGTTCATACTTAATTTGACTGATCTATCCCAATGCAATTAGGTAGATAGATGTGCACTTAACCTGGCTAATGGTTCATCAATAAGCCCAACTAATTGTCCGATTACTGATCTACCTCAAAAACTGTGGGCGGGCAAGTGGTCAGCTAGCTGAATGTGTAATCAAAATGTGACGGAAATTTTTGAGTAATTTGTGATATTATTATTGCACTTGAAAAATTTTTATTTGTTTTTAATTTGTTGAGAATTTTTGTACCTAGTATTCGCAATTGTTTTGGTACACGGTTTTTTTTTATACCCTTGCAGAGGATATTATAAAATTGTGCGGATGTTTGTAACGCATTGAAGGAAGCATCTCCGACCACATAAAGTATATATATTCTTGATCAGCATGACGTGCTGAGCTTATTTAGCCCTGTCCGCGTGTCCGTCTGTTTCTATGATATCTCCTCCGTCAGTTTTAAAGCTATCTTAACCAAACTTGCACGAAGTCTTTTGGTACAAATAAATATTCTTAATCAGCATTAACAGCCGAGTCGATGTCTGTCTGTCTGTACTTATAAACGCACAGATCTCAGGGATGGTAAGATATAGATACTCGACATGAATGGGACAAAAACTTGTTATATTTACTTGCGGGCAATTTTCGAAACGCCCTCTTCCGCCCCCGCAATTTAGAAAAAACGTCATATCTCTGTCAGTCTTATAGAAAGAAGGTACGAACCTTCTGGACATGTTTTGAAATCAAGATTATCTATGGATCCGCCAAAGGAATGGTAGAGATCGGATGAACGGTTGTCGAGTTGTTAGGAAAACAAACAATAATGGGCAGTACCGGTCGCAATGTTATAGACGGACTTGACCGACTTTCTTTCTTGATTTGCTTGTTGGCTTGCTGAAAGCAATTTGGCAAACCACTAAAATTCTGCTTAAAGTTCGATTCGGTGGTTCAAGCCAGGTGCGGCCAAATAGAGAGGACAGTAAAATACTCCTTTCTCTCTCTGACACTCAGAGAAAATTGACTTCGGCAAGCATTCGGTGTGAATCGTTGAGTGACTTCGGGCCCCAGGGGCTATGCCTGGCCAGGCCTGGTTCAAACCCATTGTCAAGTCCAAGGTTCGGTTCGCGGACCGGTTCCTGGAACTCCTGAACCTAAGGTTTTAGTATAAACCTTGGTTTGCTTGAAACAAATACAATAGTTTGACTTTCGAATAATTAATACGTTGATAATGAAATTTATATACCTTCGTATTCTTATACTTAATCATGATATTCACTCCTTAAGTTATTATAGTTATAAAACCCATTAGCTGATATTCATACACAGTAAAAAATCAATCCAAAAGAGATTGAAAACAGTGTTATCCCGTATATTCCTATTCAAGAATCTTAAATTCAGTCCCAAAAGAGAAGATCACTTTAAACCGTTCCGGGATTATCCAGTTTAAAATCCCGTTTCGGTAATGTTGAGGAATTGCATAGTTTAAGATAATTAGCATTATAATTTCCAGGAGCTGTTCATCTATACGAAATAGCTCTTAAATCAGAAAGAACAAACTTAAGTGTTGAAAATGCTCCTTGAACTTATATTTGAGATGTTGGAACAGCTAGTATAGTCAAGGCAATATTGGTTAAGTCTTCGTTCTTATGCTCTTTCCAAAATTTTTAAACATTTGTCGCAGGGTCTCCGTAGTATGCAATTTACCAGGACCTCATTGAATCGGTGCAGAAGCATTTTCTCCTGTTTGCCTTACGTGGATTAAACTGGGAACCCCACCGTCGTTTGCCATCGTATGTGGATAGGCTCCGCCTTTTAAGCCTACCGTCTCTACAGGATCGTAGAACCTGCCATGGAGTTATGTTCCTTTATTTTGATTTATACCATTTGTTAAGTTCTGAGGGTTCCTTGTTTGTTAATGTTTCTAATATTTTATCATACTTTATCGTCTCAACAAAAGTAAATCTTTGCCTCCGCCCACTTGATGTGAGTCGGAGCACATCGTAAAAATGTTTTCCCAATTCGGATTAGGTTTAATATTTTTTAGTATGTTGACAGCAAATTTGTCAACTCTTTTTAAATAAATACAAATACAAATACAATTATATGTAATGTACAGTTTTCAAAGGACTCTATAAGATCATTTTATATTGGTCATTTATGTATTGCTTTCTAGTATTTCTTTCCTAAACTTCTCTTCTTCGCATTCAGACAAGTCGCTTTCGAAAAAATCTTTTTTAACATATCCTTTAAACACTTTGGCACGTCTTCAATGTGCTGCTTTGCAACTTTTTTTTGGACAGAAGAAAATATAGTTTGAAATCTCAGGTCTAAGAACACAAGCCAATATCGGGACTGATCTCATAGTTGAAGAAAGTTTGTCGATTCTCTTAGTTAGTTATAGTTGAGTTCCAGGAAAATAAAAACACTAACGCTGGCCCTTTAAATTTCTTTATATAGTAATAGTTATAGTATTTATCTGACCTGTCGTAGAATTGGAATTCTTCTTGAATTCAGATTTAGATTCAGATGCTAGAAGTGGACATCTTTTATCGCCAGTATGGAAATGAAAATCCATTAAATTTGATTAGAATCTTATCAATTTTCATGAAAAATCATCCACGCTTAGTAAGAAATGTAATCGTTTATACTAAAATCTCCATAGACTTTCAATATTTCGCTAGATGTATCGTTGAATATATATAAGGTTTGAGGAGTTACAAATATAAGGCGCCTGGTTCATGGCTCGGTTCGCAAACCCCCAATAACCCGATTAGAGCTTGGTGACCCCATCATATGCGACTCACCACCAAACCATCACAGAAATCGACTGTGGATATTGTTCGCGCACTGGCGACGTAATTCTTTCGATTTTTTCTTGCGGTTTTGTTTCAATGCAGCTGTGAGCAACTGGCCGGTGTGTCTACTGAATGCACTGAGTCCCATGTCGCGTTTCATGATAGCAAAATAATTTCGACCACTAGGTAGGATCTCGTAACTTTAGGGTCTTATCAATGGATTGTTCATATTTTGCTTAAAGCTGTATGGTAACTAATAGTAACTGATAATTATTTTGGGGTAGAGTGTCCAGAAGAAGAAGAAAGTGTGATCAGATTTAAAAAACCTTCTAATTCTAGTTTTAATTTTAAATTGGCATAATTATGCAAATGTTGGGAAAAAGGTTTAACAATATTAACTGATAATGCAAATTTGTATATCGACGAAATAGTTCTAAGTAATTTGCTTTGCTGGTGTCAAGGCATCACTGGTGTCAGTCGCGTCGTTAACGACAGGTAATGCATCACAGCGCTAGTCTAGTACGTGAACTATAGCGTGCACCGATCACAACACTTGCTACTGGTAATGTACGGTCGTACCGATTGGTCTGGTGGCGAGTGCTCACTACGAAGAGTTAGAGAATTCGTTAATGCCGCACCGGTGCAGCTGAACTACAGTGTATTAACATATTGAGTTATCAAAAAAAAAGCACAGGAAAAAAGAATCAAATATTTCTGTGTTTTTTTATTAAGATTTTTTAATCCAGCTGAGAGTTGCAAACAAAAGGAGCATCAAAAAGTTTTGGCCACAGAAGCTGGCGGAAAAAATATAGCTTCATCAGTGGACTTCGCTTTCATTTAAAGGATTTGCCAATCACCTTTTTGATTGCCTGGCGACCACCCTGGGTATATTTTTTACCAAGTAAACTATAAATACCTTTAACTAAATGTTAAACATGCCGCCAATCAACCTTATTGTATGTCACTTTTATTAATCGCTGCCCGACCCTCTCATGACTCTAATAAACTCTCCTAGTGCCTGGGGCCCAAGTGGGTAGATATGGCTGTAATATTAATTAAATATGCATATATGCATCGAGTATACCACATAGATGTGAGCATGCACATTTGTTTAATAAGTAATTGATTTGCAAAACGCCAGCGGGCGGATAATACAAATTTGCACCTTTTTTTTATTGCAAGCTTTATTAATATTTCATAAATTACTTCTTTTGTTTCTTTGATGCTGGAGCGCTTTGAGCTCATTTTAGACTTGCATGTGGGTGTGGAATTTTATAATTTAATGCGCATTAATTACACATTCTACGAATCAAATTGAAATATAGTTTATTTTGTGTGTGGCAAGCGAATGGTTTAAATATTGATGAGAATATGCCTGCCAGCAGTGGCACCCCCCGGCACTTTGCCACTCGTTCGGTAATTTAATTAATGCAAATTAATTACATTGATTATTTGGGTATTAAGTGGCTGCCATTTCTGTGGCACTTGCGGTAAATTGCACGTGCACGTGTGTGTGTGTGTGGTGTGGGTGTGGGTGTATGTTCTACAAAATGCCATTAATTAGCTGCTTGATTTACGACTACTCCGCCCTCTTTCAACCTAAATGGCAGTTAAGCTTTGTCTAGATTTAATTGTTGTTTTAGTTTTTACGAGTATTTAGCTTAAGCGGTTCTATACTTTTAATGGCGAATTCGGTACTTACTGAGCGGTTAGGTGTTCACATTAAAATGTGATTCCCACAACATTTTTGACTGAAATTTATGGACAAACTCTGAGGTTTTAAAAGGTCATACACAGTTCAAGTGTTAATTATACCCGTTAGTAGTAGAGTAAAAAGGGTATACGTACTTAAGTCTTGATGAAGCATTGCCGATATCATAAATTAGATCTTGCCGACTTTCCACTAAATTCCCCAATTGTTTTAGTACATATATTCTACTGCGCAAGCAGAAAATGAAATCTCGAGAGATGTATATCAGCAAGGACAGCATGTTGCACATCATAAAACGTTACTTCGGACTCAGTGCATACAAGAGACACACCGACCACTTGATCACAACAGCATTGAAGGACAAAATCGAAAGCATTGCGTCACCAGTGCACGAACAATGCATACAGATGAATTCTGTTTACTGTGGAGAAAATTTTCACCATAGATGAATCGTTCAGTGACATGCTGTGTCATCAAAACAAGCGTCTGAACTCATTTCGAGAGTTCAGAGAGGTCACCATCCGGCTTATGTGATGGTTTGGTGGGGAGTCGCCTATGATGGGGTCGCCAAGCTACATTTTTGTTAAAAAGGTGTCAGCTTTCCGCATATCTACTAATAATTTGTTAGCCAACATCTCCACCAACTAGCCCTTAAAATATTTCCCTTAATTTAGAATTCGAAACCGTCATTAAATTGTGTTTATTTGTCTGGTAAAGGCAAGTTGTATTTAATGTTGAATTTTGAATTTATAATTAGCTATTCTTTGCTTTCATATTAATTAGGATTAAGGTGCTAGACTGTTTAGAGATTCTTATTGATCTAAGTGCTTTGTTCTTGTCATTCGCTTCAGCTTTCGTTCTCTTCTCATTTCAAATGCATTTATATTTGTTAGCCTCCATTTGCCTTCTAATTGGCTGTCATTTTTACTTAGTCTTTTCGCCTTTTTTGGCAGTCCATTTGGCGCACAGTGAGAGACACTGATTGTTGGCTATTAGCTTAATTGTGAACACAGTTTGCTCTGGGGTTCATTAATAATGTGCAGGTCAAATAGCCAGTTGAGCAAACATAGAACTTTACTTGGTAGCTAGGGTCGTTGTGCTTGGCCCGTGCAAATGCAAATGGCCAAGTTTTGATTGCATTTCAAATTCTTACTTTTGTATTGTCGCTGCTCCTACGGACTACGTGACAGGGATCATGAGGCCCAGCACCTTTGGCAACCATTTTCTTATAATCATAACTTGCTTAATATGCGCCTGCGCACACACCCTCCGTGAGTCAAATAAAGCTTCTGACGCTCGTCCAAAAATACACGAAACATTTCCGCTGAATGAATTTTGATATTTTAAGTACCCCAGTTACTTTGTGCACTTGTGCACTGATCCAGTGATCACTAAAAATACTCAAGCGAAAGATTCATGAATTATTCATATCGCACACTTTCATTAAACTCGTTGAAAAAAGATTGAGAAGAAAAAAAAAACGTCTTACGTAATTTAGCACGCACATAATTAATTAGTAGCTCAGCTAATTTATTCGTCAAATATTCTCAGCTGAGATGTGGTCTGCAGACCACAAACAAAAGCAAAAGTTATGATATTTGATGTATATGAATAAGTATTTATCATTTTTGTGCCAAGCAAATGCAAATGAGTCAAGCTCACTGACTGTCTATCTGACGGATTCATTTCCAGGTAGTAGTACACTTGGCGAATGAAGAAAGATAAACAGACATCAAACTTGCTAAATGGGTAGAGAATAGTTAACAAAATTCTATAGACAGAACAAAAAAGAATCTTATCGAAACTAAGTTTTACCAAGCGGAGGCAAATTGTTGGAGTTTCTTCTTCTGTTTTTCATGCACTCGATTAAATTGTCTTTTTTTTTGTTGTTTTTTATTTTGTGATATGAAATTCTTAGTTGAACAGTTTTTATTAAACTTATTGGCAGCATTTAGGAAAGGAAAATATAAATGAGAGTGGTTTTGAAGCTACAACGATATTCTAAATAACTAAACTTGTCTAAACTTGGCTACAAAGGGTTTTATAACAGCAAAATGAATTCATCTGTCGATATGAGAGCATTGATCTCATCGACTATACGAGTTAGAGCCACTAAATGTTGCCATACACTCAGAAAAGGTAAAATAAATAATTTGGTAATGAAAAAGTATTCGTTCAGTAACCGAGGCGGTTCCTTAATAGCCTAAGTTTTAAGATACTCGTTCTTAAAGTTTAAAATAATTCCAGAAGCAAGAAGTTACGCCACTAATAGGTTATATAGTTTTTTAATATACCTTTAATTTCACTTTCAGAAGAAAAAGATTAAGTGATATCATCTGAGCCTTCAAACTTTCTAAATCTTAATTGACTCAAGTCTATATAGTCAAACTTTCCAAACACATGGAAATTTTGTATATTATGTTGTATATTCAACCAGTAAATTGGTAAAACGTGATCTGAACGAAGTTACGAAAAGTTCCTCAAAAAAAAGATAAAGATTTGCAGCCCTACTTTAAATTGAGCTAAGCCCATTTTCGTTCATATGATACGCAGTTTTAATTTAGATTTGAGATAATTTACAAATTTGTGTGCACATCCATTTGTTAAAGCTGAGAAACACAAAAATATATTTTCTTAGACCTAAACCTAAATCTATACATTCTGAAAATCCTAATAAGATCGGACAAATAACTCCGAAAAAAACTATTTTGATGTTGTAATGGTATAGCATGAATGCTATGTTGGTGTATCTATTCGTATGCAAGCAAATGAATGAAAATACAAAAATCAATAGTCCAGGGCAATTTGTAGACGTTTTATTGAGATATTTTTTTGACGATCTTTTTTTGTGAGGCAGAAAATTATAACACAAATTTTTCTACTCATACCTTCTATCCGACTTCTTTGACATGGCAGAGACTTCAACTAAACATTTTCACCTTTAATTCATGTAATCGTTTAAGACCCACAAGCTGAAGGGAATCGACACGAAAGAGCCAGTACCACCATCTAACCAGTACCCATTGGCAACCGCCCTCATCTTAATCAACCTATGTTTTGGTATTAATTTACATGCAAGTTGGAAATTTATAAAAATTTCTAGTTTTGGGATGAAGTAGTATTCAAAATGTATGCATACACCAGCGCTCGCAAATAACTCTCAACACTTTTAGCGAGTCAACAAAAAAACAGTTTGGTTACGGACACAACGAAAAGAGGGAGCGAAAAACTTTTCCATTTCTGTTATTGCTCAATTCTGTTGCGCTGAGAGCAAAGAAGGTTTTTTCGTTTCTGTTTCTCTCATGTCTTTCACTGACAGATTTGCCGTGAGCAAACTTCCAAACTGTCTTTTGCGTATGTATGCTTAGATGTGTGTTGCGCCCGTGTGTGCGTGTAACTTTGACAACAATCTTTGAATAACTAATATCGCATGGCTGTGTGAATTAAATGCGTTTAGATCATTTGTAACCTATCAATCCTAACCTAAATAGAGAAAATACTAACTTTTGATTTACCTTAGAGCAAAAATAACAACATATTTGTTAATTTAATTATGTGTGTACACAAGCCCATCGCCCCACTCACGAACAACACAACAACAACATAAGAACACTTATCGCAGATACTTTTGTGTTCTGCTCATTTGCAGGCAGTTGCTTGGTGAGCGCTCGCTCAAAAGTGTTTCTGGCAGAGTTCGCTAACAGACCGACTCGTTTATTTTACTCAACCGAAAGCACGTATCAGAAAACACATGAATTGCGAGAAAAAGTGTTCCGCTCAGTAGGAGACCGCTTGTGCTGCGTTTGTTTCTGTTTTTCACTGAGGCTGGTCGCATTGAAAAAAGGCTAGCTCTTACTTGTGAACTATGGAATATAGAGATAAAAAAATATACTCGATACTTAAACCGCAATACTCAGTACTCAGACCACGATACTTCGCAGCAAACATTTTTAATCGGCAAAGAGTATCAGGCGACTCGCCAAGATATCGAACTCTGATCGTCTGTTTTTTAGAAGAGTAGCAATCTCCACGGCGACTCCCAGGAGACTCTTTTCGGCGATTGATTAATCGCCCATAGCCTTCTGGGAGTCATCGTGGAGATTGCTAGAAGATTGAATCTTCCGGAAATCTTTCCTGCGATTCCCAGAAGATTCAATCTTCTAGCGATCTCCACGGCGACTCCCAGAAGACTTTTCTCGGCGTTGGGCAATCGCCCAAATATTTACAGGGTTAGCACACAGAAGTCAATTCTCATAACTTCATACTAAGGACTTAATACTAAGTACTAAATACAAGGTACTCCATATTAAGTACTCGATTCTATAAATTGATACTCAGTACTCGATACTAAGTTTTCGAAAATCAGTACTCGATTCTAAGCACACAATATTCAGTACTTGATTCTAAGTACTCGATTCCCAGTATTTGATACTCAGTATCAGAGATCTGCAAGAGTGCCTGTTTCTTGACTCGAGTGTACTTGTTGTAAAAGCGTCCTGGGGAAAGATTTGCCACTCAAAATATGAAGTCAGTTCATATACTCACACATATCGTTCCAGTATTTCTGTGACTGGTCTTTGTTTTGAGCGGCTGTCAAATTTACTTGTTCCTGCTTTGAGAGAAACCGCACAAGGTCACCAGTAAAAAAAATCCAACAAACAGCAAGCAGGAGTAAATGAATTCTCAAGTGAGAAAGCGACGGATTGAAAATGTGTTGCTTGAATTGTTGGTGGATAATTTCACACTTAAATTTTTCAGCTCCCTGTTTCTGTGAGTATTTCCAATACGCTACGCGAGTGCACTTTCAGGCGACTTTATTCTTGACACTTTACTTATAAACTTCTCCTAGCTTAGTTCACAATCCAATCGCTTATACGAAAATCTCTACAGTTTCAAAATTACCATAACAACTTCTATCAAATTTCAATAATTTTTTGCAGCTAGTCAATTCTTGCCTTTTACAGTCACTTTTCATTTCAGATTGTGACCCAATCTATTGAAATAGCCAACAACTTCTCAGAGACACCTAAATAGATTGTAAATACCAGTTCCTAATTGCAGCCTATGAAGAAATGCCAGTTTTTGATCTCCCCACAGGCAATAGACTGTTTAATTGAACTCGGCTTAATTGTTAACCAAATTTTTAAACAAAAAACGTGCCACAAATTCGAAAGTATTTGTAATTATTTTTTTTTTGTAATTTGTTCTTGGCAAATTGCTTTAGATTTGAGTAACATTTAATGAGCACTTTTAAATTCTTATTGCACAAATTAAAATTTGTTTTAGTTGCTTTTTGTCAAGCCAAGAGGTAGGAAGGCGGCGGGGAGTCATCCGTCTGCTGTAATTAGCAGTTACACAAATTACCTTATCCAGTTGACTGCGTCGCTCAATCATTTTTGCCACCCAGAAATTGTTGTTCACTTCAAGACAATCACTTTGATTTCAGTTTCAACTTCAACTCACTTTCCACTGCACAACGCAACGCTATTTTGCCTTTATTTGCTTGACTAATTTCCGTCTTTTTTATATATTTCTTAAATGCTTTTTTTTTTATTTTTTGGCAACGCATTGAAAATTCTATTAGTTGAACGGGCACAACGACAACCGTCTCGTTTTGTATGAAATTCGCAACTGAATACTTGAGAGCCTCTTACAGACACTCAAATAAGCCTGGGCCTGGTGTGACGGGGCTCCAAAACACAAGTCAAGCCGGCAACGAAGCGTCTCACGTTTTGTTGTTGTTGTTGTGCTTTGGCGTTTGTTGGCTATCGAAGGGAAGGCAGCGGGTTGCGGTTGCTAGGCAAGTTTTCGGCTTTTGGCGCCTAACGTGTTTGCTATAGGTAAGCGGGGGAAGCAGATTTCAGATCTCTGACCAGCACGTAAGTAAAGTACGTATCTCAGCTGTTTTTGTCAACGGACGCTTTGCGCGTGCGCAGTCTGTAGCTATTCGCAATCGTTTCGCGCTGTGTAGATTATGAACTGAGAAACATAATCAAGTGGTCTTAAGGCGGTGCAAAAAAAGCAATAGCAACACATTAGCGGTTCGCTGATTAGTTGATACACTGGGCAAAGAGTTACACTTTGACTATTTCTGTTGGCTCTAAAAATTGTTTTAGCTAGCAAATAATCAACAACTAAATTATCAGAAGGAAATTCATTCAATTCAAACGATGAAGTTAAGTCGAGGCAGAACACTTTTTTGAACAAAACTGATACTGAATTGTATAAGGTTGATACTTTTTGTACTAGTTTCTCAGTATCATTTTGATGCTAGCTCTTATCAAATCATAACTTTTGAACAGAGTAACGGATTTGATCGAATCATAAACCACTTTTGGTACTTTCCCGTGAACTTTTCGGAAAAAATATAAAACACACGCTTGTTCGAAAAATTTGTCAAAATTAGTTTGATTTGAGTGTAAACGGCCGGTTTAACAAATTTGCAAAATCAAGTTTTCGACAACACAATGTGAAGTTTCTGACCACAATTTGAACTGTTTTCGCATTTCCCGAGGTTTTTCTTGCAAGGCAAATGTAAGAACAAACTAAGTATGGCAAACTTGTGATGCTGAGTAATTTCAATTGCATTTGGATAAGAACTAGCATAATCTCTGTCTCTATAAATACAAAAAATTTTGTTCTCACTGACTGACTGACTGATTCATTGATCGGCAATCATTGCAGAGCCTAAACGGTAAGAGCTAGAGGGCTAAAATTTGGACAGGAGTTTCCTTATGTAGTGAAAGTGCGTACTAAGACGGGGTTTTGGAAAATTCCACCCAAATAGTTTGACACGTGTTTTCCCGATTTCGGGAAATTCCGCCACAAATCTGTTTTTCATCCGATTGACTTGCAATTCGGTTTGTAAGGACAGTTGGTGAAATAAATAGAGATGTTATTATTCTATGTTGGAAAACTCCCAGGAAAAGCGTCGGAAAAGTTTGTATGGGTATATTTCATCCGATTGACTTGAAACTCATTATTCGGAAAATCCGACCACAAGGAAAATTCCCGGGAAATGCGATATGCAAAACTCAATTTTTTATCCGATTGACTTGAAATCTGGTTTTTAGGTAAAGTAAGCAAAATAATTTGTGAAGTGATTTTCTGATGTTGGAAAATTTGACCTTAGGGTACTTGGTACTGCATTTGCAATTTTTAAAAAAAAAAAATGTGTTTGTTAGCCCCCTGAAGACGGACCCCGATGTGGCCTCGAAATATATTGGGAAAATATAAAACAGAAGGCCGATTTATTTTCGGATGAGACGGATGACCTCGAGCCAGCCCAACAAAACCCTTGGATTACTGAAGATCAGGTCGCTTAAACCAACACATTACAGAAATGGGGAAAATTCGCAGAAAACTTTTGTATGCAGGATCAGGTTCAAACTCACTTTCAACGATCTGTATGAAAATTCTTCCATTCTTCCAGAAAATTGGTGGAAATTGGGTGGTAAAGGTTGTATTTGATAAGACTTTTGATTTTCATCCGATCAGGCTCAAATTCATTTTCAAATATCTATATGAACATTCAACAATGACTGCATACGGTTATTCTGAAGAAAATGTTCAGAAATCGCCCAAAAACCGCGAAATTTGCAAAATTATACCGATCATAAGATTACGAAGAAACTTTGCAATGGTTGGACGCTTGCCCGCGAAGGTTTCTAAGATGAAGAAATCGGCGGTAAATGGACAAAAACCGCGAAATTTGTAAGAATTTTTTTACCGCTTATTCAATTACTATGAAAATTTCGGGATTTGTTGGACGCTTGCCGGCGGTGGTGTCTAAGTTGAAGAAATGGACCAAAAGCAGCGAAATTTTGACAAATTATACCGTTCATCCGATTGATTTGAATTTTTGGGGAGTGGTTAGACGTTTCCCCGCGAAGCTTTTTAAGATACCAAAAACCGCGAAATTTGCCAAATTATACCGATCATAAGATTGCGTGGTCCTGAAGGTGGACCTGAAGGTAGACCTGGAGGTGGACCTGGAGGTGGACCTGAAAGTGCACCTGGAATTGGACCTGAAGGTGGACCTGGAGGTGGACCTGGAGGTGGACCTAAAGGTGGACCTGGAAGAGGACCTGGAGGTGGACTTGGAGGAGGACCTGGAAGTGGACCTAGATTTGGACCTGGACTTCAAATTTCTTTTGAGTTTAAAAAGTTCTGAAAAACGGAACATATCAACTCACATCAAGATTTTGCGCTCTCAATAGAACGAAACAAAAGTACATACACAAATGCGGGCGAAGTCGCGGGTATAAGCTAAGTGGGTATAAAAATGTACTTCAAAATGGTTTGATTTACCATCAGTCGACTTGCTACGGGGATGAAGTAGCGAATTGGCGTGTCCTTTGTGGTAACAAAATCTATGGATATAAAATATCATAAATATCAAGCTTTATCAACCTATCATTTAAGGCCTAGGTGGAGTTGTGAAGTACTGTTCAATTTGTATACAAAAAGTACACTACTTTTTTGTTTGAAAATTTGACATAACTTCTCATTACTTCAAAACTCCTACCAGGCCTTCACCACAAGGCCTCAACCACAAAGTAGCACAACCCAAGCGCTGAATCATACAGAAAGTCAATTTTTTCAATTTTGCACAGCTTTCGTTAGAAGTTACTACCAACACCTAGAAATCAAATGCGACCATTTCAGTTCAATATACCAGACTACATCTTTGAATCATCGAACTAAGGCCCACGTTTTCATTCGTACAAAATTTTTAATATGAGTTTGTTACTCTTTATTAATTTTCTACCATCATGAGTCGTAGGTACTTCTAGTTTAGCAGCCCAAGTAACTCCAAAATTTATTAATAAAATTTACTCACCTATCACTTCGATAATAATTGATCACGCTAACTTTTAAAATTTTTTGTAGTTGTTGATGCAGCGGGTTGTTGTTGTGCCGCTTCAAAGTCGACCCATTTTAAAAACAGGTGCTGGTGCGTCGATTTCCAGAGAACGCGTCTCGGATAAAAAATTTAAAGAGGTTTTGTTGGGAATTGAGTGTGGTTTTGGTCCAAATTGCTTTTTCCCTTAAATGGCCTTAACTTTGGCGTCAAATTAGTCGACGGGTGATTTAAAAACTGAAAACGGTACAAGGCGTCTGACTGCCAATGTTAAGCTGTTAGAGATTTCGATTAGCCCGATAATTATCTATCGCACTTAGTCGATAATGTGTCAGCTGTTGTCGACAAACCGCTTAATTTGTAGAAAGTTTTCTCGCAAACAAAATTTGCGAATGCAAACTCTAAGCCAAATTCAATTCAAACTTTTCAAGTATCGACAAATTTATTTCTAAATTAATTGGGCGAGGTGTGTGTGAACACCTAGACAAATTTGGACACAAATCAGACAAAGGGTGGCATTTCTTATTCAAAGATTTTAGTCGAACGATTAGGTAACCTTAAAATTTTAACCATTTTTACAGTCGCTACTAGTAGCTCATTTGGTAAGGTTGCAAAATTTTATAGTTTCTAAATAAGGAAAATATAAAATAAATTATAATTTCCTAGCCCAAATGTTTTGCTGAGTGTAACATCTTAACTATGGATAGCCGATTAGTATGTAGTCTGCTACGGGTATTGAAGTTTTAGTCTATTTTTTTGGAAGACTTTCTTTTCCGCATTGGCAATTGCAACACATACAGACAGGCAGAAAGACAAAAAAACGACAGACTAACTGACTGCAACGCAAACCGGCTTTGGGCTTTGGCTTTTGGCTCTCTCAACAATTAGCAACTTTCACTTGGTCAGTCAAGCGCAAATTTTCACACAGTCCGCACCCAGTGCAAACAGAAAAAAAATGTAGTGGGTAGTCTATGACGCTAATGGTGAGTCAACGAGTGGGTGGGTGCTGTTGGTATGCAGGCGCATCACTCATACGCCACGTGTGGTGCAAGTATTTATGTCAATATTACCTTGTTTGCAATTAGTTCACACTTGATTTGTTTGCTGGTAAATGTTAGTTAGTTGACCTGTGCACTGGTCTAGAAACTTAGCTGAACTGGCGTATGCCCGTGTAGGTTCATTGTTATTTATTGACACTTCCAAAAAAATGAAATATATTTGGTTTTTATTGAAATTTATTGAACCATTAACGCGCCGGCAATGTTTCAGCTGTTAATTGTTGCGGGGCCCATTAAATTGCATAAACTCAATGTGATTCAGGGCATGACAATCGTCATCGAAGCTGCCTTAAATCCAAATTTTGGTGAAAGGCTCGCACTTCCTGCATAATAAATTTCCGATTCGTTGACCCAAAAGCAATAATTGGTCCAGAAGTGTACGTGATTCTATTTGGAATAAAAAACAAGAGGATTCCGGAAATGAATGAATAAACGAAACATTTGCAGGCATTAAATTGCAAACGCGTATGAATTGGGAGACTGATGAAGACGAGATACCGACACACACACACACTCAGCTTCATGTGAATCCATTTGGCAACTCAATTATGTTCACTTGTATGCTGACCACAAGGGACAACTCTCCAGCTTTATCTTTATCTTGCTGTTGTGGCCACAAACATCAACCGGAAACAATTGCAGAATATCGACTCAAGTGTCTTAAGCTTTGACTGATAAGCATGCGGCTCTTGTGCATTACCTTTTTAATTATTTTTTACAGCACGCAATTTTTTATAATTTCCGCCAATGACCTTAAGAAACACAACCGACACATGAGCTGTACAATTGTGGTTTTGGCGCTGGTCATGTTTTTTGTGTATGTAAGTACGTGTGCTGGCATTGACACTGCCACTGGGAGGCGGCAGCGGTCAGTTGGCTTGTTAACCACAAAGTTTGCTCAATGCAATCAAGCTGGAAAATTCAATTCAAATGCAATTTTCCGCCTAGTTGAAATTTTCCAATATTTTTTTTAGGTTTTGTTTTATTTGATTTTATTTTAAGTCTCCACCGCCCAGTTCTTTGAAGTTCCGCAGCAGAAGTGGGCAGATATTTGTCGAACTTTTATTTTATTCTTGACGAGAAACAGGACAGATGTGTTTTTTTCAACAAAATGCCAAATTTGAGGCATTTGAAAATGAAATAGGAAACCACAAGAAAGTTAACACGAACAAGTAACCAATGCACACTGGAACAGAATGGAAAACTGACCGGTGAAAATTCGAAAACGAAGCTGTAGCATTAAGTGGTTTAAACAGTGGACAATTAGACCCCGAGTTGGGAAATGCAAAGTTTTGAAGGTTTCATGAACGGTGTTCGCGGTCCAGGAACCCAAAGTTGTGATGTGGCACGAATCGTCAAGAACGCATTCTTCTTGAATGTAGTATTTCCTCTTCTTGATTTTTTAAGAAGAAATCTGCTCGTATTTAAGAAGACAATCGTTCTCGACTTTAAGCTTTAGGGGGAGGGAAGTGCGGGGAGCCACAAATGAGAACAGTTCTCCCTCTCGCTGTCAGCGTTGGCTGGTACTGGCACCGTCAATTTATAATAATTTGATGCTGCTATAACCATCCGAGGTATGCTGCCGTTGGCTGAGCGGCGGTGTCAGTGAGTGCAGTCTTTTGAGGTCCCGAGTTCGTTGCGGGGTGGGTGGTACTGTGGTACCACCTGGTCGTGCCATCTCCGCTTCGGTCGACCCGGCCCGGGCTTGCCTCCTAACTCGTTCGCATGCCGACAGTACACCCGTTTTGCTGGAGCGTAATCATCCATACGGGTAACATGTCCTATCCAGCGCAGCCGCTGTTGTCTTATGCGCTGGACAAGCTTAGTGTCCCCATAGAGCTCGAACAGTTCGTGATTCATTCGGATGCGAAATTCGTTGCCAACGTTAAGAGGTTAATAAATCCTCCGAAGAACTTTTCTCTCGAACACGCCAATTGCCGCCTCATCCGTTGATGACATTGTCCATGCTTTTGCGCCGTATAGCAGGACTGGGATGATAGGCGACTTGTATAGCGCAATTTTCGTTTTCCGAGAGAGGGCTCTGCTCTTGAACTCCTTACTGAGCCCGTTGTAACATCGGTTTGCAAGAGTAATTCTTCTTCGGATTTCCAGACTGGTGTTGTTGTCGCTGGTTATCGTCGTTCCGAGGTAGACAAATTCCTTAACAACCTTGAAGTTGTATTCTCCCATTGCAACAGATTGTCACTGCGCGTTGATAGTAGGTACTTCGTCTTATCCTCATTTACCACTAAGCCCATAAGTTTTGACTGCTTCTCTATCTTTGAGAACGCCTATTTTACCGCAGACTCGTTTTTGTCTATGATATCAAGTAGCTTGTTTTCTCTGGTAAAGATGGTGCCCGTTCTGTTAGCATTTGGCGCAGTACGTAATCCATCAGCAGATTAAAGAAGTCGCACGATAAGGTATCACCCTGCCTAAAACCTCTTTTGGTATCGAAAGGCTCGGAGCGGTCTTTACCTATTTTGACGGAGCTTTGTGTGCTTCTCAACGTCATCATGCAAAGTCGAACGTACTTTGCTGGAATACCAAAGGTAGACAGGGCTTCAAAGAACTTTGACCTTATCGGCGTGTCAAAGGCGGCTTTATAGTCAACAAAAAGGTGGTGGGTGTCGATATTTCTCTCTCGGGTCTTCTCCAGGATTTGTCGCAATGTGAATATCTGGTCCGTGGTGGATTTGCCAGGTCTAAAGCCACACTGATAAGGTTCAATCAGTTCACTCATTCTCGGCTTTAGACGTTCACATAGGATGCATGATAGTACCTTATATGCAATGGGAATGAGACTGATCCCGCGGTAATTGGCGCAAACCGCAGGGTCTCCTTTTTTATATTTAAAATTGCAAAGAGTACGTTTAGATTGCTAAGATTTCGGGCATGCTTTCTTCGGACCATACTCTGCATAGGAGTTGGTGCATGCACCTTACCAACTCCACGCCGCAAGCCTTGAACAATTTAGCGGGCTGCTCATCAGCTCCAGCTGATTTGATATTTTTTAGCCTTTTTATGGCTAACCAATATCATCGATTTTTGGTTCCACTACTTATCCAGAGGCGTCATTGTGTTCGTCATCGTCTCCCAGCAGGTTGAAGAAATAGTTTCTCCATTTGTCTAGTGCCACTTCGGATTTCTGACCAGATTTCCGTGCTCGTCTTTGAATAGTGTTTTGGTAGAATTTCGAGTCTTACTCTTTCCGAACAGCACTTCGACTTCCTCCCTCATGCGCCTTTCCTGCTAATTTTTCTTCCTTCTGAAAAGGCGCTACTGTAGAGTTCTCCTGTACGCAACGGCTTTCTCTGCAGTAGCGTGGCGGCACTCTTCATCGTACCATGATTGTTTTCGGGAGTTTTCGGCAAATCCGAGAAGCTCCTTGGCAGCCGTACTCATAGAGTGTGAAATATGCTTCCACTGTTCGCCCACACTAGAAGGGCCAGGTGGGGTTTCCCTGAGCAGCTGGGTGAGTTTTGCTGAGCAGGCTTCGGATGTTAGACTGTGCGGCATGTGCCACACTGAGCCGGGTGCGTACTTTGGCTGCAACAAGGTAGTGATCCGAGTCAATATTGGCTCCTCGGAGCGCACGTACGTCTAGAACACTCGATGAGTGCCGTCCGTCTATCACAACGTGATCAATCTGGTTTCGTGTTGATTGACGATCAGGGGACTTCCAGGTCGCCTTGTGGTCGTCGCGGTGTTCAAATCTGGTACTAAAACACCCGTCCGAACGAAGTATATACCTCTCATTATCGGAGGTTTCTCGGCAGGCAAATCGGCCGATGTCGGACGAAAAACTTCTTCTCCCCGATTTTGCGTTAAAGTCGCTAGGATTGATGTCGGGGCGCGCTCATAGGTCAGGCGCTCAAAAGCGTCTGTATGAGGCTTGTTTTAGTTTTCGGCGGTGTAATAGACGGAATGGGTGCCAGCCCGATGTTACGCCCCCTATTTGTCCCAGGGTAGGATCGCCGCTCACATTAGCCAGCAGCTTTGCGGATGCATCGCTCTGTTACCAGGGGTTACCATGTGGAGGTGTGAGTCGACTTGAGACGCAGTAAGCTACATTCGCCCCCATAACCACAGTAGAGTTCCTGTCTTCCGAAAAAGCCCAGATTGCTGGCTTTTTTACCTTTTTTTTCTGGATTTTAGACTGATATTTTCTCTGTGTCCTTTTTTTGTAAATAGGACTCTTAGTTTACCCAAGGGGGTTGAATACCATAAAGTGTGAAATGGTAACAACAATCCGCCCAAGGGATATTTTTAAGTAAACATTAAATAGATTCTAATTGAGTTCACTTAACTAATTGCCCGTGGTTTATGCATGCAACTGCAATTTATGCACACAATTGGCGTGTTCAGCCACATTCACAAATTCAAATTTTATTAGTTGGCAAAACATTGAAACATATTTTGACTAAAATTCATTACTTATTTCTTTGAAATAAATAAAACAAAATGTTTAGTCAAAATGTGTATGAAAAAATCACGCGTTTGGCATAAATCATATTTTTAAAGTTAATTAAATTAAATAGAGTGCTTTACAACGAGTAATAAAATAACAATAAAAGTGTAAAAACTGAGTAAACATTGTTAAAACAAAATCATATTAGTGAAGCGCTCGCTCTCTCTCTCTGTTTGCCACTCACTACTTATGTGTCATCTGTTTTGTGTGTGCCATTTGATGATCGCAAAATTACTTTAAAATTGCTCAAGTAATTTAATGTCATGTTTATCTATATCAAAACAACAAAAATGAGTCAAGGTTGCTAAAAATTACAGGTAAATTTTCCATTGGTTGCAATTAATTGAGCAACAAACGTAAATTGTATACCGCATGGAAATCAACCAAAATCCTTTACGGTTCAACTGAAAAATGCACCTTAGTGGATGCACCCAATCGAACACACGGCAAATACGTGCAGAGAATTGCGTGTGCAAGAAGGCAAATATGTAAAAGGCGGGTGTGTGAGTGTATGAGTGTGCGGCAATAGCATTTGAGGCAAGCAATCGAGCGAATAAATTGCAGCTACAAACTGTTCAGGTACTTTTTGTATCGGTATATTGAGCCGATTATGTCTATGCAAAGCGATTGCCACACAAAAGAGAGAAAACCATACTGAATGGGCTACATTCTGAGCTGATGGAATATTTGGGTACTCGTTTTTGGTTGAGCCACAATTAGGCACTAAAATTTTGTGCAACATAAAGCTGTAATTTTAAGTCTGAAAAATAGTAATTATTATTTTGCTACCTTTTTAAAACAATTTCTAATTTAATGCCGGATTTCAACCAAGTTTTGTTTGCTTATAACTATTAATAACAGGGCACTCACAATACCATATAGATGCGGTTTCAATAGCACACAGAGAAATCAAAATTAACTACATGCAGCGTAGAGAAACGGCAATCCTAAACGAAACGTAGTTCGTCCTGTAAAATTTCACACGATAAATGTAGAAAACAGAATGTTACACGTCGCATGTAGTAAAACTACATACTCCAAGTAGATAAGAAAGTAAACGAGGCATGTAAAAGAGTAAAGCGCTGTGTGGACAAATGCGAAGGGTACATGGCAAGAGAAAATCAGCTTCATAACTTCAAAACCCAAGTTTTTTTTCGTTTTCTACATAAAGGCTTGCATATTGAAAAACTACATGAGCGTGAGGACATTCCAAACGAAAATTGTAGCTTAAAGTCAGTACAGAAAAGTTATGTTTTCTTTTAGAAAACTCTTCAATATATACATATATATTTATATACATTTAAAAAATCTGCACGAATCGTGTTGCATGTTGCTTCCTTTTATTATTATGATTTGATGGAATGCTGCGCGAGTGCTTGATAGTCGTATGGGCTAAGAAGCCGGCATTTGTGTTCAAATTCCCGATATAAGTTAAGTGAGTTGTGAGTTCGAGTCCCAGACAAGGTAAGTGAAAAAAAAATAAATTTATGTAGTGCATTTTTCAGAAGGAATACTTTGACCTACAGTGCCCCTTCCTTTTTGCTCTCAAAATGTTGAAATGGTCACATTAATGTTAATGCTCTGTTAATTAACATAGGGAAAATCTATTATACACTAATTGCCCTGAGTAACGGGTATATCGAAGTTGGGCAGGACCGACTTTAACTTACGCTCTCGATTTTTGATGTGAAACATATTTTATTTTGATACGAGGATTTTAGTAGGAGTGAAGTTTGATTTCAGCGTCAGGAGTGGGAGTTGGTTGGGCCGGCACACACGCATACCCGCACAATCGTGTACTTGGTATCGAGTACTTAGAATCGAGTGTCGAGTGCTGAGTATCAAGCTCTGAGTATCGAATACTTAGTATCTAATACGTTGTAACGAGTACTTAGAATCGAGTACTCAGAATCGAGTGCTGAGTATCTAATACTTAGTATTGAGTACTTAGAATCGAGTGCTGAGAATCTAATACTTAGTAACGAGTACTTGGAATCGAGTACTAATTATCGAATACTGATTATCGAGTACTTTTAATAGAGCCCTGAGTACTTCGTATCGAGTACCTAGCTCGCGTATTTATTACCTAGTGCTGACTATTAAGTACTGAGAATTGAGTACTGTGTATGCAGTAAAGTAGCACACATACTCATGTATATAAAAGACGGGACATATCGTATAAAAAATGTTCCACAAATGGGAAACTGTGCGAACGGATAATTTGCAACCGCTTTTAGACGGAGCTTGTTGAACGGGAAGGCCTTTCTGATCGCCAATTCGGATTCAAAAAGAAGCTGAGCACCACAGGCGCAATTTCCACAGTCGTAGGCATAGCTCGAGAAGCTATCGAAGGCACCTGGTGGCGCGGCGGACCCTAGAAATACTGCCTTATTACCATGTTGGATGTCAAAGATGCCTACTCGGCTAGTTGCCACAGTATTCCTAATGGGTTGCAGCGGCTTCGAGTATCCGAGTACCTTATCAGGATCATATGCGACTACTTCAGAAACAGAGTACTCTTGTTTGATACTGCAGCAGGAGAATGGCAACGCGGGATTTCTGGAGGCGTACTGCAAGGATCGGTGCTTGGTCTAACACTCTGGAACGTGAAGTACGGCGCAGTTTTGCGTCTGCCGCTAACTGATGGCTGTACAATAGTGTGAATCGCAGATGACATTGCTGTCATCTCAGTCGCTAAACATGTAGGAGAAGTCGAAGCCAGTACAAACGCAGCCATCCGCGACGTTATCTTATGGCTTGGGGATTACTGGTTAAGTTTGGCAGCCCACAAGACGGAAACGGTACTGGTCAGTAGCAGGAAAAAAGTGGAATCCGCCACCATTGAAGTTGGAAGCTGCTTGATAAGATCGAATCCTGACATCAAGTACCTGGGCCTAACATTGGACCACTGGTTAAACTTCAAGCAACAACTTGAGTATGTCGGCGAGAAAGCAGCCCGGATCTCAACAGTACGTCGTTATGCGGCGTGGTCGGCGTTATGCGTTAATAGCCAACATTTGGCTTTTTTTGTATGGGAAAAAAGCTAACTGTTAGCTATTAACGCGTAACGCAATCCTAGAGTAAATAGCCTATAAAACGCAATACTGTTTTGTTGACGGGCTGTTAAAGTCAGCTGATTGTGTGCGATTGTGTGTCAGCTGCCAATGTTATCCCACTTTGAGTGATTTAAGAGTTTAAGGTAATATAAAAAAAGCGAAAATGGAAAACGTCAGTCCAGGTAAAATTATGTTTAACTCGTTTGTAATTGTTGGGTGCGGTTGACCAATTGTGCCGTGTGTTTTTTATGTATAATTTCAAAAAATCCATTTAGGACGATATTCTCAAATATCCAAGCTATAAAATATGCTTTTGCCAATTGGCAAACAGTTTCGTTAAGTTATTGCTTATCGTCAAGATTGGATATAGTATAAAAGTATAAAATTGTGGTCCAAGCCGAACGAGATTTCGTAAGTCGTACTAGGGGCACCAGGCAAGCGGTCAAACCGAATGTCAATTCTGCAGCGTCAAAAACATCAAAGTTGAAGCAAATCGGCCAGATCGGTTAATGGCAGCTATATAAGAAATTTATTAAATATGCTTATAAACTATATTTGGGGTCAATATCTTAACAGCTAAAGTTTATGCCAAAGCAAAGGCCATAAAACCCACAACACGTCTGGGCCTAAGACATGGCATGTAGAAATGAGAGAAGCTGACGCGGCAAGTAAACTACATTTTCAAGTAGATTTTATATAAACACCCTAACATTTTCCTTATTCTACAGATTTAAGCAGCTGCTATCTGAGGAGTGCCTTAACATTTATAAATTAAAAAATAAATTTTTATTTCGACAACACTTTTAACCCAAAATTTAACCCCACAAATATTGTGAAAATTTCCAATGGTGCGTTTGGTTGCAACAGCTGGCCATTCTGCTGATTGAAAAGTATAACATACTTTTAGGCTTAAGGTTTTCCTTCTTCTCGTGGCTTGCGCAATCAAATTAAAAAGTCATTTACACCTTTCTGGCCCCCCTCCAAAAGCCATTGTTGCAGACGAATGCCTTCACACTTTGACACAAATCAATGCCCCCAAATAAGGAATATGAGGGCGAAAATGACACGCCTCATTTAACTGAAAATCGCATTGAAACCCGTTAAAAAGACATTAAATCACACATTATCAATTTCATGGGCAGCACCCTCATCCCTTTCCACATTTTAACAACGCCATGTGCGTGCACATTTACCACGCCCACAAACCGACGTCAGAGGCATAAAATTTAAATTTCAATTGTACGGGCAACATACGGCCTACGCAAATCCGCCAATTGAGCCTGAATTGGCTCCCCTCAACCTGGCAGAGGCTTAAGTTCATTGAGTAGGACGGCGACGACTACGCTCTGGGGCACGTGTAATAATTGCCCCATGCGGCCTGTTTTTTTCAGTCTTATTTATGCCCGCACGTACATATATGTTTGTATGTATGTTTGTGACTTCTTTTCATTTGTTATTGACATTTGCATATAGGCCTTTTGCCCACGTTTATTGTTTCCGTCTCCTGCTCGCTGGGGGACATAAGCATTTATGAGGCGGTTTGTTGTTTACATGTGATTAAAGTCACTTGCAGGACTCTTAATCACAACGTACAAGCATGGAGACGGACCCCTTAGTTCCATTTTATTCCCTTCGTTTAACTCACACCACATTGCATGAATTCGTTTGTAAAGTTTTCTTTTTAAAGAAATCTTGGAAAGTTTTTTGGAAGGGAGAGTCGGCTAGTTGATACTCGCAATAAGCAAAATATTAAATATTTCAACTTTATTATACATAAAGATATAGAGATCAGTTGATCGTAGTAAGTAGAACCAGCTTACTAATTGAAATATGAAAAATGTTTGACTCAAATGTGAAATGTCGCGGTTTTTCGACAGACTAGTACCATCTCTTAGGGACATGCAATACAAGAATTAAAAAAAAATTCAAGATTTTAGGTTTGACCTCTTCTGGTGGTACCTTAACCAATTGTACGATTATAGCGAATTTTTGATTTTGTATTTCCTGAACTTTACAGATTTTTATCTTGAACCATTAAAACTAAGGTTGAAACTGTTGCCGCTTTGTACCCATTGATTTTGTGACATAACGGATTTCCAGCCAAAAATGTATGACTTTCATTCTTTCAACAACTCCCAGTATTTACATTATAAAGAGTGCTACAAAAATACTATCCAAAAACCAAATATGGGGGAATTTATTTTAAAATTTTTAGTTTGTTTTTCTTTATATTGAAGGCAAACAATTGTCACGTGACACGAAAGCCCCAGAGTACAGACTTATAGCCAAATCAAATACTTTTTTTTATTGGACCCACCCTATTTTTTCTGAATTTTGACTTTGATTTCATAATCAGAGACCTCTAAAGCCCTCGTGTATAAACTTTCAGCCAAATCAAATATGATTTTCTACCAGCTTTTTGTGATTTGCGACTGGGCTCCAAAGTTTTTGATATTACTCATACGCAGCGTAGCCTTTCAACTTTATATATTTTTGTTGTTTGCGTTGACTTCAACAAAATGTTTTCGTACTTTTAAAAGAATACTATAATTTAAACTATAGTTTGGAAAACATAATGGGCGATACCAAATAATTTAATTTATATTCACTTGCTTAATTAGTAAAGAAGTTTGGAGGAATAAACTTACTCTTAAGACTTTGACTTGAAAAATGTTTAATAATACTCAATGATACCTTCGAGAATTGAGCACATAATCCAAACAATGTGCTCGAAGAAAAACTAAATCAAAATTTATTTGGAGAACTTCATGGAGAACTAACATGTGGCGCTGATCAAAGCGTCCAAATCGCATCTCATGTTTTGGGATTTTTTCCATCTGTATCGCAAAAATCTTTTCGATATCCAGAGAGAGGCTTAGATATGGTTAGTGTGCCATTTCCCCAATATGATAGACCGTCCATGTGGACAACATTCGAGTGTCAATCTCCGCAGACAACACATCGCAATATAGTGCTAGCTCTGGCTATGATTACGACCATGACTGTGTTGTCGCAGCCTATAAATAGGCTCTGTTTCTTCTTTCCCAGTATAAAACAAAATGCCCCCATGAAAGAAACCAAGCCATTGCCGATGAGTTCAAAATAGTGCTTATTTATTAATGATATTTCTTTTAACGTTAGGTGATTTTTGATCAATTTATATTTTGATATAATTCTCTGTGGTGTGATGTGCAACTTCTGCCTAAAAGTAGGAATTGTGTTTCAAAACTAAAGCTTCACTATCCGTAATGACTTTTTTGAATTTGGTAACTGGCAATTATTAAGGACGCTGCTAATTTTAGAGAAAAGCACAGGCTTGCAAATGAGTCGATGGGTAGCGCTCTTTTGCTTGAAAGACCCGGTTGAAGTTATACGTGGCATGCTAGACGTCGCGACGTATATATATTTAACACAGGGGCTTGACTGTTCCCTAAAAATTGTGCAGTTGGTGAGAAAATGCATTGCTTTTACTCCAAAGGCAAGCCAAAGAATTGGTTTCTTTCGTCATTTTCAAAATAAAACCACTAGAATTAAAAAGGTCCCATAATGTACACAAAGATATTTTAACCAGTGATGGCTGGCTTGATTAATTAAAAAAAGTCATCAGCTTTCGGTGAAAAACGTTACTTCAATGCTGAGAGTGTGGCTTCATTTACAAGCGTGATATCCGAAAATGCACAGAAAAAACAAGAAAGAAAGTCGGTCAAGCCCGACTATAACTATAACATCACCGTTGCTACCAGTGCTGCCCCTAATTGTTTGTTTTCCTTATAGCTCGACTATTGTTCATTCGATCTTTACCATTTTTCGACAAATAATCCTGATTACTAAATATGTCTAAATGGAACTAACCTTCTATCTATAAAACTGTGGGAGATATGATGTTTTTCCAATTTGTGGGGGCTGGAGGCAAAAATTGAAAATAAACTTGATTAGCCTGCAAGTATAAGAAGTTTTTGTCCCATACATGTCAAGCCTCTATCTCTTACCATCTCTGAGATCTGTTTGCTCATACGGACAGACGGAGACCTTTTCACGAAATTAATATACTCTGTGTACTTCTGGTACAGAGTATAAAAAGATCAAATCGGTCTTCATCTGCAAGAACATCAATTCCAATATCGAATTTCATTCATTCATTCATTCCAATAACTGTTTGCATATCAAAAGGATATTATTTACTCCTAGATAGATGGACTCTATCATATCATCTTGATATTTTTGAAGACCGATTTGATACTTAAAATAACCGTATGATACTAAATATCGTGATATTTTTTCTGTGAATATTTTTACCGGAACAGATCTTCAATTGTGACGAAATCGGCCTGGTTTACAAAAATTCGCACAAGAAAACAAACGCTACAATTTTTGAATAAGTTACTGTTGGACGGAAAACCATGAAAGAAAGGGTCATCATTATTCCTTTTTTAAATGCAACAAGGACGCATTAACTAGTTTTGAATACATCATTAGATTGTAACTGGTAACAAGGAAAAAAACGTACTTTTGAAAAAAAAGTTGAAATAGCAAATGACGAGATCATCGCGTGCAAAGTCATATGGTAGAGAGCAAAATCAGCATTGATAATTTGATAGGTTCCTTCAACATCGTGGTAGAATGGTCATAGGAAAATAACCCTAAAAGAAATGAGATCTTGCTTTGCTTCGAATCAGAGAAAAAGCAGTTCTTAAAAGACTTAATTAATATTATTTTTGCTTTTAAAACTGGTTTTTTATCTATAAAGGCCAATACTCAGATGAGATAAAAATTTAGTTTTTACACAATACTTCATGTAGATAAGTCTGCTGCTCTAAAGCATATCAGATTTAAAAACTGTTAAAATGTGGTTCTATTCTTGTGAAGTATTGTGCCGAACTAAATTTTTAACTTATCTGAGTATAGGCCTTAAATTTCAAAACTGATTTATCTTAAAATTTATACTCTTTTTTTTCTATATTAGCAACTTTTTCTTTTTTTTAAATGTGGCTTTTTCCCAAGTTCATAAGTTTGATAAGGCATCGCTCTCTTTGCCTTTATTCGCTACCCAGCCGTCGTTGAGGGCAGTTCAAAGCTGTGCGGTGTCGCTTTAATATTGCACACCCATACACTCTCACTTTTTGGCCTCGCTCTTCTTAAACAACGCTGCTTTAAAGTGATGATTAATTTTGAAAAAATGCCATAAAACGAGTATTATCTTACTTTTGAGGGCATTATGCTTTTATAGCGCTTTTCATTTCTTAAAGATGCATTGATATGTGCTCTGTCGCAAATAGCTCATAAATCCAGATATTTTTAACTAGTGTGGCCTCCATTATTCCTAGAGTGCCAAAAATTCGACAAATGGTGGTGCCAAACCGGGACCAGTTTTGGAATCAGTGAGTATAAATGTAAAATATTTTTACATCGACAAGGCTGGACCTCACAAAGTTGGTCGTTTTGTCGGCCAGTGTTATGTTTGTGATGTGGCTTTATAACTCCTTCTTAAATGATGCTCCTAGTGAGATAAAAAACGCTTAGCATGTATCACCAGGAATATTCCAATAAATACAATACAATACAAAGGTGGACTTTTCTCTTGTTATTGTTGGACTGCTCCCAGTCTCAAATATAGTGAAAAAAGCTGCTTTTAAGGAACCGTTTTCAAACCTGCAATACCTTTTGCCCTGACTTAATTCAGTAAATATTTAATACAGTACAATGAATTATACCAACTATTTGCTTTCTCATAATTATACCAAAGTCGATAGACTAAATCTTCATTCTATTCAGGGTATTTTACAGTCGTGCTAAGCCAACTTTCTTGGTTGTTTTCTATTAGGACTTAGCCTAAGATAGCCAAAGCTTAACAATTGTTTCATTCAAAAAAAAAGTAAAATCAACTGGGATGAAAAGGGGGCGCAATTATGTTTTGTCCGCCCACATTCCTTGCTGCTTGTCACTCGTCGTTGTCAGTAATCGTAATCCGTTGGCAAAGCCAAAGTTGACATTCATTTGCCTCTGTGTGTGTGTGTGTGTGTGTGTGTGTGTGTGTGAGGAGTTGTCTGTCCCCGACAAGTCAAACTAATTTCGCCCTTTGAGACGCGACGTCACCGTCTCCATCTCGGGGAAAATTGAGTTTGTTATGCGTCGGGCACAAATAATGCTCATTAGCCATAATGAGTTATAGTTGGTCCAAGTACAATCCACATTGGACCGAGTCTTTAGCGGCGATTGGGACATTTTATGTGCCTGAATTTGTCATAAAGTTTTAAGCTTTAAATATGGAGACACCACAAATTGTTTGACATTTGGCACTGGCAGTGCCTGTCAATCCTTTCCATGGAAAACTGGGAAACTGTTATTGTCACTTGCCAGTGGCAGTTTGTGTTATTTTATCCAAGTTTTCCGTCACACACAAGCCGGACGAACTTTTGTTGTTAATTCGTGCAAGTTTCTGGCAAGTATTTACGTGCTTCGGCTGAAGACTGAAGAGTGGGATAAGGCGGATGGAATGGGGGCAGGCATGAAAGTTTTGCATGTTAATGGCATAGTTTAGGCAAATGTTTTTACTGACGCGCCTCCCCTGGCCCAAGACCAGGCTCAGGCCTGCTTCTCCTATTTGTCTGGCACACATTTTCCGGCGAAATTAACTTTTACTCGCCACATCGGGCCACATAATGTGCCATCGCCCGCCCACGTTAAGTGAGTTTCTTATGCCGGTTGTAAAATTCCCCATTTGATATGCCGGCGCATATGGATCCTGTTTGCATCTCTCTGTGTGTGTGTGTGTGTGTGTAGATAACACTTGCTCCAACATAGCTGCGGTTAAATATTCCAACAAGACTCTGAAAGCTTGTAATTTACTAGAGTACGAACATGCCAAGCACAGTGGTCTCTGTTTTAGGCCAAAAAGTATACAATGAAAAGTCAACAGGACTTTTTGGGGATTTGTGAAAAATTCCACAGATGCTGGCTGGGGCGAGGAAAAGTTGTCAAAATATACACAAACTCCAGACACTTATCCGTTTCTAAACTTTTCAAGCCCTTCCATTCCATTTTTCTTGGTCTTCATTGGTGTCGATCTCTGTAACATCCTGCGCTTCGCCACGATTACTTGAATCAGCGTTGGTCACGAAATTTGATTTTGGGAGCAACAACAACAACAACCAACCGAATTGAGGTTGTTTTCGCTTCAAAGCGAGGCAATTGTGCTTGTCATTCTGTCTAGCTTTTGTGCGGCGAAGAGGCTATTTTTAATGCGTCTGCATGGCGCCAGTTACCGTGAAAAACCCCTTGGGAGCAACTGCTTGCTCATTGCTGATTTGAGTGATATCGACAATTTACCCTTGTTGTATGATTCTCTTTTCACTTTGAGCACAAGCTAAGTTAGAAAAGTCTTTCTTTTCAATTTGAAAGATGAATCCATTCAAGTGAGACACTGTGGCCGCTGCCAGCCCATTCTCCTTCTCTTTGTGGCAACTTAAGCCATTGACAAAAGTTTGCTGGCATAGTTTTGCGTATTTTTTGATTTTCCTGAAATTTGAAATTTGTGTATTTCACTCTGCAAAGTTTCATTTTGTTGTAAAAGGTAAGCTATTAATTTCGGCATTCAAGTTGTGTTAGCACTTTTGGATTTACTTAAGTACTACTTGCTTGCCTCGTCGGAGATAATTGCCACTAATTTAATAAAAAGTTGAGCAAGCAAATCTTTCTTGAATGATAAAGAAATTGATTTAGGTAAGTTGCTGTTGTTGTTGTTAACCTGGTCAACCTGTTGACGCAGAATCAACTCGACAATGAAAGAGAGATTGCAAGAGACAGAGAGAGCAGAGCAACTGCTTCAGTTTCAGTTTGCAGTTCGAAGATGTTGAAGTGGCACACGTACGCACTCACATGCCATATCCTTAAAGCACTTGTGGCAGCAACAGCAACAGCAGCCACTTCCGCAGCAATTGTATTAACATTTTGCTTAACAACGAATTACAGCTGCCCGAAGAAGAGAAATGGGCCAATGAGCCACTTCAACTGAGAGATGAACACTGAGAAAAATGTGCTTTAACTCAAATCTAGGTCTTAAATCAGTGTTCCCCTAGGATCAAACATACTTGGCAAGCGCTTGCCTAGGTTATGCATCACTGAAAGTCAGAGAGGGTCAGTCACTTTTTTCGTCTTCTCTACTTGGGGAACACTTTCCTTAATGCAAAAGCAACAATGAGCAGAGAGTACAAGAATGAGAGAGAGCATGCCAAAAAAAGGAGTCTCGGCGAAATGAAGAGTACACAAAAATGTGCTTGTGTGGGTGCACTCAAAAAATAAACCAATCCGAATCCGAAAATTGAAAACAGGGTAATCCCGGATATTCTTAAGCCGATCCGAAAAGAGATTGAATTGGTTTTTCCTTTTTCAATCCGGAAAGAATCAAATTTATCCCAAGGTAATCTCATAAAGATTAAATTAATCAAAAAATTCGAGCTCAATTTAATCCTAAAGCTGGATTACTTGAAGCTTTTTCGAGATTGATTTGCTCCCAGAAAGATTCCCCTTCCTTACCTTTCTTCCTCCACTTTCCATACGACAATACTTATACACTTCAACTAGACCCACCCACTCCAGTTTTGGTATGCTTAAAACTTTTTAAAAACAAAGAAATATAAATATTTTTGTAGTCTTGACAGAAACTCGAACTCACAACCTTGCTGCTTTGCAAAGAAATATAAATATTTTTGTAGTCTTAACAGGGACTCGAACTGACAACCTTGCTGCTTTGCACTGAACACGACTGTCATGGCATCTCATCACTCAGCACCGTAGCACATGATTGTTGACCCATGTCTAAAATGCTATTTACCCTTTTCCGCTCTTGTTTCCAAATTATGAACCCATGATCTCGATTGAAGTAAGGACATTGGGAATGAAAAAGCTTGATAGGCTTGCTCCTAGCCTTAAATTGAGCTTGAATTGAGTATAATTTCCTGTAAATCAAGATTGAATTTTTAAGTCTCATGCCGTGATTACTCCATGAAAATAAAGATTGAATTTATCTCAAAGTTTCTCTTAAATATACGCAAGTTCAGTTAGCATCAGTGTGAAAAACACGAGTTACTTCGTCAATGGGCTGTGCAGGTCTGTAGTAACTAGATCTTATGAACATGTGGCTTGGCCCTGGCATACTCTTTTAACTTTTAGTGAGTAGTTCGCAGCCGCTGCAGATGTACAAAATGTTTTTGCGCCGCAATTTTTTCCATGTAAAAAATGGCTTGACCCAGCGCCAAAGGGCCAAAGCCGAGCTTCTCTCAATCTCTTGCCTTGCGCGCTTCTGATTTTCGCACAAGAGAAAGGGACCTACAATCCGAACGGCAGTTTAAGAAGCTTTTGCATAACAAATTACTACAAAGCTGGCGCCAACAGCAGTGAGGGGTGACCGGGTGTGTAAGTTTATTCATAGAAAAACCTTTCATTAGATGTTCCGAGGTGGAATCGAACCCACTACCTCTTGCACAGCCGCAGAGGGCCCATGAAATTTTCCATGAAAATGGTGAAATTCAACCAACGCACAAAAACGTAAAATGGCCTACGGCAAGCAGAATTTCCCACGTGCAGGCCAACCAGGATTTGCTCAGCCTAGTACGCGATTTCCAACAGCAACTCGACTCTGTAAAAATGTGCCAACACACACACACACACATGTTCGAGTAGCGTTTAGCGCAGGACCAGTTGGTATCCCCAACAAAGTCCTTAAACTGGCAATTGAAGCGAATTGGGAAGCAAGGAGTACTGCCATGTTGTCACACTCGAAGTAAAAAATGCATTTAATTCAGCTGGATGGCAGCATATTCTATACCTAGCAGCCATTATTGAAGACTACCTCAACAGCAGGGTACTCATGTACGAGACTGACATGGGCACAAAACAGTACAGTATCACCAGAGGTGTTCCTAAAGGGACGGTACTTGACCCTATGCTCTGGAACATTATGTACGACGGTATAATGTTCCTACAACTGCCGACAGGAGCTACGTCACTTAAATTCGCCGACGACATCGCCATAGTGATAGTAACAAAACATATCGAAGAAGCAGAACGAACCTGTAACCAGGCGATTTATATTGTTAAACTGTGGCTTGAGAGGATGGACCTGGTTTTAGCCATACATAAGACGGAGACCGTGCTCATAAGCAGTCGGAAAGTAGTCAAGACGGCCACGATAAGGGTAGCTGATGCCATCATTACTTCTCGGCCCTACATAAAGTACCTAGGGGTTATGATCGACCAAAGGTTCAACTTTAGGGACCACCTGGCGTATGCTAGTCAGAAGGCAAACGAAACGGCGATAGACGTGGCATAAACAGTCGTGACGGAAACTCCTCGTTAGCGTAGTTGGCTTAACAATGCAATATCCGGCTTCTGTTTGGGCACATGCCACACGATTTGACTCCTACGTACGAGCAGCAAACGTAGCGCTCCGGCTCTGCGTACCAAGAGTCATATGCGCGTTCAAAACAGTGCCGAATGATGCAGCTTTGGTGGTGGCGGGACTTATCCCATTCGACCTGAAGGCACAAGAGGCGGCGGACATATTTAAGGGAGCGTCAGATGGCTTACCAAAGGACAATGGACGCATTGCCTAATCCCAAATATATGGCCTTGGCTAGACATAAGACACGGACAGGTGGCATACTACTTGTCGCAACTACTCATTGGACACGGATGTTTGAAATCCTAGTTGCATAGGTTCAGACGAGACGTCCCGTACTGCCCCGACAATACAGGACAGTCGGTCATCTAAGACGCAGAACACGTTATTTTTGATTGTCCGTATTTCTTAAAAGTACGAACTGAACTAAGCAGGCAAGTTGGGAGGACACCAGCCGCCAGTAACCTGGTGAATATAATGCTTGAGTCAGAACACAACTGGTCTGCAGTCTGCAATATGGCCACAACCATTTTCCAAAAGTCTTGGGCATTCCCCCCATGCAAAGTAATACCTAACGGTAGTTCCGCCGGGAATAGGGATGGGGATGCAAGTCCCACACTTTGGTTGCTATTTTCTAGCGCCACCCCTTAACAAAAAAAAAAAAAAAAAACTAAAAAAATGTCTTAACGCGCAAATACTTAATGCGCACACACACATACATATGTGCATCTGCCAGGATCTGCACGCAGCCTCATGTGTGGTTCGTCAAAGTCAAACAGCAGCGGCCCAGAGACGACTACATGGACATTTTCATCTATTGCAGCATACCCTATTCTTGGTTCGGCGTCCACGGCCCTGTTCAACTTCGACGACAAGAAGATCAACTTTGACGGCTGCAACATCGCTCGTCCCAACGTGCATACCCATTGAACTATACCTACTTGCACAGCAGGACAACTGCCTTCTTCGCTGGCATACCTACAAGTAACCGGAAACTCGATCAGGTACAAACGGGACTAAACGACCAGCTACTCTTCGAGACGCTCTTTGTTTGCCGATTGCTGCCAGCCTGAGCCCTTCTACAAGTTCCCGAAAAAACTAACACGGCTGTCGCCCAACATGCGCATCCGCTTATCAACCTCAACTGAGGCACAATCGATTCTGGCTCAGTCGTGTCTACTACGCGCACATCTGTGGACCTAAACAGCAACAAAGCCCTCAACGCAAGGCAACAACAAAGTCCTCAGCCGAGGCAGCGGCAAAGACCTCAACCGAGGCAACATAAAGTCCTCAACGCGAGGCAGCGACAAAGTCCACAGCCGAAGCTGCGAAATAGTCCTCAACCAAGGCAAAACGAAGCCCTTAACGAGAGGCAACATTATCCCGGTTTGAACGAACTTGCTTATCGACCCCCACTCGAAGCAACCACCGGCCTTCGACGCAACTACGCAAATCCGTACTCGGTGCACATGCTCAGTACTACGAATTCTGCAGTTTCTACACATCTTATCCATTCGCTCCCACTACATTGTCACTATAGAGCAGGGGCAGGCACATTCCTATCTTGTGTGCATACGAAAAATCTAAAAGCAGCGCTGCTCCGACATACACAGTATTATCTGTACAAGCGCAGCTGCGTTGCATGCTCTTCTACGCTGCGACGCAATCGTTGCTTCTGAAATTGAGAGCAATTTCCGCGCTGCTCTCCCACACACCAATGCAAAAATGTAATTGTATTTTTTGCCTGCCTCGGCTATAGAGGGAGTACTGTGGCAGCTCTGGCCACACTTATGACGATCATAACGAGCAATCTAAGATCTGTCACCTCGAAAAGCTTCATTAGTGTGTGGCGGCCTCGGGCCAAGTGCTCAACAAATTATGTTAAACTAATTCAAATAAAAAGTATTCTTCCTGAGTGATTCAAGCAAAATTCAGTTTAAATTCACAAAAGAATTAACAATACATTTTTTTGTTCCTAAATTTCTTTCAGTGTATCAACTTGAAGAACTTACTTAAGACACTCTCTCTTCCCCTCGCAATTGCAATGGACTTTTCAAGTAACAGTTTGCATGACTTACCGAGCTGGGCCAAAAAGGAAGACCAAAATGATGATGATGACAAAATGACGACAGTATCTTCTTCTGCCTGGTCACAAATAAGTAAATGAACCAAGTGGCCGAATACAATTTCCGAGTGACTAAGAAACAGCTGAGTCTGCACGAAAGTAGTTTGTTTTGCCAATTGTTAGTAAGGTGTTTTTTCCCGTTTTTTCTTCCTTCCTTTTGATTAAAAATTAACCAAGGCATATTTTGTTTGTAAGTAATTTAGTTGCGGTGCCGGACTACGTGACTGGCCTGACCAAATGAAAGTGAACTAAATGCGTTTTGTAATAAATTCAAATCAACTTGGAATGCCCCAGCATCATCAACCAATCGATTTGCAGACGCAATCCTCAATCCTCAGTCCCAAGCTGCTCTTTAGTTTAGTTCCAGGCTGGTCATAAATTTGTGTGCCCTTTTTGGGGTTTGCCTTCGTTCATTTTACAATGTTAACTTTGCAGATTCAACATGACTTAGTGCCGACTTAAGCGCATTACTGGCCGGGACTCTGGGTCCAGTCCGGGAGCAGCACAAAGCTCTGAAAGTCTTTTAATGTCTTATCGTTGTGCAAATAAATAAGCGAGCCAACAACAACAACACCAACTGTTGTTATCCTAGTTAAGCAATTGATTTGTTTGCCTCTGACCAATGCAAATTTTTGAAGCAAGCGATTCAATTAGCTGCCAACGCACGTGGCACATTCCCGAATCATACATCCGGAGCAACGACGGAAACCAGCTAAATGGCTTCCGGTCTTTGTCTACAAATTGCTGCTTATGAAGTTTATTATGTATGGAAGGGTAGGGTGGGTTGGGTTTAGAGGAGGGAATATCTTGTTGTTCCCCTTGGATAATGGCACTGCATCTTGAGTTTAGTAACAGACTTTAGGCAGCAAATCAATCAATCAATCAATGGTCGTCAATGAGAGCAGAGAACTTGGCAGAATTTCAGCTCAGAAAAGTTGAGAGTTGGAGATTCAAAGCTCCAGATTCTCTGGCTTAGCCTGCTGCGTCGGCAATGGCCGAAGAAAAATAGTTCTCTGCTTGATTTCTGTTTATTTTTAGGAATACTATCAGTTACCCGGCTTGCGTTCTTTATTTATTTGGCTTCCTCACTGAAGCAAATTTTCAAAAATAGTATCGTCATCAATGAAAATGCAGTTTGCTGTTCTCATTTGCATTTTGAGAACATTTTTTTTTGTTTACAATTAACAAAGAGCTTCTGCTTCCGCTGCTGATCGCAGCTCTTTGGAATGCGATGTGCTTAGCTAATTGATAGTGTCGATTGCTCGCCTGCTCCTGCGTTTCTGCAGATCTAAACCTCGCCTGCCGGTCCATTTGTTTTTCGCATAGAGCTATTGAGCTTTCTGATCGGTTAATAACGCTGATTTCTAAATATGTCTAAAAAGTACCATCTATTTATCTTCAATGCAGTGGGAGATATGAGTATTCTTTTAGGTGAAGGGAAAACAAATTTAAATATACCTGATCTGCCAGCAAGTACAGTATTCGTTCCATAAACTTAAAACATCTTGCTCTTAATGTTCATTGCTGGAAACTATTTATGATTGGGTAAAAAATGCTCAATACAAAACCCAGATGACATTTGTCAAGCCAATTGCTGCTGCTCAATTCTTAATTAGCAAATTTCTGGTTAGTTCATAGTCACCCCACAAATCGTAACCTCAACACTTTGGCGGCTGCAATTGTAACTATTTAAATGACAACAATTGGCGAGCTTTTTGTAAATGGTTTCCCACTGAATATTGCATATCCGCTCCACTTACTTTAACAGTTTTTAGCAGTATTGAATGAATGGGTTCTTGGGCAGATGTTTTTAATCGTCGGACTGGCATTGTTCTATATTTTTGTATTGCTCGAGCTGCGAATTTTACATTTTTATTTAGCTTGGCTGACATTTCGACATGTCAACAATATGTGTTTTTTTTTTTTTCGTTATTTTTTTGGACATGCTAATTGCAGGCGACATTATTCTTATTCGCAACATTTTAAAGCGGTCATAGCTTGCCTGCAAAATTGACATAAATTGTGTAGCATACTTTTCAGCACATGCACACACACATAAAACCGCTGACAAGAGCAGGCACACACAAAACGAGCTAAACGAAACATTTGCATTCCTGTCAGTTTCATTAATTATGAAAAGCATTTTTCCAACCACTCGCCATGAGAGGCCAAAAATTAAAAAAAAAAAAAAATAGTTTGCAGCAAAGCAACCTGAAACTATGCAACAAATATTGCTCATATTTCATTGCAATGCAAAAAATTGTTTGTGCCAGATTTGGAAATGATATGAGCTATGTACATTTTTGGTTTCCAAACTGAAAGAGTAGTCTTGCCAAAGAACTAGATATGCGAATTTTTGTATTCTACAAAGCTTTAATAAGTCCAGCGGGCGTATTAATTTGGGTAATTGCTGATAAAGCATGGCAGGTTTATTAATTAATAGAGAATATTAAAAGCGGGCATACTTGCAGAGCCATTAAATAAATAGTTTTAAAAGTTGGTCCACTGCGTAGAAGTGCTATTGCTGCACTTGTCAATATTTTTCCAACAAATTCTTAAGGAGTTACAGCTAATATACTAAGCTGGGAATCATTTTTCGTAAGTTTATATATATAAAAGTGAAAGTATGTACGAGGGCCGTCCCAGAAATAGCCGACCTAACTACTAAAACAAAAAATGTATCATTTTTTTGTTATATTTTTCAACATATTATCCTTTTAGGTCGATACACTTTTCCCAGCGATGTTTTTTATAATAAGAACTGTGAAGCTCTTCGAAATAGGCATTAACCTCGGACTCCACCTCTTCATTGTTGCCAAATCTTTTTCCTCCGAGCCATTTTTTCAAGTTTGGAAATAAGAAATAATCAGAGAGAGCTAAGTCTGGCGAATAAGGGGCGTGGGTAGCAATTCAAATTTTAATTCATTAATCTTAGCCATTGCAACGGCAATGGCCTCACGACGTGTTTTTGTTTTGAAGTCAGCAAACGCGGCACCCATCTTGCGCATAACTTTTTCATGTCCAATTTTCGGTCATATGCGTGTCAGAACTTTTGAAATGCCAACACATTCAGCTAACTCACGAACTTTCAATCGCCGGTCACTCAATACACGTTTTTTAATTTTGGCCACCATTTCTGAAGTGGTCACCTCATTTGGACGCCCATTTCGATGTTCATCTTCGCAGCTTAAACGACCTCGCTTAAATTCAGCCACCCAATATTTTATTGTTATAAACGAGGGAGCAGAATTACGTAAGGTAGAATCCAGCTCCTTTTTTTAAATTGGTTGGACTAAGACCTTTTATATGAAAGTATTGTATCACATAACGATGACCAACGATGTTTGCAAATCAATAACAAGCGTTCTCTTTTAAAATCGACCAAAAAAAAAAAACTATGCAAGGTAAAGGCACCAAACTTCAAACTTAAGCTCTTAATAGTCGGTACTTCTCCTTTTTAATATTTTTTTGTGAACATTTTCCAACACTACTGTGATAGGTCGGCCATTTCTGGGACCGCCCTCGTATGATTGTTCCTTATAGGCGTCTAAGTATGTTCATCTCGATCAGGAAAAAGTTATGGGCTATGTGGCATGTCTGTGAACCGGTTCTAAAGCGGTTAAAAACGGTTCAAAAGTGGTTCAGAGCCATATCTCAGAAGTTATCTAAGCAAAGAACTTGAAGTTTTGTTTTTAAGTTGAAAATATGGAGTTGAATATTTAACTGGTTAAAATATGGAACCGGTTCAAATATGTCTCAGAGCTATATCTCAGCAGTTATTTAAGCTACGAACTTGAAATTTGGTATGTGGGTTGGAAAAATGTAGTTGGATATTTACATGATTCAAAACCGGCTTCGAACCGGTTCAAAAGTGGTTCAGAGCCATATGGCAAAAGTTATTTGAGCTTCTAACTTGAAATTTGGTATGTAGGTTGGAAATGTGGAGTTGAATATTTGACTGGTTTAAGCCCGGTTCATCAATGGTTCAGAGCCATATCTCAAAAGCTTTTTATGCTAGGAACTTGATACATATTTGGTCTGTCGTTTGAAAATGTAAAGTTTAATATTGGGCTGGTTCAGAACCGGCTTCGAAGTTGTTCAAAAATGGAACCGGTTCAAATGTGGCTTTGAGCCATATCTCCGAAGTTATTTAAGCTAAGAACCTAAAATTTGCTGTGCTATGAAGTTAGACAATCTCACAGCTTAGAACCATCCAAATGAACTACTACAACAAGTAAGGGAGCTGTAGTCGAGTGCCCCGACTACAAAATACCCTGTTCCCTTGACTTCTTGTGTTTTTATACACATATACACCCACTCACACTTACACACACCCTCTAACAAACGCACACACGCACGGGCAAACGCGGTAACTGACAATGCAAGACCCCCCTCTCTCCCATAAGAAAAAATTGATTCGTATATAACTTCGGTGTTTTTTGTCCGATCTTATTGATCTTTTCAATAAAGATAGATATTGGGCCTTACTTGATATAAAGTTTGGAAGGTCTATTATAGAAATTGTGGCTCTGACAGTTTTTTGCGTTTAAAGGGGGGAGGGGGAGGAATTTTCCAAATCTGAAACAAACTCGATTTAAATCGGGTATACACCTACCTACATGCAAAAATTTGTGGCTCTATCTCTTATAGTCTCTGAGATCGACGCGTTCATACGGACAGACGGACAGACAGACGGACGGACAGACGGATATGGCTAAATCGACTCGGCTGTTGATGCTGATCAAGAATACTTTATAGGGTCGCAAATGTTTCCTTCTACCTGTTACATACTTTTGCACAACTTCATGACCCCCCTTTTCCCATTTTTAATGGGAACAGGGTATAAAAATGGTTCACGTTCACATTTCAAAATATACTTGAACTATAAAGTCGAAATTTGGTGTGTAGGTTTAAAATATGAAGTTTAATATTTTCTCTATTTCAAACTCGGTTCGAACAAGGTTGGACGAGTTCAAATGTTGATGTCGATTTGCAGTCAGCTGCAGCTTGAAACATATTCTCATAATGCAAAGGCCCCGGCCTATGCCGGGTATTGAGTTAGTACAGTATAATTTTCACCTACACTTAAGGGGGTCTTCTCATTCAAAACCCGTTTTTTGGACCCTTTTTAAAAAAATTCTTATTTGAAAACGCAAAGAATAATTGAAAACTTTTTTTATTTATTGTATTACAAAAGGTTCAAAGTAAATAAAAAAATTTTTTTGCCTCGATACGAGGGCTGTTCAAAAAAGTAATGAGACTTCAAAGTTGGTGGTGAAAAAAAAGGTGTCGTCACGGCGGCCACGATTCCGGGTCTCCGGAGCGTCCGAAATGAAAAAAAAACGGGGTTATAATCAGTATAGATTTAATTCTCGGGTGAACCTCAAACTTAATTTTGTGATTTTTTTTTGACAAAATGGCGGCCATTCAAAAAAAAAAAATATTCAATTTCGGGCTTTTTTTTGTAGTTTAGTGTAAAAAAAATAGTAAAAAATTTTTTAAAATTATGGTCGAGGTTCACCCGAGAATGGTGACAATTCTGCGTCGATTCCACTTTGTTTGATGAAAATCGGTTCAGTTGAACTGGAGATATCATGGCCGCCAGTTCGAAAAACGTGGTTTCGAGATAAACGCGCTTTAAGTTTGCAGTTGCTTGGGAATTTAGGTCACATTGGGTCACTAAAAGGACTATATCTCCTAAACTAATTCGAGTTTTCGAAAATCCTTTTGGGGGGATATTTTTGAATATCCAAGCTATAAATAAATGCAAAAAAAAGTCGAAAAATAAAGTTGCTCAATGAGTAGACCCCCTTAATTGCACATTGAAAATAATAATTCAAAATTTTCTGTCAAAACTTCTTATGTTCCAAATTTCTTTGTTTAATTGGATTGCACATAACTGCATTTTTAGGATTATTGCATCGATTTTTCGGAAAAAAAGTTTTGTTTTTGTATGAAAAAACTTAATTGAAATGCGCCCCAGAGGGAAGCCACTATCGATATCAATAAAGTAATCGATGTGAATGTCAATTGCCAATTTAGTACGTTTTAATTTTATCGATGATGTGATCGCGGTGAATGACAGTTTCCACTGCGCAGAAAATCAACCACTTAACAAAAGCACAAAAGAATTATGTAAAAATGGTTAAAAAAATATATCACTTCCTTAACTGTAAGGCATAAGTTATTATTATTTATTATTATTTATTTAATTTTAATTGCAACAACGTCTTCTAGACACAGTTACAATATAATACAACAAGAAAATGGTGAAACGGAAAACAAAGATTAAATTGAACGCCTTCTGATCCGTTGGGGGTACTTTATTGGTCACAATGACTACGCTACGCCCCTGCTCGCAGCGTTGGTGATCAGAAGGGAGTTCAAAAAAGTACTTAAAGCTAAGTAAGGGCAAGATTGTAAAGAATAAAAGAGCGAAAGCCTTCACCGGAAATGATATTACTGAGAAGAGGAAAGATCTTATTATAGACCCTACTCAGAATGCGAAACGGACAATTGGCGGCATATAAAGAAGAGGCCAAGGAAGCCTCAAGGGTATACAGTTTCGTGTTCGTCTTGATAGGACATTAAAGTTCACACACCCAAGTAGGAACTCTGCGTCAATGTTACCCTGTTACTCAGATGATGAAAAGATTCGACCTGTTCAAGCTGATAAGAATTCAATAAATATTTAATCAAATGGGGGGTTCTACAATAAAACGTCATAGACTTACACTTGTCCCGGTTTAAGTGCAACAAATTGTTAGAGCACCACAAGAATAAGGAATTCAAATCAACCTGAAGCAAAGCAGAATCATTGGGCGAGTTTTGTCTTTAAGTCTTAAAGTCATCTGCGTACATAAGTGCACGAGAATACTTAATTACATGAGGCAGGTCGTTAATAAATAGCACGAAAAGAAGAGGTCCAAGATGGCTGCCCTGAGGAACTCCTGAGGTCACAGATACTGGATAAGAGGTGCAACTGTTAAATACTACTCTCTGAGGCCTACACTGAAGATAAGATGAGATCGAATTAAGAAGACTCAACGAAAATCACAACAAATGCAATTTCAGAACCGAAAGACAATAAGAAACACTGTCGAAAGCCTTACTAAAATCAGTAAAACTAGCATCTGTTTGCTTGCCTTGAGTAAAGCCTTGAATTACTGTAGAAGTAAATTCTAGAAAGTTTGTAGTAATGGATCTATTCTTAACAAATCCATGCTGGTTCGTTGAGATTAACGGGAAACATGAGTGTTGAAGCTGACAGGCTATAATTTGTTCAAAGAGTTTAGGTATAGCAGAGAGTTTCGCAATACCCCAGTAGTTAAAATTATCAGACAGTGATCCCTTTTTGTGTAAGGGAAATAATAAAAGATTCTTTTCAAGTAGTAGGAAATTTAGACTGCTCAAGTAATTTGGAAAAAAAGATTTAAGTAGGATAGGCAAGCGAGTTTGCGCATTGCTTTAAGATGCACGAAGGTACATTATCAGGTCCAGGAAAAAGGATCGATTTCAATGAGAGTAAACCATTCATACATAAATATAATTTTAACAATTTCTTTTACCCTATTGCACATTAGTGATAATTGCATAACTTTTGGTGTTAATGAAGGATTTTTAATTAAGCACATTATATTGTACCTTTAAAATTTGTCATACAAAACATCTTTGTCACTTGATTTATGCAACTTTGCTTGTGACTTTGAATAAACAAATCTTTCATCTTTGAATTAACCCCTGAAAATCTAAAGAAATATCGTCACGAGTCACTATCGCGTTAACGTGTATTGTGTATCACGGTCGCCAATTTTTCAAAAGAAAATATAACCATTTCAATTTTCTATTGTTTACTCTTTGCAGAGCTGTCTCTTAAACGTTAAATAAGGGGCTTCAAGGGCACAAAGGGCCACACGGTGCCTATCGCTGGCCAAATATCGTCAATCGCCACTCACATTGGCTTCTACTATTGATAGCTTGGGGCAAGCTGAATTTTCCCATCTTGTGCATGGCTTAAATTTGTATAGCAACTATGTACTTTAGCAAATAAGCTTCATTATATAATTTACCCTGCGTGTTGACCACCATTACCCAAACTAAGACACCGACTAATTAATCGAAGCCCTCCAGACTAAAGATTTCTACAAAGCAAAACCAAACTCTTAATAAATTTTGCATACAGTTTTAACATATTTATATTTCTGCCTAAAAGACCATAAAGAAATTCATCTAATTTTAAGAAGCATTTAACTACTTCCCTCTATCTCTTGACAAAGGGCGAAAATGACATTTGCTGCGCTCAGGTTGCAGCTGCTGTTAGCAAACGTGCTCGACAACAATGTAATTATCATAATTAAAAGGCTGTCCCAGCCTCCACCACCGAAAACAGAAAAAAGCCCCTGTCCGGCCATGAATTTCCTATTAAAAGCAGACGACGAAGACTCGTTAGGGTGAGCGGAGGGGGTCACAGCTGCCGCTGCAGTGTTCACTGTCCTCACTGGACTAGAGATGACTGCATAATTGAGGTTGAGGCAGTTTGCCTAATTGTAAAACGTTGCTCATTAATTACTTCTGCAGCATTGCGCATTTTGTAGGTTCTAGTTTGCCGTTTTATCTCACTTTTTCCCCCGTGCCAGCATTGTGTAGACTGATGAAATCATTAAGCAATTATTTTACTTGAAATTTGTTGTTTGTTGTTATTGTTGCACCTGCACCAGTGCATTCTTATCAGTGGCTCTTATCAGTGATTACAATGTTGTGAAACTCACCACTCGCCGAATGCCGGATATTTGCTCAACAGATGTGCGCATGTACTGGAAGGCTTGAGAGTCCTAGAGAAACATCGAAAGTATTTGAAAAGTGAATTTATATTAAAGAATTGTGGCTTTACTTAAGGAGTATCTTTTGAGTTGAGAAGAACTAAAAAATGTAGATTTAAACACACTGTGCGTAACTTATTTAAGCTCCGAGGATTTGTTTTTATAAGAAACTAGATGGCCCGGCGAACTTCGTACCGCCTAACAATAAACATCTGTAATGAGATAACTTAATAAAATGAGTACAAAATATATTAAATTCAATAGTTTAAAAAGATAATTTGCTTTGATAAAGCACTTAGGTTAATACTTTTTATTGAAATTCCAAAAAGTAGAGGGTTTGCCGACACGTGAACATGCCACGTACAATTGACCATGAGAAAAACGTGCATTTTCCAAATCCAGACCACAAACATTTAAGGACTGGCCTTGTGATTTGTTAATCGTCATGGCGAATGCAAGGCGAATTAGAAATTGAATTCGTTTAAACCAAAAGAGCACATCGGCTGAGATCATCGAAATCCTCGGAATGAGAACTTCTTCTTCTTCTTTAAATTTTCCTTTGATTATCGCCGCGTAAATTACATTGGTCATCAATTTTCTTAATTTCGTTCCATTGCTTAGTTTTGGTTGGAATAATTTTTGATGAGCTCGTCTTTCTATAAGACGAAATTGCAAGAATTCGGAGGAAATTAAATCAATCACACGGCCATTACCGATATTCAGCAATTGCTTGGAGAAATCGTGAGATGGATCGTTCTGCAATGCAACACTCATGTTAGCTGACACCTGAAGTTTCTTCACATAGCTCCACTGATTGGATTATTTGAGGCAAGCGATTATATGATCGGCAGGAGTCGATCTTGGAATGACTGGCAGTGTTTGGCGGAAATCGCCAGATAGTAAAATCATTGCGCCTCCAAAACATCTCGAATCATTGCGCAGATCTTTTAATGTTCGGTGAATTGCTTTTAATGCGCGTTTGTGCGACATTGTGCATTCGTCCCAAATTTTTGCCTATGCTAATACTTTTGCAATGTTGCATGGTGTTTGTTCAATAGTTTAAAGGTATAATGGCAATTTTAACGCCGAATGAGCTGTACCCCTTTTACAATGTGGCCGATATTCCAGAAGAAGCAACTGCTACCGCAATGTCGGATCGCGCACGAACAGTGGCCAAAATGAATGACATGAGGAATGTCTTCCCAGTTTTAACGGGGGCATCCAAGAAAAATAAGTCACCATTTAAATCATCAATTGCCTTCATTAATGTATCATAGACTTCCCTCTGTTGAGGGTTCAACAGGTGTAAATTCGTTTGAACTGATTGGTGTAATTTATGTCGATCATATTTAAGTTCACGCTCCAATTCTAGATTAAATGCATTATTACCTCCACGATCTAGCGCTGACATTCCAAAGCTGACCAACAAACTGCCGCACATTTAGTAACACATGTCTTCAATCCACATGTCTTTTTTAGGAGCTATAGGAAAGTTTTTCGAAAAAAAAAAACAAATAAAATTCAGAAAAATGCAAGAAATCTTTATTTGAATCGATAGTACGGTCCATATAATTTATCGTTTGAAGATTATTTCATGCAAATGTTGACCGTGACTGCGCCTCAAATGGTCCATCCGCTTAGTCCAATTTTGGCATACACTTTCCAACATTTCGGCCGGTATCTCACGAATAAATGCTTCAATGTTGTCTTCCAATGCGTCAATTGAAGCGGGCTTGTCTGTATAGAAATGAGCTTTAACATAGCCCCACAAAAACTAGTCTAAAGGCGTTAAATCGCACGATCTAGGCGGCCAATTGACCGGTCCCAAACGTGAAATAAAATGTTCACCGAACTCGCCTCTCAATAAGTCCATTGTTGCGCGTGCTGTGTGGCATGTGGCACCATCTTGTTGAAACCACATGTCATGCAAGTCAAGCTCTTGCATTTTGGGCAAAAAAAAGTTGGATATCATCTCACGGTAGCGCTCACCATTCACAGTTACGTTACGATTCGCATTATCTATGAAGAAGTACCGTCCAATGATGCCACCAGCCCATAAACCGCACCAAAGTGTGACTTTTTCTGGATGCATTGGTAGCTCTTGCAATGCTTCTGGCTGATATTCACTCCAAAATCGACAATTCTGCTTATTTACGTACCCATTGAGCCAAAAATGAGCTTCATCGCTGAACACAATTTTTCGGTAAAAAAGTGGATCTTCGGTAGGTCGTTCGGCTTCAATTCTTGCACCAGCTTGCACCGTAAAATTTTCCACGTTGTTCAGTAACAGAGGCCCAATTGCTGCGAACGGCGACGAATCGATAATTGATGGTCATCATTAACACTGGCCGATACAGCTGCGATATTTTCTTCAGTTCGCACTCTACGTAAGCGTGTTGGTGGTTTAATATCCAACAATGTAAATTTGGTGCGAAATTTAGTCACAATAGCCCGAATAGCCGCTTCAGTGGGTCGATTAAACTGACCATAAAATGGAAGAAGCGCGCGATGAACTTGCTTAACAGAGCACACATTTTGATAATAAAATTCACTAATTTGCAAGCGTTGTTCGTTTGTAAGATGATTCATGGTTAAATTATAGACCAAACTGAAGATGTTTGACAGTGAAACAAAACACGAAACGTGCGTGAGCTGTTTAAACCAGTGTTGCCAAAAAGATAATTGCTAAAAAATCACCCTTTACTTTAAGAGCTTATTTTTTACATATCAATGACTGACTTGAAAGAATTTAAGCACAAAGATGCTGTATTGGTTGTCTCTCAGTGGTGTAAGAAATTTAGATCAGAATCATTTGCTGACTGCGAAAAGCCCTTATCACCATCATAGATTAATGAAAATGGCATATGCAAAAGATCAGACTGTTTCTATGGCTCCAGATGCACGATAGGAAGACTTTAGGATTAAAGATGTTGAACATTCTATCAATTTAAAGATTCAATCAAATATAAGAAACTTAAAGAGATGCGTCAACTCTAAGGATAGGGAATGTTGAGGAGTAACAAGGCGGTGATTAAATTTCCATTGAATTTTTCAAACAATTTATTTGGCTTTTAAATATGAGGAACCAGAAGGAAAAATTTTCATTGAAATGAAAAACTTGACCTAGCGTCTTTTCACTTCACTGTCTTTATTTTTTGGTCCTAGTTGAGGCCGTTAAGCGAGGTAATAGGTGTATTTGAGGTTCTTTTAAATGGGCATATAATTACTTAAGCAAGTCGAAGATCTAAAAAAACTCCTTGGTCCTTTTCAGTCTAAATATGATTTGAATTTAGAACCAAACCTAAGCGAACTATTTAATTAAATAAATAAATTTGTTATCAAATTATACTTCAGTGTTTTCTTAAAAGTTAAGCATACACCACAAAATACTAGTACATAAGCGGCTGAAACGAAAACCTTCAAGTTCTTAAAACCGATTTAATTGGGTTGGTTCTACATTTGAAACTGTAAGTAATAAAGGCTAGCCTGCAAGCCATTCTTTTTACTCTAAAGCTGCTTTTCTTCTAAACCATTTTATGTGCATGCAACAGTTTACTTTAGCTACTGGCCAGTTTCTTCTTATCAGCATTAAAAGCAAGTGACACTTCCAGCTTAATCAAAAACATCGCTGGAAGTCGACCAACTGAGAGAACTCACTTACTAACCTGCCTCAATAGCTTTCACTTTTTGCCATAGAAATGCTAAATTGCTCCACAGACCCACATGGACGACGACCATAAAAACGAAGACAGCCTCGGCTTGTGGTGAGTTTCCTCTCGCATCCGAGCAAATGTGCCGCTAAAATGGAACCTCGGATTTGGATGGCGGCCAATGATTTGCAGTTCGTTTTGAAACGCGTCGCGGCGTGGTTGTGTATGAGCTACACAAAAGCAATCGTACAAACAAACAAAACACTCAAAATAGCCCCAATCGGGGGATCAGACTTGGGTGTGGGATCGGTTCAAGTGAAGTGAAGTGCAATAGTGAGACTACGAAATAAACTGTGAAATTTTGTGAAGAGCTTATTAATATTATAATCAATCTATGAGCTTAAACTTAAAAAGGAATTTAATTAAAATATAATCTAAAATAAAATTGAAATCTAAATTGTGGTATTTTCTTAAGGGTAAGTAGGAGAAAAGAAATTTGGGGAAATTTATTTCTATAATTATTAAAACGTGGCACAGAATTTCTAAATTTATTTATATTTGCTGGTAAACAATTCTAAAAGTGTCAAAATATCAGTTGCATAGCTTGAGGCGCTGCCTAAGACCCATTTTATGGTCCACCTTTACTTAAGTCAGATACAATCAAAGTGAGTTGTATTTTGCCCCCAGTTTAAAATCAGTGCACATAAATGCTCAACAGGGCGTATGCTTAATGCAATTGTCCGGACAGCAGCTTATGCCAATCCAATTGTTCAGCTGCATATGCCACAGTAAAGGGATTAAAAGCACGGACAAGTGCAAAAACACACTCACACATTCACATACACATGTAAAAATATCATATTCTCCGGCTGAACTGACTGAACCGTCTGGTCTGGACATTTTTATATATTTTTTTTCCAAGAAAGCGTGCAAAGGTGTCACCATTTGCCCGTGCGTGTAAAAGTAACAAAAAAAACATGTTTCAATATAATTCAATTACATTGAAAGCTTTGAAACAACTTTGCTGACAAAAACTGGGGGGAAATAAATTCCATTAGATGCCCAACAAATTGCCAATGCACACAAAACTCAAAGAAACAAACAGGGCCCATTGCACTTTACAAAACAAAGAGTTAATTTTCATGATGCAGACAGCGTAGCAAGTCAATTAGTTAGTCCCAGGCACCAAAAGGCAGTCAGCCAAAAGGAGCCAGTCAGCGGGTGGAACAAGAAAAATCACTCATACGCACACACACACATGCTCTCGCACTCACGCATACTTGCCTAGCCAGACGAACTGTGAAATTGTATTATTGCCCTGGCTTTCAGCATTCTCCGACGTTGGGTAGGTAAATTAATTAAACTCTTTTGTTGAGTCAAAATTACAATTAACGCCTAATTAATTCGCCCGAAACCCAAGGACTTGGCCTGCCAAAGAAAAATACGTTCACGGAAATGGACATGTTTAATGTCATTAAACGGATTTGTCTGGCTCAAGCTTGAATAGGAAAAACAGAACCAAGTTATTAGACGCTTCATTCAGTTTAATTGCTTCTGCTGATTCTGATTATTGTTTTAATTTGAAACGCTTACCTGCACGCACATTTGGCGCTTCTACCTCGCTGGGCACGCTGGTAAGCTAGGTTAATGTAGCGCTTGCCCACGTTTCTTGCGCTTTGCATACAAATTTTGCCACAATTGCGCGTTCTTGCTTTATGAATGCAAATTTTGTTGGCAACCTGCTGATGCTTGCAGTTTCAGTAAGAGTTTCAGTTTCAGTTTCACCATCATCATCATCATCACGATGACCCATGCTGAGAGTAAGCAGCTGGAGTAGTCCCACTCACACGAGCATTAGGCTATTATGGCCAGGAATTTTTGCATACACTTGAAAAATGGCAAGCACATTTTGTAACTTGCTTGTCTGTCATATCTTAGTGCCTTTGCAGAGGAAGGAAGATGGAAAAAGAAAATATCTCATAGGGAGGAGTAGGCTACACAGCAAATTGATTTCCACTTTTTGCGTTCGCTAAACTAAAGTTGATTACCAGATAGCAATCATCAGCTCAAGAATAATTAAATCGAACAGAATTCACAATATCATAATTACCGACTGCAATCTACCCTGCACCAACAATGCGTACATAATCGTTTTTTCCTAGAGGTTTTTGGAATATTGCTAGCAAGTAAGAAATAACAGATATACATATTGAAAAAAATCTCTTCCATTAAAATTTTGAACACTTCTCGTTGTCAGGAAAATATCTGAAAAATCTTAGAGCAATCAATCAGACAAACAAGGTGCAGCTTAAAGAAAACATGATTTACATTTTCTTAGCATTCAACTCTAACAGTTCTTGAGTTTTTTCAAGCGAAGATATGTAATGTTTCCTACTTGTATTCAAAGAGGTATGTGTAACATTTTACTGTCCAAAGGTACCAACTGCCTAAAGCAGCCGTTCTCAGTGCTTCTTAGTTGTGCCCAACGTTGAATTGAGTCAGAGAAAGATTCTGTTACTCTTACCCGTTTATACAGAAAAAAATATCATAATAAAAGTTAGGGGCTTTTATGCCAATATTTTATCCTTAAATAATTATTAGCCTTAATGAGTAATTGAGAGTCAGTTATGTCAGTTATGAGTTATGAGATTGTCGGACCAGTTTCATATTCAGTTTCAAATTCATAAGCATAACATAATTTAGAGGACATTTATCATGATAATTTGTTTGTGTATAAACAGAGTATCTGGTTTTGCATAAAAAATCACTTCAAAGTATGCTACTTCAATAAATACTTTTTGAACTAATTATAGCCTTGCAGAGGGTATTATAAAATTGTCCGGATGTTTGTAACGCACAGAAGGAAGCATCTCCAACCACATAAAGTACACATATTCTTCATCAGCATGACGAGCTGAGTTGATTTAGCCCTGTCCGTCTGTTTCAAAGCTATTTCCTCCGTCAATTTTAAAGCTATCCTCACCACACATAGCACGAAGTGTTTTGGTACAAATGCGCTGTACATTTGTCGGAACCGGCCGGATCGGATGACTATAGCATATATATATGTAATGGGAACGATCGGTCGAAAAACTAGTTTTAGTGAGAAAAACTTTTTGTTTTCAGTGGAAACGCCCCCAAACTTCGTATTTCTTAGTAACTATACTTTTCCATGATTCCACTAAATTTGGTCGAAATCGGATAACTATATAGTATAGCTGTCATAAAAAGTAGAGTCTGAAAAGTAGTCTTAATTAGAAAAACTTTTTGTTTTCAAAGGAAATTTCCTTAAAACTAACATGTCTTTGTTTTATATGCTCTCATACAATTCTACAGAGTTTGGTCAAAATCGGATGAGTATAGCATATAGCTGCCTTAGGAACGAGCGGTGGAAAAACTTGTTCTTGTGAGAAAAACTTTTTTGTTTTCAGGCCTGTATCCAGCACTGCGGAAAATTCCTGCCAGGAATTTGCTATTTTTGAGTTTGTGGAACCCAAGTAAAATATTTTGGCCAAGTTTGAATTTAATTAAATTTAAACAAAACGTTTACCAACTCGGGGATATTGGCGGGGGTTTGTGAAACGAAACAAAACGTGGCGAGGGCTGAGCAAGACCAGGCCGAGAAAACAATGTTACAAGCAAATGATACAGATATGACAAGACACCGTAACCAGCGCGGGCGAAGAACATTACAAAAAGACCGATAATTTTATACTTGGTTTTGCGCCACCCTATTATATCGTATACACATGTCACAACCCAGCGCCGCTAAAGGTTTTGGTCAAGTTCAGGATACTAAACAAACGAAAACAGAAATTCCGGCAAATTTTTTTCATAGAACGGAGGAATTTTTGGTTCTGCGTAGCTTTAAAGAATCGCCATTTTTTTTTTTTTTTTTACACAGTTCTGCAAAGGTCTGTTATGCTTTTCCATGATTCCAATAAATTTGGTCGAAATCGGACATCTATATCGGATAACTCTCATACAAAAGTAAGGTAATAGTCTTATTTGGAAAAACAAACTGCAATGGTATACAAAGTTAACTTTCCCCTATTCTTATACTCTGTACCAGAGGTACACAGAGTATATTAAGTTTGTGGAAAAGTATGTAACAGGCAGAAGGAAGAATCTCTGACCCTATAAAGTATATATATTCTTGATCAGCATCAACAGCCGAGTCGATCTAGCCATGGCCGTTGTCCGTCTGTCTGTCTGTCTATCAGTCTGTCTATATGAACAAACAGATTTTAGAGATGGTAAGAGATAGAGGTAACATGTATGGGACATATGCTTCTTATACTTGCAGGCAGATAAAACTTAATTTCAATTTTTGCCACGCCCCCGCCCGCCCCCGCAAATTGGAAAAAACAGCATATTTCCCACAGTTTTATAGATAAAGGGTTTTTTCTTTCTGGACATATTTAGTAATCAGGATTATTTATCGATCCGCCAAAGGAATGTCAAAGATCGGATGAACGGTTGTCGAGTTATAAGGAAAACAAACAATTATGGTGCTGCCCATAATCGCAAAAGTGATGGGCAACACTTCACAGATATAGGGTAAGTTATAGTCGGGCTTTGCCGACTTTCTTTCTTGTTTTTTAAGATTCTTTATTTAATATCCCAAAGACACAATACATAAAGCTTACAAATTAAGTCATTGGTCACATAAGTTTCAAGTGTATTTAAAGTTCGGCCCAGACAATGTTAGCTTTGTTTTCTTATTTTTTATGAGCAATTTAAAACAAAAAATTGGGCGAAAATCGATTTTTTTGGAGAAGCTGCCATTTTGTCAAAAATTTTAATTGTGCATGTTCCTTCGATTAAGTTTTAGATTTCACTATTTTTTTACGAAACCCGTTTGGTTTTTTAATTTTGGGTAATCAAATCCAAAGATATCGGGTACGAAGCAGAGCTCCATTTTTGAGTGGATTTTCAGGAAATCTGCTTTTGCACTTTTCCCAATTATTATTTTTACGAATTAAGAAAGTTAAAGTACAGGTAAACAATATGTGTACAAATTTTTTTTTCTATAAATCAAAAGGTCTTCTCAGAAAAAATTAAAAAAAAATGGATTTTTTTACTGAATTAATTAACTGAATGTAACCTCTTAATAAATTTCCTTTTGCAGTCGGTTCTTATGTCAATCTAACGTCTGCAAAAAAAATGTTCTTTAACTGTACTACATTTTTATTGCTTGTATTCTCAAGTATCATTACCATTATTCATACACCCAGAAAAATTTCTTTCTAAAAAGGGCCAAAATCGCCCTAAAATTGGAAAATCGCCCTTATTTTGCGCCTAGGGTTTACTATCTTTACTTTTAGAAAAGGCCACAAAAAACAACTTATTTTTCTGAAACAAGGGTTTTGTGTTAATCAAATTTAGAAAAAATTTCTCAAATATAGAAAGCCGTTTCACACAAAAGACAAATTTAAGGGGGGGTGGTGGGGGAGGTGGGTGGGTGTGTGTGCTGCTGCCCACCCAACTCACGCCACACCAAAGCCCACCACTACTTTTGCTGTGTAATTTTTTAAATACATTTTTTATTTTTTTTTTTACTTACCCTTACGGGTTCGAACTCAGGACTTCGGCACTCTAACAGACGACGGACATCTTAACACTCACCGATGCAACAGGTCGCGCGAGACGGTGGCGAAATGACAGTAAAGAACAATCAAGCCGGTGGTGTGGCAAGACAGCCGGGCGCCGCCAGTCGTGGGTCGTCCCATTCAAGCATTACACACAAATTTTTTTTATTTTTTTTTTTTTTTTTTGTTTTTTAGTTAGTTGTTTTTAAAATTTTCTATTTTTCCGATATTTTTACAAAGCACTGAGGTCTCAAAACATTTTTCCTCAAACGCGAAGCTCGTTATAGATCGTTAAAATTTAGCAATTATTTTTGTTTTTAAGTACGAGTGCTCGTTTTTTCTTATTTTTGGTAAAGACGAGTGCATCGTTTTTTTGCCTACTTTAGGTAAAGACGAGTGCATCGATTTTCTTAATTTAAGGAAATTTTTCCAATTTTAGGGCTTTATATTTTAAGGTTAGTGTTTTTTAAAATTCAGGTTAAAAATTTCAATTAGGAAAATTTTCTAAATAAGGAAATCATATGCGAATTTTCAAATCTAATAAAAAAATTTCGAGGTAGGCAGTTTGACTTTCATTGACAAATTGCACTGATTTTAGCTTAAGCCAAGAGTTGTAAGGCATCGCCTTAAGTATATACTTATCCTTCTGTATTTTAAGGCTTACCTCATCACCATATTAAAAGATAATATCGTCAAACATCTACAAAGAGTCTACCATCTAAATCGCCAAAAATGTTTGCTTTTCAAAGATTATATTTTCGTGACTTTGACTGTAACTTTTCCACTTTTTTTCTGCCTTTTTTGCATCATGTATCTTACCTTTAACTTAGTAAATATTCCCCAGATAAATGAAACTGTTCAAAAGAAGTCCGCGAGAAAATGCATAAGCTGTCTGTTGGCATTCTTCTTTGCTTTTTGCTTTCATTTTTGTTTCTTTGGCATCTTAAAGTTTTGCTTAGGCTTAAACCCCGTTAAAGTAGACCAAAACAAACTTTTGCGAAAACTTGAGGGCTACACGTGTTTGGATTCAGATTTCATTAACATTTCCTTTTTCCAACCAAAAAAGTAAAATAAAAACCGCATGTTTGGGGTTTTGCGGCTTTACCCAGGCATTTGCATAATTTAATAGCAACTTAATTTTATTTTGTATTTAATTATTATTTTATGCAAGCGCTTAAAGTGTCCAAATGTTTACACAAGCAAATGCAATTACAAAAAAAATCACTCAAATTAAAATGGGACAAATATTTGAGTCAATTTAACTGACGACAGTTGCAATTAACTTAATGGGCGAGGGAATTGCAACTATATAATTCAATTTGTTACTCAGTGGAACAGAGTATGTATAATTTAAGTTAGTATTTAGTATTTTTGTTTGGTTTTCTGCAATTCAATTTGCGGTCGCAAATCGGATTAAATGATTGCACTTGAAAGTAGCGGGAGCTTGGTTGTGTGTGTGTGTGGGGTGTGTGTGCAGATTACTTAATAACCAGCCAAACAAACACGAAACTGTAGCACACGCTTGCGTGTCCCTGTCTCTGTTTGTGTGTGAATGCGCTGTTAATTACATAAAAATAATGAACATATCAGCTCTAACCCTTAGCTCTGCTTAGGGGAAACATTATCCAACTCTAAAAAGTTTGCCAACCCTTTGCAAAAGCAACAAAAAGTTTAACAATTAATTACCGACTGTTCACAGCTCATTTGAGTCCATGTAAAAAAACTAACACAATTTCACAAAAGTAAACTTTTTCTTCTACTAAACCTAAAATCATTGTTTTTTTTCTAGCAAATTTTACAAAATTTTATTAAAAGCTTTGTTTCGAAGCAGTTTGAAAATTTAAAACTGATTTATCTTTTTCAAAAGAAAAGCAAATAATATTTAAAAACTATCAACTGTATCATCTTAAGTGTATGCTATTGATCTTGTAGTAGTTAGCAGCTGAAACAGCGCTGCTACAGTGCTGCAGCTGCAAACATTCTTTTGCTTATAACTCGACAGCCGTTCATCCGTTCTTTACCAATCCTTTAGCGGATTGTTGTATTATCCTGATAACTATATATGTTCAAAAATCACGAACTATCTATTTCGAAATTGCGGGGAAGGGAGTGGTTGTAAACTTGATCTGCCTGCAAGTATAACAAGCTTATGTTCGATATGGTTTTTTTTAAGGAATTTAGAAAATTTTGAGAACTTTTCTTTATTTGTACTTGAATTTAAAAGTAATGGTAAAGTATGTAAGCTTCCCTCTCCTAATGATTAACCAAAAATTCGCAAGTTTTCAAAACACCCAATATAAAGATTCTCAGAAAATAATTTTGATTTAAAACATCTTTAATTTTAAAAGGAAAGTTTAAGGTGTGGACTAATTTCAAAGTGACGTCTGAGGCTCCCATGGACTCTACACACACACTCAAATCATACGTGTATCTAAGCCAGGCATGCCGCAGCCTATTTGCCCAATGCCACTACCACGCGTATAGCAGTTTGCGCATAACGAAATTGTGACAACAACTTCCCGTCTCTTCTCTGCCCTTTGGTAAACAAAACACATCAACATTTTCGCGTACGTAAAATTTGCTGTTGTGCGAGGAATGAATTCGTGTGCATCAGACAGTCATAAGCTCAGACACACGGCACTACAAACCAGAAAGAAAGTCGGTCAAGCCCGACTATAACATTCTCTGTACCTGCGAAGTGCTGCCCATCACCGTTGCGACCGGTTCTGCCCATAATTGTTTGTTTTCCTTATAACTCGACAACCGATCGAGTCCGATCTTTACCATTCCTTTGGCGGATAAATAAATAATCCTGATTACTAAATATGTCCAGAAGGTTCGAACCTTCTATCTATAAAACTGTGGTAGATATGACGTTTTTTCGATATTGCGGGGGCGGGAGGGGCGTGGCCAAAATTAAAAATAAACTTGATCTGCCTGCATTACCATCTCTGAGATTTGTTTGTTCATACGGACAGACAGTCGGACGGACAGAAGGACATGGCTAGATCGACTCAGATGTTGATCCTGATCAAGAATATATATAGAATAAATAAATAATTCTGCCTGTTACATACTTTTGCACAAACTTAATATACTCTGGTACAGAGTATAAAAAGTCGAAAATCAATTTCAGTAAATTTGTTAAATGGTAAAAAGTGCTTTTAAAACTCTTCCTGACCCTTGGTACAGAGTATAAAAACAACGAGATAAATTCAACCTTTTTTTTCATAAAGTAGTCCCGACATGATCTTAAACATTTAATCTCGATTTTTAGAATATTCTGCACAATTCAAACTGTTAAGGTTCAAAAAAGGACGGCTGCAGGCGTTCTAAATGAAACGGGATTGTTTTTAACCCGTTTTGTACATGAAATTTCAAGTATGATTCTTTATTGGGTGTACTTAAATTGAGTACGAAACATTCTCAAGCCAAAAAACGAGTGCTATTTTATTGAAATCTTGAATCAAGAACATTTAGTACTCACAGTAAGCTCAAGTACAAAATAAGTTGGATTGAATAAAAAATTGACTTATAACGGTAGCTCCGAAAAGTGTGCAACGTAATATGTAAATTATTTTTAAGCGAGTCTGTTCTTGAAATTCCCAACTGATTCTAACTCTTTTGTTATGTAGTGAAGGTTAATTTTTGACCTACATTAGTTCTTCCAAAGAGGTTTATTAACGGACCTTGGATGACCTACATAAGTTCTACCAAAGAGGTTTATTAACGAACCTTGGATATTTCCAGCCTTCTTTGGTTCATTAAAGAGAAAACGTTTTAGGAGAACTTGTGAATGGGCTCAAACCAAGAACATTTTGTACTTGTTTGAATTTCTCATTTTTTCTTTAAATAATGTGTTTGGGCTGACATTAGAATTTACTGGAGTCTTAGAAAGAACTTTATGAACTTATTTTGATCGTTAATCGGGCTTAACTTAAAGCCATTACCACCTAAAAGAACGATCAAAAATATTTTAAAGTACTTAATATATCTCGAAACAGTCTTAAAGCAAGTACTTAATCCAGGAGCTTTGTACTTGGATCAAGTATTTTCGTACTTACTGTGCCACTTAATTCAAGTACAAAATTATCTGTTTTTTTTTCTGAATGTACCATTCTATTCGGTTTCAGTGTAAGGCTGAAAGGATGTGAGTTCGAGACTAAGAGCTGACTACAAGAATTTTTAGATTTGTTAGATTTTCAGAATCTTTAAATAACTGAAAACTACGTGCGTGGGTCTGTCTTGAAGTGTATAAGGATGTCCAGTGGAATATGAACGAAGAAAGGAAAGAAAGACGAACCTTTCTGGGAGCGCCAATTAATCAGTATCATGCATTAAACCAGCGATGTTCCTCCATAGCCCCCAGGGGCCGAGCACAATCAGCTATTTACACGCAAACGAGCCGACCGCATGTCGAAATCGGACATATGAGCGAAAGCGGAGCTCTCTTTGCCCTCATTCGCTTCCCAGCCTTCGTTGAGGGCAGTTCAAAGCTGGGCTGTGTCGCTTTGATATCGCACACCAACACACTCTCACTTTTTGGCCTCGTTCTTCTTGTACATCGCTGGTTTAAGCGATCCTTCTTTGGGATTAAATTTTACTCGAATTTTTGGCTTAATTGAATCTTTGTGAGATTACAACTTATGAAATAAATTTAATCTTTTTATTCCCTTGCAGAGGGTATTATAAAACTGACCAGATGTTTGTCTTCGGACGAGCCGAGGGTAACTTTCCTTAATTTATAGGATTACACAAGAAAGAAAGTTGGTCAAGCCCAACTATTGCATACTCTGTACCTGTGAAGTGCTGCCCATCACCGTTGCGACCGGTGCTCATCCGATCTTTAAAATTCCTTCAGCGGATCGATAAAGAATCCCGAATACAAAATATGTCCACAAGGTTCGAACCTTCTATCTATGAAACTGTGGGAGATATGACGTTTTTCGATTTTGCGGGGCGGGAGGGGGCGTGGGCAAATTGAAAATAAACTTGATCGGCCTGCAAGTATTAGAAACATATGTTCCATACTTGTCAAACCTCTGTCTCTTACCATCTCTGAGATCTGTTTGTTCATACGGACAGACGGACAAATTTAATTTACTGCACAAACTTAATATACTCTGTGTACCTCTGGTACAGAGTATAAAAATGTGTGAACAAATCATACTTATTTGGCGCGGATCAAGAATATCCGGCACTTCCCTGTTTTCATTACTGTTTCAGATTGATGATCCCGTATGGATTAATTTTTTTTATACTCTGGATGAACACAGCTCGTCATGCTGATGCTTCCTTCAATGCGTTACAAACATTCGCACAATTTTATAATACTCACTGCCAGGGTATTAAAAAAAATGTTGTCAAGTCATTTGGGGCTTTCAATGGGTTGCATAGTTCGACTATAACTCCCGCCAATCAATCTACTTAATTGCCTGCTACTGCTATTGGTCCTTCATTCACTTAGGTAAGCATGGCTCAATTAAAAATCGACTGACAACACCACCACGCCCATATTGTTTAACGATTTGGTCATTTTTGTGGCAGCACGCACATGGGGCGGTTTCTGCTATTGATTTTGCGACTTGATTTCACAGCAAATTAGTTATGACTGTTGCGTGTTAATCATTAATTACGTTGACTTGATTGCGGCCTGGCAAACATATCAATTATTTAAGCGGTTTTAAAGTGCCGACATAAAGACGGGTCATGACACCCACGCCCACACGCACACCAAACACATACACATTGCAATTAGTGAGTGACTTTGCTTTGAGGCCTAACATTTCGTTGAGGTTGACTTTGGTAAATTGAAAATGAAATTAGTATTGCAAGGCCAATGTGGGATATTTCTATGACAGTAAGGCAAATCTCTTGGTGAGATGACTCAGTGAAGTGAACTTTAAGATGGCTAAACGATGTAGGCATCATGTCTTGGTCCAACTAGCTGACTTAAATTATCCCTTAACAAAATTTGTTGGTGATTTGATAATGATTGAAGGAGTTTGTATGAAAATGCTCTGTGATTGATAAAGTTCTTAGTAAAAAGTAAAAATATTTGTCTTTAAAGATGCACAACTCAGCCAATTCCGTAGCATATTTCTTGATGTTAAAAAATTCTTTCTTTATCCCATATTTGAACACCTAAAAGAAGTATTTCTCATCAAATTATTTTGCCATAGCAACAACAACACATAAATAAATCTCAGAAGCACACAATACCACAAATTCCCTTCTGGGTCAGTAAGTACAAAGCAAAGAATAGCAAAATAATAAAAGAAAGAAAACTGCGAGCTACGAGTTATTTGAATGCCTGCCTGGTGTCGCCTCCTGGAATCTTTGCTTGGCAGGCATTTGGACAACGCTAACTCGGCGGTATTCTGAATGATTTTTGCGCTTTTTCTTATGCTTTTTTTGCAGCTGCTGCGGCATCAGGTGATTTGCGTTGTGTGGCCTTGCCTTGGGCGGAACTGTGATTGAACCACTTGCAAATGGGCAACAATTGTTGCGGCTTTTATTACCCTGCTCCCTGGACGTTGGTTCAAGTTGCTAGCCAAGTTTGCACTTCTTGGCGGCACGGTTGTCCATGTAGAAGTGAATTATGGCCACAACTTTTAAGCCCGCCTTTGCGAGTGACACAGAGAGAGAGAGAGGGAGAAAGGAAGACCAAGTGCAATTCCCAGCCCACCACAAGTGTCAAGGTTGAAGGTGTGAACAGACGCGCGAAAATTGTCATCTTAAATTTTCATTTGTATGTGTATTGTCCTGTGTACAAAGGACTCTGCAAGCATTTCAACATCACTTCAGTGACAATTCGTGCGTGTGTGTGTGTGTGTCGCGTTGGCAGGAAGACGAAATGTGCCCTGGGGAAGGTGGCAAACTTTGGGCTAACTCTCACCCCTTCAGTCATTATATGTATGCCTTTCTGCCATTGTCACAACTTTTTTTTTTTATATTATTTAATGTCACCATTGTCGTCAGTCAGGCTCGTCCTTATTCTTGTCGTGTTTACTTTATATGTTGGCCTGTATTAATTTACGAGTTGCCATAAAAATAAAACCAAATGTGCATTACCCCTTGGCCCAGACGGTTTCTTCTGTCTTTTTCCGCTTTTCTCTAAAGTTACAACATGTTCACTTTGTGTTATTATTTTCAAGGTACTTAAATACGCGTCATGTTCAAGGTCTGCCTACGGCATATTGATTGACATAGACAGGAAATTAGAATCAGGCAAGCGCTTCAATTTTGCGCTGACTTCAATAATTTTGATATTTTCCCTTGACAGTTTATAAATAACGTAAAAATTGTAGGGAGAAATCTATGCCATTAGGCAAATTGGATTTGATTATTAATACACAACGAAATTTGCGAACCAATAGAAAAGAATATAAACTTTTGTACTTTATTTTGGACGAATATTTTATGCTCTGGCAAGTATTTTGTTAAGAGAAAAGGGGCAAAATATTTTCTTGACAGAAAAAGGCAAATTGTCGAATTCAATCGTTGCAAAAATTGTTCGGAAGATGTAGTAAAATGAGGGGAAAAGCGTGGGTTAAGGAGGTATTGCTGCTTGGCCCCTTAAGCATGATTTACCTAGAGTCTGGATCTCGACCCTGTTCTATCGGCCCAACCACTTTCATATAGAAGTTGTTCATGGTTGTGCCTCTTTTTTTTTCTCTAATTTACAAATTGAAGGAGTCATATCTTCACATAATCACTCACGTTTGCGTTGGCTGCCTTCCTGAATATCGAGGGAGACTTCAAGAATGTCAGGACCTAGTCTTTGCTAATATTGGCTCACACCCGATGAGTACTCACTGGCAAAGGAGCTTGATCAACTCCACTCCATGTGCAGGTAACGTAAGAAGAAGAACATTGAGAAGCAATCTACAGGGGGAAGTCACTTCCCCGCTTCTTTGGAAACTGGTTCACAACGAACTTCTTCTTATCTTGACATTAAACGGATGTAGGGTGACAGCATACGTAGATGACCTGGCACTAATGGTAACGGATAAATTCTGCTCTTGCTAACAACCTAAGATGGGCACATTAAAACGGTCTAGGGGTTAACTCACAGAAGATCCAACTGGTGCTTTTCACTAGGAGATACAGTAGCCCTAAGTTCACACTCCCATCTATTGGGGGAACGCAGCTCAACCGGGTCAATGAAGCGAAGTATCTGGGCGTCATTCTGGACTTAAAATTCTTATGGAAGGGAAACTTCGAGGTGAAAATGAAGAAGGCATAAAGCGCGTACTAAGCTTGCAAAAAGACATTCGGTAGGCAGTGGTTATACACAGCGTGCGTCAGACCTATCCTTACCTATGAAGCGCTGGTAAGGTGGACGGCGGCCAGCACCAAATCCCACCAAAACAATCTCCATAAGGTACAAAGAGCTGCTTGCCTGGGTATTACATGATCCAGGCGGCCTTGGATGTAGTTCTGAACCTGGAACCAGTAGACACTTTCCTAAAATATGAAGCAGCGAGAAACGCAGTAAGACTCCGGGAACTGAAACTTCTTTAAACATCTACTTCAGGCCACAGCAGAATCCTACAGAAGTAGGAATAAATGCAGAGGCAAAGGGAAACAACTACTGCATGCCAGTTCAGAAATGAAACGACAACTTGGTAACACGATTCCTGGAGAGAGAGTAATGGAATCAAGACACTAACATCAGTGATAACGAACTTTCCATCTATACCAGTGGTGCCCAAGCTCACACAATCAAGCTTTGCGCTTGCCCAGTCGGATTTATCGTAACGTGGTTCCCAAAAGAATGTCTTCTGGCACACTTCTTTTTTCTAGGATGAATGCACTACCAACTTTTGCAGTATGATAGAAGGCATATAATTTGTATGAAAACTGATGCACGTTCCTTTTGGCAGTAGGTTAGAAGCGAAGAAGTCTGCACAACATGCAGCACCCGTGCTATTGGAAACCAATATGCGAAATGAAGCCCGAACGATTGACGACCGTTCATTTTTTCCAAACATGTTCTTTTTGCCGTATGTTGGAAGGCATAAAATCAGCATAGCATGCAAACGTTCATTCTAATGGCATGCATGCAGCATGGAGCAGACAGCGCCGAGCATTTTTCCAACAACAACAACCCATGCAAACGTCCCTTCTAATAGAACAGTTCCTGCTGCGTTTCGCCCCTTTACAAGAGCGAAGGGAAGATCGCAGGTTTTTGGAACTACTTCTTAGTGGTAAAAGTTGTATATTGGTTGTGTTTCTGGCATGCACTGGTCGACACCCAAAATTATTCAAAGATCCGAGAAGAATATTCTTAGAGTATTTTCATCGCTGAACACGCATGTGCCCTTAAAAAGTGTCCATCACGTCGAGATTTTGAGAAAAATGGACTTAAAGTCTCAAAAACACAGTTTCTGCTCTTTTTCAATCACGTGTAGTGAATAAGGCACAGGTGCTAGAAGTCTCTAAGTAGGCTTAAAGTAAACCTTGAACTGTCAACCAGGTAAATAAAATCGAAAAAATCTTGAATCAATCCTAAATTTTCATGTAGCATCACTTTTTTCATGTGCTCTCGTAATCTACTTAATATATTATTAATTTTATATTCGCAAAATACCAAGTTTCAGTCAAATACAAAATATAAGATTGATTCAAGGTCTTTTCGATTTGATTCACACGGTTGACAGCTTTAATTTAAGTTTAATTGGAGACTTCTAGCACCTCTGCCTTATTCTCTACACGTGATTGAAAAAGGGCAAAAACTGGGTTTTTTGAGACTTTGAATCCATTTTCCTCAAAATCTCGACGTAATAGACAGTTTTGGTGGCCAGACTCGAGTTCAGCGAGGAAAATCCTATAGGAATATTCTTGTCTGCTCTTTGAATCAGAAAAATATTTTATTCTGTCGACGTGTTGTAGAACTAACCTAGCCTATAGACGCCGGCAGAACTATAAGTTCCTATCCCATGGAACAGGTTTGTGGCATTTTGGGCACCACTGATCTATACAGACGGAAAACGGAAGAAGGCACAGGAGCATGCATTTTCTCCGAAGAACTTGCGACACAGCTCTCATTTCGTCCACCACACTGGTGTAGCGTTTTCCAAGCAGAGATTTATGCTGTCTGGCAGGCGGCTAAATTGATATAAACCTTCGATAAAACTCCAAGGAACATTTCAATCTTGGTCGACAACCAGGCGGCCATTAAAGCTCTGTCATCAAACGTCTCAAAGAGCAACCTAGTCCGCAGCACACGTAAAGTACTACCCATCGACGATGTGGCGCCATACGAACTTTTTGAAGTCCACTCTGCCTAAAGTACTACCCATCGCAATGAGAACTTTGCTTGCCACATTTTTAGCAAATAAGTTTTAATCAATATATTAAATACTCTTTCGTGCTGGGGTAGCTAAGCACCAACACACTCGAAGTCGAATTGTGAGTGCTTAGGCTAGGTTAGGTTAAATAGCTGCTCAGCAGAGGCCGAGATCAACCAGAGGCCTTTTGGCCCATTGTGATGCCTAATAAAGGGGGAAACGACGACAACACTGAACCAAATCCATCATCCTTGGCTGGGTACCTGGTCACGCAGGCATACCGGGGAACAAGGGAGCAGACGAGTGCGCAAGGAACGGCTTAGAGCTGCTAGTGACTCAAGCAGAAACGGACAATTCAAAGACCACTGCAAAACATCATGACGGAACTACAGTGGAATGCCAAAACAACAAAGGGTATCTCGCACCCAGTTGTCACATCTGCCGTTCACTCTGGCCAAGATACTTACCCAAAAGAACTTCACAGCTCCTACACTTTAGCAAGAACTGGACTAGAACTATGAAAGGAGTCACAAGGGTGCTCGCCCCTTCATAACTTCTGTCGTAGTTGTGGGAATGAGGTGGAAATAGAAAGCAGCCAACAACTTATTTGCGACTGCCCTGCACTTCTTAGGAAACGCACCCAGAATCTGGGTAAACCATTCTTTGAAGACCTGGGCAGTTTGGCAAATGTGCCCCAAGAAGATCCGGCTCTTTTTGTGGATTCCTTAAAATGTTTTAAGTAGAGAGATTGCGCAGAGCCCGACCGTCAATTCCCACTAGCCCCTCACCCCTTCCCAATTCTTTTCACCCTTTATTAGGCATCACAATGGGGATCTCGGCCTCTGCCAAGCAGCCTATTTATACTAGCCTCGACTAAGCATTCACAGTTTGACTTCGTGTGTGTTCGTGCTCAGCTAACCCAGCACGAAAGAGTATTTATTATTTTGATTAAAACTTATTTGTTAAAAATGGGACCGAACGGAGATGAGTAGGACTTCAAAAAGTTCGTATGGCGCCACATCGACGATGGGTAGTACTTTACGTGTACGCGGTTCGTGTGGCGCTACAATGGCGATGGATTCATTCAGTTTGTGTAGTACTTCACAAAGTTCGTGTGGCGTCAGTTGTACTTCCTATAGTTCAATTGGTGGCACAACGGCTTTGGGTAAGACTTCCCTAAGATAGTGTGGCGGCACAATGGCTGTAGGTTAGACTTCACAAAGTTAGTGTGGCGACACATCGACGATTTATAGTAATTCACTCAGTTCAACATTGATGTGTAGTACTTCACACAGTTCAACTGGTGCCACAAAGGTCTCTCAACTAACCCTTAAAACCAGTTAAGAATGTATTCAAGCAATTCTTTAAGAACCTTCTCCATCCGATTAATCCTTCATCTATCTTAATAATGTTATGAAAACTCATCGAAACGGGCATGATTGACGCTCACAGTCAAAGACATTAAATTCTTTTGCCTTTTAAAGGTCTTGTCTTGAATGTTTCATCGCTTTTTTCTTCAAACATTCTATTCCATTCCCAAACTCAAAATATTACCACTCATTTATCCCTTTTAAGCTCTTTCACTATTTCAAGTTTTTGTTTATCAAATATGCACTTTAATTTGTAGCTCTTTCTTTAGTTTACTTTTTTTATTAGTAAACTTCAACCCAGTGGCTTACAAAGTTTTGGTCAAACTTACTACTTACACTTACTCCCTTCTTTGGCCAGGGCACATAAAAATCATCAGTGCCAAAAGTTTCATGTCATAAATCATACCGACCAGCCAGAGCAGAGAAAGGAAGTGTTATTGATGAGCATTTAACTTGTGTTATTTCCGTCATTTTCTTTAAAGTTGCCAAAGTCAACATTTTTGGCTTGCGTCATCGCCAAACTTCTATTGTAATAGACTTGTGTGTGTATGTAACTATTTTTGTTGTAGTTTTTACGATTGCTTGCCGATAATTTAGTTAATAGTTTTACTGCGGGTTTTGTTTATGCTTACGCGAGCTATTCGGTTACATTTCAATGCCGGCGGCCATTTTGCATGTTTCGTTGAGTGGTCCCTAGGCCCAAGGCTTTGTATCTTTATTTTATTTTTTTGGTGTATACCCTTTATACCCATAGGGTGACTGAAATTTTTTCAAGTTGTGTGAAAGGGTTTATTTTAATATAAAAATTAAATTTTGACACAGAGTTTTTCCCCTATAGGTAAAAAAATATTTTATTTTTGGTGTGGCAATTAATTTATTTTTATTATTCTTCTGTAAAAGATAAACATTTTTCTTATGGTTTTTAACTGGTTTTATTTCTCTCACCATCACAAATAAAAATCTCCTGGAGCATACAGGAAGTGAACCATATTTTCCACAGTTTTAAAGATATATGGTTCAAAACTTCGGGACATATTTAGTAATGAGGATTATTTATCGGTCCGGCAACGGAGTTGTAAGGATCGGTTGAACGACAGTCAAGCTATGAGCAAAAGAATGTTTGCTGCAGCAGCGCAATAGCTGCATTAAAATATTTATGCATCAAAATATGTATTTTGATGCAGCTACTGCGCTGCATCTGCAGACATTTTCGTTGGTACTGAGTATACTCTGGCTTGACCGACTTTCAAACGATAAATGTAACACATCACAAGGTTTTTTATGATTTTTTTGTTGCATGTGGGTTGATGCAGCAAAATACACTTCTTTATCAAAGCAAACGACTTCTTGAACTATAAATATATATAAAAATGCTTCTTATTTGTGCACAAGAGAAAAGAACCTACAGCTTAACGCCAAATCCGAACGGCAAGGTTTACGAAGCTTTTTTATGGCTAGTTACTTTACAGCTGGCGCTAACAACTGGTGAAGGTGACCGGGTTTGTAAGTTTTCAAAGAAGAAAACTTTTTCATTAGATGTCACAAGGTTGCAGCGAAGTTCGCTGAGCGAACCCAAGACAGCAGGCTTTAAAGTCTCACCATAAAATTTGGCCAATTTGCGCGACTTTACCCCTCTACAATTGCCGTCTATCAAATCTTCTTAACAATATGTATAAACTCTTTTGAAACATTTAATAGTTATTAAAAGTTATATTTTGCTATCCGTCTAGCTGTTCTTGAGTTATAAATGGTGTAACTAACCCTTCTTTTGTTTTCATATTATATAGAATAAGAATATTATGAATATATCGATTTGGTTCAATTAGGCGAGGATTTGGTTAATTATCTAGACCTTGAGAATGTAAAATGTCTTGACACAGCCCCAAAGGGCCAAAAGCCGAGCCTCTCTCAATCTCTTGGCTTGTGCGCTTCTAATTTTCGCACAAGAGAAAATGACCTACAGTTTAACGCCGAATCCAAACGACAGTTTGAGAAGCTTTTGCATGGCTATTTACTACAAAGCTGGCGCCAACAGCAGAGAGGGGTGACTGGGTGTGTAAGTTTCTTCAACGAAAAAACTTTTCATTAGATGTTCCGAGGCGGGATCGAACCCATGACCTCTTGCACGGCGGTCGCGCAGACTAGCCGCTGAGCCACCCTGCCTATAAAATGCCGCATTAAAACTAGTACCAAGATTTTCCACATTCATATTTTACAAAGGTTGATCCTAGTGAGACAACAGCATCGAATTGTTTAAGTCAGCGGTGGGCAAGCCCTTGCTCCCATTGCTTCTATTTTACGGCAACTGGCGCCACGCAGACGCATTAAAAATTATCTCGCTTCTTGGCGCCCTCGCACCCATGGAGACAGTGAATGGAAGTGTTTCTTCGGCTGGGGATGGTCTCATTTTAGCCAGGATCACTTACAAACCTAATTTATTCAAGTGCTCGGACATATGGGCATAGAGATGAGGGATCAAGGAAAAGTTGGTTAGACTGAGCCGAAATGTTACTACAACTTTAGAAAGGAAGCTCCTTACGGGTTTTCGAAAGGACTATAAACATTGGGAAACGTGGAAATTGTTCTAGCGCACAGGTAAGGCGAAATCCTGGATCATGTGCTCTGGGAATATCTGTCAAGGCAAGTGAAACTATGACACATATATGCAGGTGACTACCCGGACTGCATATTGGAAGACGAAGACGTTGTACTCTGCTTTAAAACTATGAGTGCACATGTAAGAGGAAATACTGGACCAGGTACTTGGAAAAGATCTGACAAGGCATGTCAAACTGTGCCTAATATTCAGGTGACGACCTGGCAAGCATACAGGTAGATGAAGACTGAGAACTATGCTTAGTGCTAGCAGAGCCAAATGGAAGGTGAAAACCTGACCACGGCTCAGAAATGTCCAAGGCAGGAAACTGGCCGAATATACTTAGGTGACGACCTGGCAACAACGGCGACGAAGAAGAGAACTAGCTAGGCTAGTAGAGCCACATGGAGGTGTGCCCAGACGTCGGCAGGAGTTAAGCGTGTGGTCGCGATAGCAACAATTATATTTTAGCCTCGTTTCTGTAGCGGGTGTAACACCGCCGTCGGCCGTACGGTGTGGGCCCGCGTCCAGTTACGGCGTCTCGTGGTCTGGGTTGTGCTTGTGCGCGGCGTGGTTCACGTCCGGCTGGACCGCTTCTGTTTTGACTACAATCGCGCACACAAACCGCTGCTCGCTCAAAACAGACCCGTCGCAAAAATGCGCAGCGATGTGGCTTCCGAAAACTCAGCCTGTTTCGAGTGTGGGTTAGTGATGACTCTGCGGTGAACTGGAACTGGTTAGTGATGGTGACTGCGCCAGTGACTTAGGAATGTTTCATGGTTGGCCGATAGGTTACTTATGACTAGTTCTAAACGCTGTGACGTACTAATTCTAGTGCGTCCCAACAGAAAGACATATGCAATTGCTTCACTTCGAAGCGAAATCAACAACAAATCTATTGCGTATCGGGTAAACAAATATAATACAAATATGGAGTGTGAGTCTGGATTGTGGACTCTAGCATGGGTAAAAGGGGTTATTTTTGCTGTTGTCGGACTGCTCTCAAAATCAAATTTCGTGCCCACCGCTGGTCTTAGTCATGCAAAGCTTCATATTTATAAATATACTCTACTGTCGCTGAAAATTTTTGGTAATAAGCTTTCACTAATTTTCTATTTCTGGGACTTTTTCAACCGCTTTTGAAGTAATGACCATTGGTTACACATTTCCTTACAAATCCTAGTAGCCTGAAAAACCTGACCTCTCGAACTGAAAATTTGTTGAACACAACCATTTTAGCTTGAGAGCTGAGCCTTAAAAAAGTTAAACTGCCAAACTTTACTTAAGTTGAAGAAATAAAGAACTAAATTGTCTAGTTTCTAGCAAATAATTCGGTTGGAATACGATTGCACAAGATAAAATGCTTTTTCTTGCTGTTTCATACTTAAGTTTAGCTAAAAGTCTTCGCTTGCAGTGTATTCGAAATGTCGTTGCAGCTATTAAGTATACATTTTCAGACAATTTTTCTTTTCTGTTTTGAATTTTGGGGTTGACGAGGCCTGATGATTTGCCTTTTGCTGTCAGAAACTCTGACTGGTCAATAAAGTGCGACGTCATGTTTTATATGGCGTTTGTGGCCGAGGATGGATGAGTGCCATAAATTAAACGAAATTCCATTTGCTTGAATTTTTGCGGGGGTTTTCGTTATTCTTTTTCTTTTTTTTTTAAGCTCTCCCAATTTATGGATACAGTTGAGCAAGTCCCTTAGCTACACTTTCATTCACTTGCAGTTCACAGGGCGTATGAGTAATTGTATTGTATTGTAAGTAGCTTTTATATGAAAAATTGCCGCATTGTTCGGTTGTTTTCTTAGGAAAAATGTATAATTTGCTCTTTCCCTCTACTTTGGCGGCTAGACAATGTCTGGGTAGAAATATTTATTGACCTGTCAGTGGGGCAAGGACAAAAATAGAGTGTATTGGGGGGTATCAAAACCCAAGTGCTATTTGATTTTTGCCATTACCGCAAAAGGCTTTTGAATTGGTTGCCAAAAACATAATGAGACAATAAAACGTTGTTGCATGTAGCAGTGGTCGCAAGGGCATAGGAAGAAATTTATGAATTTATGAAAATTATGCGCATAATAAATGGACAGCGGTTGGTGGTTTTATTGGTTTATTTCATATCAAATATTGTCAAAATTACAATTTTCTGTTTTGTTTGATTTGGATTTGCGTTGTAATAAATTAACATAAATCACTTTAATGCCTTGCAGCTGGCGTTAATAAATAGCAAAGGCACAACTAACAGACACCTGGCACATGTGGCAGTTAGAGGGTTAAGTTCAGTTACCTGCCTGGTAATTCCAGTTATAAATTTCATTTGAATTAAACCGTTTGTGTTCCTGTTCCTGGTTGGGACTTACGCTACAGCTTCATTTTATTGCCATTGCGCGTTTAACATGTGGCACGTCTCCAGGTTCCAGGTTTATTTTTTCTTGCTTGTGTTTCTGTTTGCTTGACTGTGTAATTTATGCGCTCACGTATAAATAGAATTGATTTTGCTTAAGCATCGCATATTTTACCTGCTGCCAGTGATTTAATGGCTGGCGACATAATCTGCTATTTGCCATTCGCTACCTTGGCATCACGTACGAGCAAACATACACAAACACGCGCACAATTGTATACGCTTAAGCTCTACCTAAATCCAAATCCATTTTCACAAAGATTCCATTATGGCACGCACACATGTGCCGAGGAAGACACCCAAAAGTATGCCACAAGCAAGCGAATCGAAAAAAAGCAATTATGTTGAAATAATACACATAATATTTTTATCCTTCTGCCGTTGCTGTGTCTATTGTTTTTTGTTTCAATCGTGTGCTCTGCCAAGAATTATGCTTATGAAAAGCTTTGCAACACATCTTTATCATGCTTAGCTACAAATGTTTACCCAAATCATTAGACATTCAAATTCTTTAAATATTAACAAGTGAGTGTTTCAGAAAAGCTCTCTATTCACATGCGTTTTATTTGACTTTATTTAAAGCTACCCGGCATGAGTTGCTACGACCTCAAAGCGAAGAAGCGGAACTAGTTTTACGATTGCCATTTATCGAATCTTCATGACTGTCTTATCTCAATATAAAGTTCGATCTTTAGTACTCGTACCATCCGGATATCTTTATAATAATCTAAGCTTTCGTGATTTTTTAAGACATTCAACTTTCTACTTACCCGTCTACAGTTCTGATCTATTGAATTTTCATCATAATCAAAACTTATAGGAGAACTATGAAAATTTCGCGATTTTCCGGACCCATTGATTCACACCATCTGACTATTCAACCGCTCCCATTTTCGCATTCGCAGAAGTTTTACGATTTTTACGATTTGAAACCGGGTTTTCGACCAAATTTGCTCTCTAAATCGCAAAACTTTTGCGACTTAAAAGGGAAGCATGGCTGATAACTTTGGCGAATTTCCCGACTTTTTTAAGAGTTTTGTCCTTCTATTTAAACGGGTACAACAGCCATTTATTAAATCATCATAAAAAGGGAAGCATGGCCGATAACTTTGGCGAATTTCCCGACTTTTTTAAGAGTTTTGTCCTTCTATTTAAACGGGTACAACAGCCATTTATTAAATCATCATAAAAATCTTAGCTCAGATTATAAATTGGCAAATTTTCGTTCGTTTAAGAACACCCCACCCTGAGCCAACCATTCAGCAACAGCCCGTCTCCGAGCTTTTGCTTCCGCCGCTCTTTCCCAGCTCTCTGGGATGCAATGTATTGAGCAAATAACTGCCATCGACTGTTCACCTGCTCCGGCGTTTCAGCAGATTTTAACCTGGCCTACCGCTTCACTTGTTCAACGCTCCACGATTAAGATTCTTGCGTCATGTCAGCAGATCTCTGGGATGCGATGTGTATCTGCAGCTCGCCGTTTCGCATGGCGGCTTACCTGTTGCATTTTCCTGAGATACGCTTACAAAGAATTTTCTTGATTCTCATTTCAATGATCCCTTTTGCTATTTTTGAGTTAAGCCAAAAACTAGGATATCGCTTTCAAGTCATATTGTAACGGGTGACAACTAAAAATCTGCACAAACTTTAAAATGCCTCCATAACCACAATTATCAATGGATCTTTATGAAAATTTTACAGTTTATTTATGACTTCATATACAAAAGAACTGCATCAATAGATTTGGTCGAAGGTCTGGGATGATAAGCGAGTTGTATAGCGCTATTTTGGATTTGACCTCCCCACTGAGTTTGCTCCCTACTCGGTTTGCAGGAGTAATTCTTCTTCGGATAACATCAGTCTGTTGTTATCGCTGGTTTTCATTATTCCTAGTTAAACAAAATCATTTACAACCTTAAAATTGTACTCTCCAATTACAAAAGATTGTCTCTGCCTGTAAATACTAGGTACTTTGTCTTGTCCTCGTTTACCGCTTCTTAGTTTTTGAAAACAAAATAGCTCCCCCAATGAAAACTGGATCAACACTGCCTCGGATACGGACCCTCATTGACGATGAATGAGGGTCCGTATCCGAGGCAGTGTTGATGCAGTTTCATTGAGGGAGTTATTTTGACAGTGCCGGGTTCCAAGACCGACGCACCAACCCTATTAAACGATTAAGAAAAGGTAATAGAAATTCTGAAATTTAAGGTTTACTTGAAAGTATGATTCTTTTTAATATACCGAATATTTTTTATTGCTTCTGGTAATGTTAGCGATTTCATAGCAGTTTTTTGCTATCCTATTGTCTTCTGCTCCTGTACATTCTCGATGAACGTTTCACTAATAATCCGCTAACATTGAACATTTCGGACTACTTTTATATAAATCAGCATTTTTGTATTGTAAATATTTAAAAATTTGCAGTTACGCCAATGTTATATCAAGTCGCCTTTTAAGAACTCCTACAAAAATTTTGGGTGGGAATCTAGTTGTCCTTACATAAATTAAAATTTTGATTTTCGGAATTAACACGCTGTAACTTTGCGAATGTTCCTTACAAAAATGCAAAATAATTTCCATAATTGGTACTTATGTTAATCAATATGATCATATGGTTTCTATAAATATTAGACAAAACCAATGCACATTGGGACAAATTATCCCCTTCTCTGTGCAAAAGTGGTAATAATCAAAGAGCCGTATTACTTTTATTGTTGTTCTCCTGATGACTCGTGATGTTGGTTTGACCTAAAAATAGAACACCGACACACAGCACATTTCATGCCGTTTTCAAGCATCTAGTTGACAAAATTGAAATTCATTCAAATTCATTGCATTAATGTTTGCAAGATGGTTAATTTAAATTTTTGGTAGTTTATGGGTTAAATTCCATATTTTTAAACACTTTGCTTTTAAACACCCACTTTGCCATTGCTGGTAGCAGCTGGTTTAGTTTTACAAAATTGCTATAAATCAAAAAAAAAAAATGGTCTTTACCGCGTGTATGATCTTTCTCAGTTGCATTCATATGTTGACTATCCTAGAGGAATCATAAAATCACAAATTAATGCTTGGTGTGGCCTACAAAAATTCTAAATCGGAAAAATGGATTTCCGCGAATATCTTGGAAACGGAAACTACTTTGACCTTTCAACTCGTATTCAGCATGCGTTTTTCTACAGGAATTAGTTAAAGATCCCCGGGATACTCTCAAAAGGTCTCAATTTGTAGAACAGTAAAATATGTAAACATACAAATTGTATTTTAAATGGACGCGATAGAACCAGTAAGTTTTGGAAAATATTACTCATACGACACGTTCAACAAATCAGTATTATCTTAAGAAAATTTTTTGATATCACATTTGAAATTCGAAATATTGTTTTCTCTTTTTATACCCTTGCAGAGGGTATTATAAAATTGTCCGGATGTTTGTAACGCATAGAAGGAAGCACTCGACCACAAAAGTATATATACGATCAGCATGACGAGCTGAGTTGATTTAGCTTTGTCCGTCGTCCTGTGCCGGTGCGTCGTCGTCGTTCTATGCTATAACGTATTTTAAAGCTATCTCACAAACTTGCCGAAGTCTTTGGTACAAATACCTGCACATTGTCGGAACCGCCGGATCGGATGACATAGCAAAGCGCCTAGAGATCGGTTGAAACTAGTCTTAAAGAGAAAAACTTTTTGTTTTTAATGGAAACGCCTCCAAACTACGTATTTCTAGTTTACTATCCTTTCCCATAATTTATAAGTTTGGTCGAAATCGGATGACTATCATTAGTGATGGAAGATCGTCGAAAATAATAGTGAGAAAAACTTTGTGTTTAAGAAAACGTCCTTACTTGGCTCATTATTTATATACTTTTACACAATTTCAAAGTAGTCGAAATCGGATGACTATAGCATATAGCTCCCTAGGAACGATCGGTGAAAAACTTGTTCGAGGAGGAAAACTTTTTGTTTTTAAGAAAACGTCTTTTTATTGGCATTCATTATTGTATATACTTTGGACACATTTCTACAAAATTTTATCAAAACGGATGACTATAGCAATCTGAGTAGGAATGATCGGTCGAAAAAGAGTTCTAGTGAGAAAAACTTTTAGTTTTAAATGGGATCGACTCCAAATTGTAATTAACAGGTATTATCTTTCCATGATTCACCAAGTTTGGTCGAATTCAGACATTATATAGTATAGATCCCATAGAAAAGTAAGGTCCAAAAAGTAGTCTTAGTTAAAAAACTTTTTTGATTTCAATGGAAGCTGCAAGGGTATACAAAACTTCGGCCGAGCCGAAGTTAACTTTCCCCTATTTTTATATCTGGAATTCGAACAATCAATAATCAAATCAACACCGAATAGTTCTAAATGAAACATATTTATGAATGAAGGCCACACTGCGTATGATTGATTAAAAAAAAACTGTAGTAAAATCGAAAAAATGTAGTTGTTAGTGGCGGAGGCCACTTAAAAGTAAATTTTTCGACTTTTGTTTTTGTTCATGCTTATTATACAGCAAACGTCATAAATTAAACTTAAAAATATCTTACTCAGGAGGTCCGCTCTAATGGGCATATATTCCTAGTTACATTTTAAGCTGATTGGAGAGATAGATAGTCAGATGGATGAAATGACTGTCGATATAGCGATATCAGCCACATTGGTCGTACATTGTACGCTGGGAAGACCTTTATTTCATTTTTATTTCTTTTATATCCGAACCAATGCGTGCCTTAAGGAGTACGAAGATGATGAATAATATGCTGGTGGTTGAGCAAGCACTTTGCAGTGAGGCACGAAAAGATCGCAAAATATTACCGCATTATCCGATGTTAGGTAAAAGATTAAAAGCAGAACGCAGCAGCGAGTTTAGTATTTTTATTTGCCTGGTTAGAAAGAGGCGGATTTATGAAACGCATTGCAATGGAATGAATGAATTTATATCCAATTATAATTTCTGCCTTACGGACTGTAATTGCAAATTTATTCTAGCAACGCTTTTAAAAAACCTTTACCACTTAAGGTACGCCTTGAAATTTATGTTGAGTTAATAGCAATTCAAAAGCCACTAAGAGCCAAACTCTTAGCTGCATGATATTAAATTTCTTAAATTATTTAAGCTGCTTGATGATTTGGTCTTAGTTCAGTTCAAAATGTGTTCCTTCTACTTTCCACAGAGAGACAGAATCACAAACAAACAAATAAATAAGTAAATAAATAAAATCCAACAGAGGTTCGCAGCGCCACTTATGTTACAAATGATGTGCGCAACGTAGCGTCAGTAGCTACATTGGATAAACCCACAAATGGTAGCTAATGAAGGGAAATTTTCGGAAGTCCCCTGTCAAAGAAACATGCTTCACTGCTTCACTGTTTGCCGTCGTTGTGTTTGCCTTTCCGTTTTGTGCAATTTGAATTTTCATAAATTCTCAAACATGCTCATAAAAAAAAATGGAAACGCAGCTCACTTGCTCTGACTTTGAGCTGAATATAAAGCTGAAGCCCAAGTGGCACATAATCTGAGCAATTTGCTGGAGTTTTATGTGATTTTTGTAGCCAGTATTAGTGACTATAACACACAGGCACATTTCGCCACGGTTAAAGCCAAATATAAATTAAACAAAAAAGGCAGCTTCATGCATTATATTTCTACCTTTTTTGGTGGCACACGGCCAGCTCAGCCTTAGCTCTAGCTATTGTAAGTGAGAAAAAATTATCCAATTTAAAAGTCAAATGTCATTTTTTGTTTGCCGCCGCTGTATGAGAGTTACCTAACAAAGGTAATGGAGGCCGAGGATGCTGCCGCCGCTCATGTTGTTGGAGATGAGTTGACGATGACGAGACGGAGACATTTCATTTGGCTCTGGCAACGGCAGAAAAATTACTCGAATTTCATTTAACGCAGCAACTTTGTCACTGGCAACTCCAAGGACAACAAACATCAACCGAAGCGGGCACAAAGCGCGTTGAGTTTGTTAATGTGTTTGCATAAATTTCCGTTCCAGCAGTAGGAAGTAGGAAGGTTTGCTCCTTTTTAGTTTCAATTCTATGATTCAATTCTACCTGGCTGAGTTGAAATTGGATTGTTAGTTTTAAAACATCTCGTAAGCTCTCCCGCCACTCAACCAAAAAAATTGGCAGCAACTATGTTCAGCTGTCAGCGAGAGTTGGAGGTGGAGGCCACATGCTGGGACTGTGTCAGGGGTTAAGTGCATGCGAATGTCGCACTCTCTGCTGTCAAATTGCTCTGGCCCCACGTGTTGCCCTCGTCGTAATGCATTAGACTTGTCAGGCGGCGCAAGTTAACCAACCCGGAAACTGGAACAGAAAGGACACGAAGTTTCAGGACTCACGGGACTTTATTTGTATAGTCCTGATAAGGGCTCACGATTTGACATTTATGAATGAAACACAATCTACCCCATTTCCCATTCACCCTGACCATGAATATATATCAGGCAATTGTAAGTTTATTGTTCGATTTATTTTGTGTGTGTATTTGACTGCAAGCCCCAAGGAAATCGAGAGGGAGCAGAGGAGCATATGCTGAAGCCCGTGGCATTACCCCTGGCTCCTTTGGTTATTGTTGTCTGCTTTTCTGACTGGTTGCATGTACAGCATAAAATATTCATTTTGCCCTTTTGCATTTGCACACAAAACAAAACAAAACAAAACAGGGGACAACTGTGGCAGTAACAATTACTGTAACAAAACCTGGTTTATACGGTAGTGGAATTCGTGATAAGAACGATTTTTTAATGAAAACGAAAAGTTACTACACTTTGAGGGCAGCAGAATATGGATTGAACAATACTTAATCGATTATACGGAGTTTATGCACTTATGTACATTTCTTATTACTGTCCCTATCGACCTATACAAACGAAGAAAGTAAGACAAACTTTTTTTTGTTTTGTTTATTTCAATATAAGCAATTGTGTGCTTGTTCAAAATGGTTACAAATTATAAATAAATTTCAAAATTACCTATCTTCACCACCAACCAAGTAAGGAGAACTTTTTTCCGATATACCCCCACTCATATCGATTGGCCGGCTCAGTAGAATTACTATTTCGGTACAGACAAAAATGATAAGAGGTTACGGGAATTGATGCCAATGAAATGACAGCATCCCACTCAACACTTGGAAGATCATTTTAACAAACATCACTTTGAGGAGTCACTTTCAAAACCTTTAGATGATTAAATAAAGATTGCTATCATGAGCGCTTAAAAGATGACTTGAAAATGATTCAGGCATTTGCACAAAATGTGATTTAATAAAACACGACTTCAAAGTGTTTCGCAAATAACTCGAAAATGAGTCGAAACTGATCAGAAGAACGCGTTTAAATCGACTTTTCAAGAAGAGTTGCGGTTATGGTACCATTTTATCCCGACAAAAGTATCATTTTTAATCAGAAAGTAAGTGTATCTATGACTATTTTAATCCGACCGAGGACTCGAAAAACACTCGAATGTGATCAAAAATGTCATAAAATGTTTGCTGGGATGTGGTATAGGTTATTATAGATATCACAAAGGTAGCGGAAAGGATCATGACTGGCGTAATTGGATCTCCACACTTGCAAAGTCAATGTACGAAAACGGCGAATTGCTCTGCATGGTACGTTCCAGTTCAGAAAACTTAGGAGGAGAGAGAAATTCACACCTTGACTAGTCCTACGGTCTTTTAGAGTTGGCAAGTTCAGAAGACGTAGCCTATCTAAATAGGGAGGCAATTGGCGACCGGCATCCCAGTATAAGCACCTAAGCGCAAACAGAAGAGTCTGCTTTTAGACCTACTCCAGTAAATCCTTAAAGTAACTATTTATATTGAGGTGAACAAATGCTTGAGCAATATTCAAGCGATGGGCAAACAAGAGACACATAAAAAAGCTTTGTTATGTATGTTAAACTTCTTTGACCAACGTTTAATGAAACACAGCAAATTCTCACCTTTGTTAGATATACCAGAGAAATTTGCCCCGAGATACCCCAGAGATATACCCCCGATTCTGACCTGAGATAATGCAGTCCAGAGATCTTTAATCAAAACAGTTGGTACAGAAAGTAGGCTCAATGCGGAAAAACGACATGAACTTGCATTTGTCATGATTGAGATAGAGCATATATAAGTTGCATCCAAATTTTAAAATGAAGATAGCGACAAAGACAGTTTAACATCATCCTGACTTAGCAACCTGAGCAACATCATTGATAAACAAACCAACTAGTATTGGTCCAAGATGAATGACCTCCTTGCTGTACCTCAGAAGTTACACGTACTATCTGAGATGGTATATCATTAAATATGACCCGATGTTTTCTATTTAAATTTTACAAGATATAAAGATATCCACATTATTAAAGTTGGCTGAAAGCCCAAGTGAGATAGCTTATGAACAAGAAGCCTATGATCGACCGAATCGAAAGCTATACTAAAGTCAACTAAATGGAGATGACATCGGTCTGTAATTGTTTAAGAAAGCCGCGACTCATTGTATTAGTAAATTCCAGGAAATTTTTAGTAGACCGGCTTTTAATAAAGCCGTGTTGACAAGGCCAAATAAGTGATCGGCATTGATGCTGCAGTTGTTCAGTGACTAATTTTTCGAAAAGTTTCGGGACTGCGCTGAGTTTTGCAATGCCACGATAATTCTCGATGTCCGACTTTTGCCCTTTTTATGCAGCGGGATGATAAGAGCTTCTTTCCATATGGGCGGAAAAAGCATTGGTCAATTGACATTTGGAAAAGTTTAGTTAATGGCTGTGAAAGAACACAGCTAGGAATCATATCGGGACCAGAAGAAAACGAATAACATATGGTTGAAAGACACCGAAAAACGTCAGATTCGTGAACTATAGGATTAAATATGGAATCTTTGTGAGATAATGTAACCAAAAGAAAACGAGAGAGCAAAGCTAGCTTTGTCTGTGCCGAAGTTTAAGTACTCTTGGAAATTTTGTGACCACTGATTTAATTTTGTGACCAATGACTTAATTTATAAGCTTTATGTCTTGTGTCATCGGGATATTAAATAAAAAAACTAAAAAAATTGTATGGCAGCTACAAGAAGTGCCCATCCGATTCTCGCGGTTCCGACATATGTGCAGTGTGCAGCTAAATGATGACTTTGCAAAATTTCAGCTCGATTGCTTTAAAACTGAGGGACTAGTTTGCGGAGAAACAGAGTGACGCACGGACAAAGCTCAACCGACTCAGCTCGTCATGCTGATCAAGAATCTATATACTTTATGTGATGGAGATGATTCCTTCTATGCGTTCCAAAACTATAATACACTTTTCTAGTGAATAACATTCGTAGTTATGAACGAAAAAATCGGACTTTGCAACAGAGTATTTAGCTAAATCGGATTGTAAGCTTGTCGGCTTAAATCGCTTATAACGTCTACCTTTTACGTTCATCAGATAAGGCAATCTACGAGTAAACAATGGAGGGTTCTTTGAAGATTTAGCAATAGAGATGGAACCATGTTCCTCAAATAAATGGTACCCTATGTTATAAAATTGTTTTTGTGTTTGGCTTTGGTTTATACCGGGTGCTGTGTGCTGCTTAACAAAAGCAATTCTGCTGTAAGGACATTGTTGTAAATTTTTCACAAAGAGCAGAAGAATCGCAGCATTAAAGTTTTAATTTCGTCAGCGAATTTCCATAATTTCGGTGGTTTTAATATGAATTTTGTTCATAAAAAAAATTTAAGGGTTAAAAAGTTTGGAGAACAAATATTTAAAAGAAAATGTTTATAACTCATCATTCATAACTTAAACAAGAATACACATAGGCATAATCTACTAACGGCCAAGTTCAACGAAATGTTCCACTTTCCACTTCACCAACCTGATGTTACCCTTCTTCTCTCTCCGCCCTCTAAAAGAGGGTGTCAATTACACTTGCCGCTGTCGCCATGGCCCCGCACTGAGTGTGTTTCCGCCTTCGCCCTGCTGCTGTTGCTGTTTGTTGTTGATGTTTGTCTCGCCTTGGAGCAATTTTTATGGCTCATAAAATCTGAAATTAGAACAGGCAATGCCACTGTTTTCCACTACATCCGCATATACAATTTTTATGCCTTTGTTCATCTCTCAGAAATCTGGACAAGCCGCCAAGTGGATTTTCCCCACTTTTTAGAATTAGTATTACATTTAAATGGCATATAATTTGTTTGCACCATAATATTTATGTGCCGGCGCAGAGTTTTATTTATGTTCACTTGGCGTAGCCATGACTTTTGCGGTAGAACGGAAGGTCCCCAAGCTGAAAATCACACAGCCGGCTCTTACGAAATGGCGTTTAATTTGTATGCTCAGCCTCCGAGCTACAGCCACGTCGCGGTGTCTTGCACAATGCAGCGCACGGCGCGTATAAGCAATGTTTCTCCTGGGGAGAAAAACGAGCCAAAACAATTGCTTATTTGCCTTTGGTGCGGCGGCGTAGGTGCGGAAATTTTTAATTACCGCTTTAGAGAAAATTGTTAAAATGGCTTTCTGCCGCTTCCGTCTTTTGTCAAGTGCCGTAAGGTACTACTGGCCTTTGCCTTAGCAAACATCAAACTTGAGGAAAAGGCATACAGAAATGTTCTCATACCTATACAAATATTGTTGAATGTCCTTGAGAGCTGGTCGCCCTTTTATGGCAAGTAAATAACAGAAAAATTCGCATAAATCAAAGCAAATATTTTGCCAACGTTTTGTACCCTGAATAAGAAAAAAAAACAACATAAATGACAGAAAGAGGCAAGGGCTAGAGGTGAGCTCGTGCTGCCTGAAAGTTTTTACTTGATGCCCCCCATGCTAACATTTTTCTATCGAGAAATGAAGTGAAGCGGGCTTACATTTTTTTGGAAAGTGAAATCAACTGTGAAGCTAATTGGTAAATCTCTCGAAAAATCCGTCGGCATCACTGAATTTCGAGAGATTTCATTATTTTATTTGGAAAGGTTTGTGTCCAAGTTAAATGTCCATCTCATTTAAATTGGTTGCATCTTGCGCAAATAAAATTTTCCATATTTCCATATCCCATATGATTTATGATTCTTGCTAAAATTATAACTTTTTTAACATTCGGAGTTATGTACGAAAAAATTGGACTTTGCAACAGAGTATTTAGCTATAACGTGCGCGCTAATCATGATGTAAGTCTTGACAAACCTAAGTCCAACCCTAAATCCTAAGTCCCTTTCAGTGGCACCTAAGAATTGGAATTCGCTTGAAATATAATTGGAAGAGTGTGTCACACCCGAGAGAAGATTACCCGAGATGAAAAAATCATCATATCTCTCAAAGTTTTATAGATCGAAGGTTCGTTCATTCTGGAATTGGAGCAGTTTTAAAATAATCACTTCTATATTTTTGGATAGGATCGCCAAAGTCTTAAAGTATTTAATTCAGTTGGTCGGGCGTGGTGCAGTAGGTAGTGTGTGTACTAGCAAAAGGTACCGCCTTCACTAGCTGTTGGCGTCAGCTTAGAAGTAATAGCCGTGGCTCAGCGGTTAGTGTGCGCGACTGCTGAGCATGAGGCCGTTGGTTCGATCCCGCCTCGGAACATCTAATGAAAAGTTTTATTTCTTTGAATAAAACTTTACACCCGGCTACACCTCTTGCGGTTGGCGCCAGCATTGCAGTAATTAGCCATGAAAAGCCTCTCAAAAACTGCCGTTCGGATTCGGCGTTAAACTGTAGGTCTCTTTCTCTTGTGCTAAAATTAGAAGCGCACAAGCCGAGAGATTGAGAGAGTCTCGGCTTTGGCCCCTTGGGGCTGTTGTCATCTTGACAAGCCGATTTTCCTTTTTTAATTCTGGGCAGCAAACCTACTACAGTTCGAGAATCGAACCCGCGAAACTTTTAGAGGTCAGGTTCACGGAAGCGGTTTTATTTAAGCCATGCAATAATCGTTTTTAATAATCAGTGTATAGGTTTATAACAATTCAATAGAATAAGGGTACATTCAGCAGCACAATAACGTTAGAGATCAGTGAATCATTTTTGTGCATTACCTTTTTTGTGGATGATGCCTCAAGACCAAAATCCGCACCAAACAGTGACCCAGATGCGACAGTTTTGTTTATTGACATAACCACCGAGGTGGAAATGTGCTTCATACGAAAAGATGATTTTCCGGTAAAATTCACCATCTTCGGCCAAACGATCTTCCGCCCAATTTGCGAACTGTAGACGATTTGGATGGTCAATTGGATTTAGCTGCTAAACCAATTGAACTTTGTATTAGAGGTGGAAAACTATCGATAGTCGTCACCATCGATAGTCGGCGAATGTTTTTTTTAAACCATCGAGAAGTATCGATAATAAATTGTAATATAAAAGTATATCAGTATCTTTGGCTATTCGGAATAAAGCAGCGTGTTACATTGGCAACGAGGACAAAAGTGGACACAAGAATTAAGATAAGTATGAAGAACAAAAAAAAAAAGGACAATTAAAAGAAGAAAATATACACATTTGCTTAAGAATGTAAGGCTAACGTGAAATTCATAGCGCGGTGGCGCTGACAATGTCTTAGTAACCAAATATCTTGTGCTTTAGGAAGCAAGGTTAACAAGCTCGATCACAGTGAACCTTAGTTCCAGTCAAGCAAAGAAAGAATATGTCTGCGCTTTAGGGAGCAAGGTCACAGCGAACCTTAGTTCCAGTCAAGAAAGATGAAAAAAGAAAGAGAAAAGTGCTTTAGGAAAAAAGGTTGACGTGCATGTTCACAGAGAGCCTTAGTTTCAGTCAAGCAAGATGTACAAGGTGCATTGGTTAATACCTAACGATTGTTAACAATATAATTGTATTGTCATCTAGATTAAGCAATTGTGTGAAAAAAAGCTCAAATTTCAACTTATTAAAAAAAACGAATATTAACACGTATACGTTTGTTGTTACAGTTGTTTCCACGATGGCAGGAATAAAGCCGTTCTTATGTCAAACGATTAACATACATGGCATTTGTAATGAAAAAAACCAAATTTTTTTTAAACAATACAATAAACCAGCTCCAAATGGTTAAATATTCAATATTTTAAGATGAAAATTTGACCAAAAATTTTTTAACTTGGCCCTTTCTTATGTTAAAAAGTTTGAATTACTTCGATTGCACTAGCTTACAAGCGGCAAAATAAGTTTTTTTTCATTTTTTTCTTAGTCAAAATGGCACTTAAAGAAAAGTTTCTAATATAAACCTAAATGGCTTCGAAATCCAAAAATGGATTAAAAAGTGGAGTAGGAATATGGAATTCAACTACTCTTTAAGAAAGTATGTCAATTTTTGAATCAATAAACCAAAACTGAAAATGTACACTATTTTCTAAAGTAACTTTTCTTCCGAACCAATAAACTAGCCTCTTCGCGATTTTTTTAAAAGAGCACTGCCAATTTTTATTTGGAATTGATTTTTGGAATGCCAAATAATTTTAGAAAGAGCCTTTTTTCCGGCCCTATTTCATACTGGACTACATTTAAAAAGTTAAACACACCTATTTAGGCAACAGCAAGAATCTGTGAATTTTTCTTAATTCTTAAACCTTTAAAAAATACTATCGAAAACTATCGATAGTGTTGGGCTACCAGCGATGGCGTCTCGATAGTGTCAAACCATCGATAGTGACGATAGTGCCATCGATAGTTTTCCACCTTTACATTGTATGGTTTCATGGCAACGTCTTTATGCAAAATTCGCTTCAAAGAGGTGCGCGAAATGTCCAGTTGTTGAGATCGGTGGAGAGTTGACGTCAATGTTTGCTAACACACATTTTCAGCAACCGCAACAATGTTTTCGGTAGAGCGCACCGGATGGGTACGTACACGGTTTGGTTTATCCACCAACATTCCAGTTTCACGAATTGATCCACAAATTGAGTTTTCGGAACATTTGTTTTGTTAAATGTTTCTTTTTGCAAATTTCGCACAGTTTGAGTCAAGGACTCACCACTTTGGAAATATGGAATATAGCGACCCATTTCGTAAATGTCAAAGCTTTTACTAAATATTAGTCGCTTTCCGAATGACATTTGACACTATATAGACCACCCTGTATGTGACAGAAAATTTTTACTTACGGTGGACTCTAGGAGAGTTCGAACTCATGGACCTTGTGCTGAAAACGATTGGAATGCCGTCTCAACCAGAATTGAATATTGCAAATAATTTTTGGCACTTCGAACAAATTAGACCACTTGTAACTCTCAAGTTTGAATTGAGCAGATGACCAATATAAAAAGTTAACTGCAATTGGCGGAGTTTGTACTACTTGTACCAAAAACAACAACAAAACACATACACCGAAATTGCGTGAGAAAATACTGTAAAACAAAAACATAATACTTGTAACAATATTCTGGAGTAAATTTACTTATCGGATAGGACTATTCAACCAACGAAATTTTTTCTGTGCATTTCGACTGGTTTCTTTTATTAATTCCGTTTATATCAACACACAAAAATAACAATCATCCTGATGATTTAAAGGTTCCCGCCACATCATTGGTGTTTAATTGGTGTCTTTTCTAATTCGTCTCAATGACTTCATATATGTTTTACCTACCATTTGAGGGACCCAGTCTTTATCACAGGTGTCCTAGAGGAATCCTAAGTAATCAAAATACACCTGTTTTATGAACTTCGACACACTTAGTCTAAAATTTTTGAATGTATATTCACCACAGATGTTATAAAAGGAATTAAGATCGTTTTTACAGCTATTACTCGACGTAGACATTGTAAAATAAAAAACTTTTTTAAAAAAATAGGTCGGTTAATTTGAAGTTTAAGTTGAAAAAATTTGCCAGGCAGTTTTATCTTAAAAACTAGAGCTGCTAGAGAAAAAATGAGGGTAGATTCGAAAGCGATAAACTACAGGCATAAAATTCCATGCAACATAAAAAAGGTTAAACTTTGTTCCCTTGTATAATTGTTAATGAAGTGTCTTAAAAAAATCCAAATATGAATGCATTCAGCAGATCAGCTTGATGCCTGATCAATAATATAATTTTGGGTATTTAATGGGGCTTACGTTTTCAAGTCAAAATGTAATATATCGTTTCTGTAATAAAGCTGATCCGTGATCAAGTGTCTCTGTTGAAGCGTGATAAATGCCTCACACGATTGCTCACCTCTAGCTCAGCGCCCTAAATATTACTTACTCCCTTCCTTTTTCACTCTTATCTCTCTCCACATTCATTCGCATTCAAAAGACTTTCGAAGACTAATCATTGGATTTTTTCACCCATTTCTGTTTTCATTTCTTTTGGCAGCAAAAGCGTAAAATTGAAGACGAACAGAGGGCAAAAATAGGGAAATGAATGTCAAAGGCACGACTCCGGCGCCCCCGGGCTTCCGCTGGCCGCGGTGTGGTTCAGGGGGCATGATATTGGAGGAGCGGATGCGTCATGTTTTCGTTTTGGCCTTTGATGACTGAGAAAAATGCCAGGCGAGAGGTAACAAGGCAACCACAACGATCCGAAAGCACAAAGCGCGCCGATCAGGCAATCAAATACTCAAAGGACTAACAAGGATATATAGGGGTACAGATTTGCCACTGGGACTGAACTACTAAGCCAATCAAAGCGGGCCACAGCGGGAGGCAGTAGAATGAGGATGGGCATACCGCGGGCCTGTGGGCAACTACTGCTGATGACATTGATGATGATAATGATGACGCTGATGCTGGCTAGGCAAGGCCAGGCGGATCTGGAAGCTGACACAGCAGCAGCAGGAGCAGCTCGCATCAAAGCGGAAACGGAAACCCTGATGGTTGGCGACAGTTTCAACATTCGCCATGGGCGCTCTCGTTCCCATCTGCTGCACAGCAGCAGCAGCAGCAACAACAACAACAGCAGTAGTGCCCTGCCCACCCAGCAACCAGAGGCAGGCGGCACCACCAGTGCTCCAGTCACGCATAAAATACGCAAATTGCACAAAAAGAAAATCCACGAAAGCATTCGCAAGAGCGTGGACAAGAGCCTCGGCATGCTTCATCCGGCCAAGAACCATCGCAGTTTGGTCGAGGCCGAACATCTGCAGGGGCGACCCACCGACGAGGACGAGGAGGAGGACGATGCGGCTGCCTTAAGTGAGGTCATGCAATTGGCGGATGAGATTGATTTGGAAAACTCATTAGAGTCAGCTTACCAGAATGTTGTCGCTGTCTTGCCAGCCGCTGAGCCAGCCACTACAGAGCCAGAAGCCTCCGTAGCCATGTCAACAGAGCGACGGGCCACAGGTGCGGCTGATGTAGCCTTGGGTGGAAATCCAGGCCGGCAATTTGAGCGTGCCAACATTGATGATGCCAATTATGAGGAGGAGCAGGAAGAGGAGGATGATGATGATGATGCCACGACCACGACTATGAGAACGGCGACATTTGCGCCTCGTGATGGCACCGCAAATGGGGCACGAACACGCCTGTTGCCTGTGAATAGCAGCAGCAGCACCAGTTGGGCGAACAGAGCAATTGCTCCCCGTACAGCGGAGTCCACGGAATCCGATTATCGAATGGAAGACTCGCAGCCGGGCAGTGAAAACCATAAAGCAGCTGATGATGATAATGAAGATGCTGATGAACTATCCCTAGCCCTGGGGGAACTGCAGCGGCTTAACGACAGCAGCAGCAGCAGCACCACCGAATGGACATTGGAGGAGGAGGTGGAGGAGCAGCACAACCAAAATGAACCCGAGGCTGAAGCACGGTCTCAGGCCAGCATGGAGATTAAACAAATCAATTTCGAGGCTGAAGGCGATTTGGATCCCGTACTAGATACCTCGGAGGTAACCATGGACGATGGCTATCCCCCAGAGGTGATAATTGATGATAATACCAAACAGCTGGACATAGGTGATGTGGAGAGCGATAATATGGAGTCCAGTCAGATAACCGCGGATGTTATCAATGCGAGGGATAGCAAAATTGATTTGGTATCCAAATTTCTGCAGTATATTGAGCAGCAGCATCTGATGGGTTCGAATTGTGTGGCCGGCACTTCGCTTAATCTGGGAGAAGGTGTGGTCGATCGCTATGCACAGGATCGATTTCGAGTGGAGGCCGAGGTGGCTGTCAATCGCGCCAATATGCTGACCAGGTGAGTTAACCATTCAAACCAAAACCTTAAACTGAGGGACTTAACTGTAACTTATAGCTCTCTACCAGATAAAAACTAAACACTTTAAACTGTTCCAAATAGTTTATTGTTCTTCCATTGCTGGCTGCTGATCGCCTTCATTCTCCCTGCGCACCAGATCCTCCTCGGAGGCTGTGAAATCATTGCGTATATTAAATGTGCGGCGTATCTCTTCCGGTGAGAGTCCCTTAATCATATTGGCCACCGTCTTACAGGCCATATCCAATAGCTCGCGTATATCCAAGTAATTTGCTGCCATTATCAGCTCAAAGAGTGTGCCCTGATCCACCTGTAAAAATTCCGCATCCCAAGCAGTAATTACGACATTTCCTTGCATCTTGTCCTGCTCCGGAGGCTCCTCATCATTCTTGTGATGTTCGGCCCATATTAGCACCTTGCTTAGTATCACCGAATTCACATTGGGCAATGGTATTACTCCAGCCTCCAAGCCAGAATTATTCAATAAAGATTTGATGGTGTTCGAACATTTCGCTGTCTGCTCATCGCAATAATATGTTACGCCATCCGATGACTCCAACTTGATATGCTTCATATTGGCGAAATAGTTTTGAATTACGAGCACAGAATATTTACCAGGAATTAGAATAATTTGAAAAGTTCTGTTGCCGAAATGTAAACTTTTCAAAGTGAGTTGAATTGACAGTTTACCAAGGGTGGAAATGAAATGAAAATTTATGAAAACAAGCCTACTTTCTGCTATGAAAACGGTTAACTTTGTAAGGCAGCGGATAGTGTCCAGTACCTTATTGTCTGATGGAGTCAACTTGAAACCATGTCTCCAAGAAAAAGGAACTTTCCTTAGTATTTAACCGAACTTGTCATCTAAAATAACGCTCGTTGCCGTTCAAATGGTATTTGTTACCATGCGCTTTTTGGTTGCTCAATCATTCTGCAATGATGCATGTTTTCTACTTACTTGATGATCCACCCTCTTCAAATTTTATTTGTTAGAAAATGCATTAATATGACTATTGTGAAAAAATTCATTTAGATAGATAGATAGATGTTTATTTTTTCATTTCACAATTTTCATAGATTATAACTTTATAATGCTTAAGTGCTAAAAACAAACATTTAAAGGCTTGGTTTAAAACCGTCAGCCTTCCCTCTGTTGTATAAAAACAAAATTTACATATTTAACGAAATGATTTAACGATACAATTTTAATATCCTATTCTTAAAGTAAATTTCAGACTCTGCTTATTATTTACAGTCTTTAAAAATCCTCATTCATGACATTTTTTCTATATTTAATAGCCATCTCGGTGTAACTAGATAGATTATTCCATCCCATCCCCCCGTTAAGGGCCATAAGCACCTCTTCTTCGGTAAGAGTACAAGCATTCAAATATCTGCATCGAAATTCCCTCAGAACTGGACATCGTCCTACAAAATGCTGCATGTCCTCCTGCTCATTCATATTGCATAGAGAACAAATACCTCCATTTATAATCCTTCTTGGGCAGCTGTTTAACCATAAGAGATCTCCTCTGGCCTTCATTATCCAAGTTATCTCGTTTTGTTTGAAATACTCATTGCAGTATGAGGGCCCTATTGCAAAATTTAGATGTTTGTAGACCCTTGATGTACTTCCTGAAGCCTTGTTCATGTGTTGCTTGCGTTTGTCATTTTTGATCGCGTTTAGGAGCCGAATATTTTCCACAATCCATTTAGCATGCGAGTGGTCGTCTCCCAGTATTATGCCAAGATACGAGAACATTTCTGTTAGCCTCGCAAACCATCCCAAATTACTGGTCCTCATTTTATCGGCTAAAACATGCCAAGTACTTGAGATGAAGTGTCAGACTATAGATGTGACCATCTTCTAGTCCTGCGTCGATTCCCAATATATAGTTCGGCGTGCTATCTGGCAGCTTGAGAATCCTTTTTAAGAAATATCGCTGCAATTGTTCTGCCTCTTCCATTATTTCTCCGCCCCAGACTTGAGCTCCATAGCACTGAACCGTTCTGCTTACTGAGTTGAAAATTTTCCATTTAGATGCTAGGTTCACAGTTCCTTTGTTTATAAAGTTCGCCCACACCGAGTTTAAACTTGCCTTTGCTTCTTTTGTCCTGGCTGCCACATGCTTTTTAAAACTCATTGTCGGCGTCAGGATAACCCCAAGGTATTTGTACTCCGGTACCACCTTCACCTGCTCATCCTGAAACGTACAGTTCTTCGTTGCCGCCAGTCTGCCGCCTTTTCTAAAGACCATAATCTCCGACTTTGCCTTATTGACTTCCATGCCCCACAATATGCAGTATGTCTCGAGGTTATTGATCATTTTCTGTAGGGTTGAGGGATTGTCCGCTACGATTACAATATCATCGGCGTACATTAATACCCTAATGTTTGTGTTATCGATATACAGGCCACCTCCTACATGTTCGTGCAGATCATCTAGGTATAACGCAAATAGCAGCGGCGACATAAGACATCCTTGGTTTACTCCATTTATTGTTTGAAACTTCTCAGATAGCTCGTTTCCAGTCCAAACAGAGCAATACGTTTGCGAGTATACTTTTTCAATAAAATTAATTATTTTCGTCGATACGCCATGTCGCTCGAGTTCATTCATTTCCATCAATGAGAAGAGAAATCGCTTGTTCTGGCAATTAATGAATATATTTACGTCCGATTTTCAAATAAATATTAAAAAAAAAACCAGGAATGCAAGCCCTTTTTAAGCCAAACTGAATAGAACCAAACCGTACCGAACCTTTACCTACCGAAACCGCAAAAAACGTTTTGAGTTGATAATGTTTAATATTGTGCCAATCTGTCAGGCAATAATTAATAAAATGCAAAATAGTAGAGAATTTTTTTGGATTTTTTTTATAAATTTGTAAATAAGCAAAGGAAATAATAACAATTAAGAAAGTTGGTCAAAAGTTTCAAGTTTATTTATACTTGGGCACAGACGAAGTTACCTCGCATTTCATTCCGCACCCCTTGCTACTTGTCCAAGCTAATGTGCACTATCGAAACTCTACAATAAGAATATGTTCCATACATTGTTGAACCACTTACTTCTTTTTCTGTACTAAATACTTAGTATAACTATCAGTAGATAGCTTCTAAGACTTGGTATCAAAGATAGTTGAATGAAAACCAATTATTCCATACCACATTTGTCCGGCAGAAAAGCTTTAACATTTCCCCGTGACAACCTGTGAACCTGAGCTTTATCTTTATCCACAAGCCCTGTTTTGTGATAGTTGCCGTTTAGCTTGCAATTTTTTTTAATAAAAGTTCAATTACTTAGTTGAACAGGCGCGCCTGTTCGCAAAAAAAAGTTGTAGCATACTTTTGGGCAGCCGCTGCGGGCAAGGACTCTGGCATTGATTTACTTTGACAACCGCAACTATGGCAATCCATTTGGTTTTTTTTTTGCTCCAGTGTGTGCGGAATTTGCAGCTGACGCTCTGCCTGAGCTTTGGTCCCCTCATCGATTTCACTAAGTTGTCGTATCTGGATAACTGACCGAGTGACAATCTCAAGGACATTTGGCTAACCAGCAGCAAAAAAGAAAGAAAAAAAATAATGTCCAACAGCCAAGCCCAATAAACACAAAGTTTCAGCAACAGACGCTTATGTGGGTCCTGCTCCTTGCCTGCATATGTCCTTACACACATTAGACAGGGGATTTATGTCTTTGTGATGAGAGAAAGAAAAAACGTTACGGTTTTTGCTCTCTCCCGGTTTGACTTTCAACAGTTACCTTTTTTATGTCAACGACAAGCTTCCCTGAAACCGGATATCAAATGGTCGCATTCTTAGATTTGTTTGAAAAGTAATTTGTTAAAAGCCACAAGCAAAAGGCGCACACACAAAAATCTAATGAACAAATGCCGCCTGTCAATAAAATACACAAAATAAACAATTAACCTCACTGACAAAATGACAAATTAAGTGAGTGTGGAGGCCCCGTTCGCCAGGGGGATTGTATTGGAGTACTAAAACAATAACAATTGCCTTTTCCTTGGCCTGGGGAGCAATAAAATGCCAAAGTGCTTGACTGTAAACGTCAAATGTCAATAAATTAAATTGTGTCTGGATTTTGTACTGGATCAACATTATTGCATTTATTTGTTGTCATATGTTGGACATTTGTTTTCATTGTTTGCTAGAAATTCTGTAAATGTGGCCTCTGGGATCGGCCTCTGGCCATAAATTAGTCCACAAGCAAACTTCCAGGGCTAATCTTCATTTAATATTTTAATCAGTTCCCACCCTTCGGCCACACCCAACGGCAAACTAATTGAAGTTATTGTTTTGTGATACACTGCCATCGTTCGCTTCCTCGACCCTCTTCGCGTTGCTCACTTTTTGTGTTTGAACATTTCCGTTTATTTGTTGCCAAAACAAAAACAAGAAGAACATTTAAGGAAACAAAAGAAAGGACCGAGCTAGGCAGGAAAAACAATATCAATTCAAGTTGAAATTACGAGCTTCAATTGTTTTCTTGCCCTAGCCACTTTTGTTAGTTTCCGTTCACGCCATCAAAGTGTGGACAGCCAAGCACAGCCCCGCCCAGCCACCCACCTGCAACCGCCAACCTAGCACAAAGAATCGAAAAACTTTTAAGTACTTAAATGTGTAGCAATGGAGTTTCCTTCTCAGTGCTAAACATGTTTACGGTTTTACTTTCTGGTCGCTTCATTTGACAGTTTCACATTCCCGGCCAGCATTTTGTTTTCTTTTCGTTCGCTTGAACTTTTGCCTTAAAGTTGGCAAATAATTTATTGCTTGTTCCCGAGTTGTTTTCCAATTTGTTGTGCAAGTTCTTCGTTCTTTTTTCTCAACATTTGATTTCAGACAAGTTTGCCAAGCAAATCGAAAGCGAAATCGAAATCTGCATAAGCGATGCAGTTTCAAATTGCCAACGGCAATAAAACGCGACGCTGTTGTTGACGACAACAACAAATGCGGAGATCAAAAGGCGAATGCCTGCACATCCTGCTGCTTAGTATGTGCATCTGCCACGATTCATTGTCAACATCCTTCAAAGTTTTGCCAGAGCAAACAAATAAATGTGCAGAAGCAATGCAGCTGCAGTTGGAAATAGATATAAAGTCATGCAGGCAAAGAATTTGGAGAATTTCGCGAATGGATTTATGTAGTAAAGTTTTAGGGAAAACTGTGAATGTTTTAGTCATATGTGAAGGGAATAAAAAGTTGAGTTAGTGGCAACAAGGGAAGAGGTTGGTTCAACAAGCAGAAAGCTTGGAGCATTAATAAAACAAAATTTTAAAAAGTTTGAAGTCACATACTTTATTCCACAAAAATGACAGAAAATGTTGAACAACTCAATAAAAGTTTAGAAAATTCAAAGAACATTTTTTATGTTTCAAAATAATCTCAACAAATTTCATAAAACATAAAACTCCATGATTGCTCAGAAAACTCCAAACTGTAATGAGTAAAAAAAAATGCTCTAAAATAGTTCCACAACAATCGTTTTTTATAGTTTTAGTTGTTAAGATTTCGTTAGTTTAAAAAAATATCACAGACAAATTTTAAAAGACTTTGAAAATACCTAAAAAGACTTCAAAAATACCAAACAAATTAAATACAAAATAGATACTCCATCAAGCCCGACTAAAACATACTCTGTACCTGTGAAGTGCTGCCCATCACCTTTGCGACCGGTGCAGCCCATAATTGTTTGTTTTCCTTATATCTCGAATATCGTTCATCCGATCTTTAAAATTCCTTCAGCGCATCGATAAAGAATCCCGATTACTAAATATGTCCTTCTATCTATAAGACAGTGGGAGATATGACTTTTTTCGATATTGCGGGGGCGGGAGGCCAAAATTGAAAATGAATTTGATCTGCCTTCAAGTATAACAAACATATGTTCCATACATGTCAAACCTCTATCTCTTACCATCTCTGAGATCTGTTTGTTTATACGGACAGACGGACAGACAGACAGACGGACGGACAGACGGACACTTTTGCACAAACTTAATATATTCTGTGTACCTCTGGTACAGAGTAAAAAAATTCCAACTATTCTTAAAAAAATAAAAATGCTAAACTATGAAAAATTTTTCTTAAAAACTTTGAAAAAATCGTAAAAAATTTCAAAAATTACCAAAGAACTAAACAAGTCTTTTAAAATGCTGAATATAACATAAAAAACTTTCAATTATTCACTCGAAAATGTTGATCCACTGGTTTTCTTGCACGAAAATAATTGATTGTAAAGAAGTCCAGAGAATACTTTGCTGATATTAAGATGATGATTGTTTACTAAATAAATGTGGATAATTTATTACTTAGACAATGTAGATGTCTGTGTGTGTGTGTACTTCAACTTAACAACTTATCAACCTACCCTCATTGCTCACCGAAGTTAAATAATGACGGCCACTTCGTGTCGCTCTCTCGGCTTCTTGCTCTTCTGGTTCTTTTTTTTTCGAATTTCTACAAAAATATCACAGAAAATTTTCAAAAGATTTAAAAAAACCCTTAAAGACTAAAAAAAATAAGACTACAAATATCTTACAAATTGTTGAAAGTAACTAATAGCTTCAAAAAGATTTAGTAAACCTTCAAACACCATTACATACCAATCGGCTGTCCTAAAAATTGAGCTTAATAAATAGGAATACGAATTTGCAAATGACTTGATGGTAGAGCTGGATGGTGGAGAATCATCAATGGTAACGATGCATCGATGTTTTCATCGAAACTACAAACATCGATGGTTTTCTTCACCATCGGTCACAATATTTTCCTCCAAAATGTACTGGCGTCTTTAAGAAAAGTAAAATGACCAATTTGTTTCTCTTAAACCTCTTAAATATAATATTTTAATTTAGTGACTTAAAAGATATTGCGTTCAATTGCGGTGGTGTTGGAGTGTGTGCATCAGCATGAATATATTTTCGCCAAGTAGTAAGTATCTAAGAACATTAAAAGTGATTTGTGAAATGATTTCACTGAAATCACATGTTGTTTTGACTTCATTTTTATGAACTTATGAAATTCTTAAAGATTTTAGTTTGAATGCCAAGATTTTGTGGTCGTTATTAATTTCGCACATAAATGGTAGTCATATGACCTTCTGTGCAGTGTCAAGAATAGCATTTCTCAAAGATCCGCGATTTAAAATGATGTCTTTAATGTTCCGATTAATGCTGACCGAGCTGCCAACGCGCTTGAGCAGAAAATAAGCACATTAATATCCTAAAATATCGATAAACATCTAACGCTACCGCATACTTGAACAGACGATTCTAAGAAACCAAAGTTTTCCTTTCTGAGTTAAAAAATATCAAATAAACCAAAAGCTGGCTGAGCAGATGCAATTATCATTTTTAATGCAATTCTTGGAAAAATGTCGTCTGTCAGAGGACGTTGATCCATTTATTTGATGGAAGGTAATGCTTATGATTTAATAAATATAGTAATTGTGATAAATACTACTAATATTTTTGTTTATTATGTTTTCCGGCTGCATCCATTGCATCTGAAAGGATATCCATTAAAGCCGAAGATTAGGAAGCGTTTAATGTTCCTGAATATGAATCTTAATAATTTTTAAAAGACTTCAACATAAGATCTCGAGACGGTTCTCGAGATATGATCAAAAGAGTGTATGCTGCAGCAGCGCATTAGCAGCGCTGTTTACCGCTACATCAAAATTTAAGTTCGTTGGTACAGAGTATTATATAGTCGGGCTTGACCGACTTTCTTCCTTGTTTTTACATTAGTTTTTGTCTCAGTGTAGGGCAAAACTTTCCCTTCCACTGTCTCCGCCGTTTTGTGTGACGCTTGATTTCATTCTGCTTTTGCTTTACTCCACGGGTGGTGCTAATAATGGCGCCTTTTTTTTTGCCCTCCTCCACGAGGTTTCTCTGCTTTAGCCTTCCTGGCTTAACTCAATACGCTTGGGCGTTGGCTCTTTTATTGTCTGTTTTTTTTGGTTTGTTTTGTTCTCGCATTGCAGCTTAACAATTCTGCCTACCAAAATGGAAATTGTTTTCATTTTGCAGAGAACATTCCTAATGTGGATTTACACTAGTGCCCGCACTTCTGTGTGCGCGTGTGTGTGTGTGTGCAACAATGCAACTGACACAAGAACCTGCAACGGAGCGCGGTCTCTAGTTCGCTTCCAACGTGGCGCGTCCCTTTTCCAGTTGGTTTATTTTAGTAAACGCATCTGACTTTGACTTTACTGCCAGCTGCCAGGCTGACTCACGCTGTTGAATGTACATGTTGCCTTTACAACAGCCACAGCCGCATTGTTGGCTTTGGCTGTTGCACCCTTTGCGCAACACATGTTGCCATAACTTAACAGCTTAACAAACTTGTCGGGCAGCCAGCAAAAAAAAAAAAAAAACAACAACAACAAACAACTGAAGTGGCTGTCCAACTTGGCGTATGCGTAACATTTAAGCCACAAGCGTTGGCAAAGTCTATTTTTGTGCAATAAAAACATTGCGCGCTTTCCAGTTAGTCCTAGTAGCAGACGGTGAAGTCGAAAAGTCATAGACAGGAGGAGGCCACAAAAAGTTTGCCTCTTCTTCAACAAGCGAGGCGCGAAATCTACGGCTCATTATGACCCCAGCCTGGCAAAGAAGCCAAGGAAATTCCAAAAAAAAAAAAGACTAACTTTTGGCACAAAATGTTTGCCAACTTTTCGTTGTTGCGCGCCAGCAATAATAATCATCAGGCAATAGCGTAAGAGAAAGAGAAAGCTAGAAAGTTGCCAACTTGAAAACAATTAACGAACTAAATCAAAAAAGCATTTTTCAAACAACAAAACACTGGGAGTGCCTGCATATGAGTGTGAAAATGGGAGAGCGTGGGCTGCATAAACATGTCAACAGCAACTGGCCCTTGGTGGTTCATTTAGTCATTCAGCCACAAACCAACTAACCAGGCAACAAGCGGCTGGCATCAGGCATCGGCAAGTTTAAATGAATTGGAATAAAAAAACTTTTTCTGTTTGCTAATTAAACGCATAAAATTGTCGAATGACTGCAATGAGAGACAAATTTCTGGAACAGAACCACTTTAACAAGAATATTGGTAAGGGTTCGGTATGCAGTTCTTTTTAGGGTATTTCAGGGACCGAAACATTTACCTTTCAACTTCAAACACTCGCCCTTTGAAACCCATGAAAGAAGTTATCTAAAAAGATTTCTGGATAAGAAAACTTTTACACAAAACAAATTCCCATTCATCTTGAATCTGTCTTACTTGCCTTCGTGCCAATTAGCTGCAAATCATATTTCACTTTTCTTATCGACATCTGGCTGGCATCGGCATCTTCTTATTTGATTATTTAATTACGCCCTAATTAAAATTGACAAAAGCCTTGACCTTTATGGGCCATTTAAAAAAGCGCACACAAAAATGCTTGAAAACATTTTGTCCAGGCCCACAAAAGGCGCCCAGCCAGGGACAAAAGGGTCTCCGATTCTGTTTGGATATTTGTTTTCGTTTTGACATTCTTTTTTTTTTGGTGCTTCGTCTTTTTGGTGAAAAGGTCGACGCCATTCATTCGGCCAAGCCTCCTTCAGAGTAGGCTCAAGCATCCTGGGCAGACGTTGCAGGGCAACGAGCTGGCTGCGTGTGCTTTGAATAATTAAACTGGAACATTTCGCTTTCAATTAAGATGTCGACACACTCACCGATCTAAGGACCTGCGACCAGGTACTGCAAGTGCTTAAGGCAGGGCCGAAGGACACATCCTGTGTCGGTATTTGCATGTTTTACAGTTGCTGCTTTTGTTGATCCTTTTGGTAGGATTTAATTTGGCAATTTCGCCTTTGAGTCAGTTTTCATGCATAATTAATTGGGCCTCACGCATAAATATAATGGAATTAATTTGACAGTTAAACCCGTAGCATTTGCTATCTTCCGCGAAATCAATAAATGAATCCTCAACCTTGGGAAAGGATTTTGTAGATTCCAATGCACGTCACATGCAGCAGCAGCCTTCCCAAGTCACACAATATCAAAATAATAAACATGCGCGAAACAAAAAAAAAGGGAGAAAATACAAGCGGCTTAAGTATCAGCGGGTGGCGACTTTTCTTGTCCTTGTGCCTGGGCAAGTTTTTAATAAGTATTTTTTTTTTTTTGTTTTCGTTATTTGAATGCCACTTCATTTGAAGGAGGCAGCGGACAGGCAGGGCAGGGGCTACGGCTGTATAAGCTGCAAGCTGAAAGACAGACAGACAGCTGGCCAGAGACTGCACAGGGCCTAAATCGGGTTTCTAGCCAATGATGATGCAGCCCACAACATGTTTTTAATTAAATGTCAGTGGCTTTAACAGCAACGTACAACTTGCGGCAACTTTGTGTAATTAAACACATACACACGGCAAAGAATCAAAAAATTCCCACAAAACCGCCTCAATGAATGCGAGGGCGCTTACAAAAGTTGCCAAAGAATTTTCCCCTTTTCTTAAGCTAACATAAGTCAAACTGTACACATGCCCCCAGGATAAGCATCAGAAATGCTAAAAATTAAAAAAAAAATTATATGGCAGCTGCAGCTCAGCAGCATGTGAGCTTCTCACAACAAAGAATGGTGCCTAGAAAGTTAGCCATTTTGTAGAAAGATTCGAAAATACTCAAAGACAAAAATCCCGTCCAGGTATTCTTCTTAATAAAATATGCAAACATGGTGATGAGACGATGCAGATTATAAGCATAATCATTTTTAAACTTTCTCTACCCAAAAATGCTTCAGCTAAGAACCAAGTAAAAGAACCTGTAACTTTAAGTTCCCAGCTTTCCCAATTCAAACAGAGTCCCTGCAAATTTGAATAAGGCCCCAAGCCCTTTAAACAAACAAGTACCTAATGGTTCATTTGAGCCCAGCCACATTCACATTCATGTTTGCCTTGGCATAAAGGCTTCATCAATTACAGTTACCCTGCTGCAGCAGCTACAAATATCTCGTGTCATGTTCGAGAAAACATTTGTCAGACTGGAATGCAAGCCAAAATTGTCGAAATTCAATGGGCAAATAAGAATGCGTTATTCAGAGCTTCAACAGGAGATGTAGGTATTGAAGTTGGTGAAAATTATTTAATGAAATGAGCAGGAGAAGCGCATGAGGGAGGAAGTCGAAGTGCTGTTCGGAAGGAGTGAGACTCGAAAATTCTACCAAAAGATTAGGCAACTAACCGTAGGTTTTAAGCCCAGTGTCACACTATTGAAGGACGAGCACGGAAATCTGGTCAGAAATCCGGAAGTGGCACTAGACAAATGGAGAAACTATTTCTCTAACCTGCTGGGCGGTGATGACGAACACAATGCCGCCTCTGGGGAAGTAGCGACACCACCAATCGATAACATAGAGATAGATCCGCCGGACCATAATGAAGTCTTGTTAGCCATAAAAAGGCTAAAAAATAACAAATCTGCTGGCGCTGATGAGCTGCCTGCTGAATTGTTCAAGGCTGGCGGTGAGGAGCTGGTAAGGTGCATGCACCAACTCCTATGCAGAGTATGGTCCGAAGAAAGCATGCCCGAAGATTGGAACCTAAGTGTACTCTGTCCAATATTTAAAAAAGGAGACCCTGCGGTTTGCGCCAATTACCGCGGGATCAGTCTCCTTCCCATCGCATATAAGGTTCTATCATGCATCCTATGTGAACGTCTAAAGCCGAGAATAAGTGAACTGATTGAACCTTATCAGTGTTGCCTTAGACCTGGCAAATCCACCACGGACCAGATATTCACACTGCGACAAATCCTGGAGAAGACCCAAGAGAGAAAGATCGACACCCACCACCTTTTTGTTGACTACAAAGCCGCCTTTGACACGCCGATAAGGTCAAAGTTCTTTGAAGCCCTGTATACCTTTGGTATTCCAGCAAAGTACGTTCGACTTTGCATGATGACGTTGAGAAGCACACAAAGCCCGTCAAAATAGGTAAAGACCCCCCCGTGGCTTTCGATACCAAAAGAGGTTTTAGGCAGGGTGATACCTTTCGTGCGATTTCTTTAATCTGCTGATGGAGTACATACTGCGCCAGTGCCCAAATGCTAACAGAACGGGCACCATCTTTACCAGAGATAACATGCTACCTATGCCGATGATATTGATATCATCGGCAAAAGCGAATCTGTGGTAAAACGGGCGTTCTCAGAGATAGAGAAGCAGTCAAATCTTATGGGCTTAGCGGTAAATGAGGATAAGACGAAGTACCTACAATCAACGCGCAGTGAGTCTACGCTTGGACAATCTGTTGCAATGGGAGACTACAACTTCAAGGTTGTTAAGGAATTTGTCTACCTCGGAACGACGATAACCAGCGACAACAACACCAGTCTGGAAATCCGAAGAAGAATTACTCTTGCAAACCGATGTTATTACGGGCTCACTAAGGAGTTCAAGAGCGCAGAAGCGTGGACAATGACAAAAGAGGATGAGGCAGCAATTGGCGTGTTCGAGAGAAAAGTTCTTGGCGGCGAATTTCGCATCCGAATGAATCGCGAACTGTATGAGCTCTATGGGGACACTGACCTAGTCAAGCGCATAAAACAACAGCGGTTGCGCTGGATAGGACATGTTACCCGTATGGATGATAACGCTCCAGCAAAGCGTGTGTACAATCGGCATGCGGTAGAGTTGGGAGGCACTCCCCCGCCTGGTCGACCAAAGCGGAGATGGCGTGACCAGGTGCAGGGAGACATTGCGAACCTGGGAGTGTCCTTCTGGTGGAATGTCGCTCGGGACAGAGGCGAGTGGCGGGCATTAGTGGCAGCGGCCGAGACCGTTAAACGGTTGTGATGGCCAAAGAAGAAGAAGAAGTTTTGGCTGAGTCGCGGCCGCCATTTTGAAAAACGTTGTTTCGAGACATTTGGGTCACCTTGAGTCACTAAAAGGGCTATATCACCTAAACTAATTCGAGTTTTCGAAAATCCTTTTGGGAAAATAATTTTAAATATCTGAGCCCCCTTGATGAAATCTTACTTTTACACCCATATCCGATAAAAATTTTAAAACTAAGATTTTTTTTGAAGGATACAATAGTTTATTTATGAAAAGTTCTTTGCTAAAAATAATTACGCCCTATGGTGCACACTTTTCTTTATTCCTACTTTTCTTTCTTTACACAATCGAAATTGTCAAAAAGAATTGTTAATATAAATGCAATATTGCTTGCGCGATATCTGGGCCCATAACCTATTGGTTTTCTCCAGATATCAAAGAAACAATATTGTTTTTTTTTAAATAATTTTGTAAATTTATTCTTGTTGTTTCCTTGTTGCTGTGCTCGACTGAACTGAGAAATTCTACAACAGAAATACAAATATAGTGCTAGGTATGATTCCAACATAAAGGATAATCATTTATGCATTTCCATGATGGCAACTTAAGCACAATAATACTTAACTCAGGAGCAATTTAAGGCTCTTACGTCTAAATGTTGCGTCCGTTTAATTCTTATTAAGACTCTGAACCATTTTCGAAAACAGATTTGTGTTCAGCACAGGAAAGTCATCTAAGATCAGCACCAAGGCCTTCAATATACTGAAAAAAGTATATTTTTGTTGCCTTGTGTAATCTAACATTCTTTCAAAAAACCCTTTTATCATCAGGCCTTAGGGGAACATCCTAACGTGGCAGCCAATTCTAGTCTAAAGATTGAAACAAACTGGATCTCCGGGGCTTAGTACTAAAACAATTTGCTGCCAAAATCTTGCTCTTATCAAAATTAGGTCACTCAAACCAGTAACAAAAAGTCATGTGTTAATTTTCAAAAATTTTCCACAATCCCTCGTCTACTTTGGAGTGAGCCCTCTCGTCTGTTAGTTGTTTTCCTTAAAAAACAAAAACTAACATAAACTCAGAAAGGTAAAAGAGAAAGCACTTTCGTGTACTTACCGAGTTACTTACTCTTTGGCTGGCATTTAGCTCTAAAAGCGACTGTCTGGTCCTGGGCTGGTTGGTGTTCACCCCACTTTTTTTTTCTGGCAGCACTTAAGTGTTTGTGAAAGTGTCTTTAACACACTTTGTTCAGGATGGGTAACTGCAACTGTGTAATCATTGCCACATGCTAGAGGAGCAACATAAAATAGATATGTGTAATGTATGCAAACAGGCAGAGACAGAAAGGAGCCGGCTAATTAAACATTGTGCAGTGGGGGCAACTGCCTGCACTCATCATAACAGATGTGAGATGTGCGGGGGGGCCATAAATTACAAAACAAAAAATCAACTGTCAACTTCATGTACTTTTTCTTTTGCCAGAGCTGCAAAATCAGCAGGAACATTATCTTTGGGCGCTGACAGTATGCCATTGACATGGACAAATGAGCTCAACACACAACTAATTAATGAGCCACGCCCAATTAGCGAGCGAATCACATGAGAAACCGTATTGATTAAAACCCAAGGCGAAGTATGTGTTGTTAAAGCGACATTTTAATTAAGAAGAGGGGGAAATCTTGAGCGCAGTTTTCTCGTTTACCCATTTTCGTAGACAATAGCCACTTGAGCACAGCTTGAAGCTGCATAATGCGCTACGCCTATAAGTATGTACTTGTTACCATTCCAGCTCCCTTCCCCTGCCACGGGGTAAAAAAAAATAAAATAAAAAAGAAGCCACTCTCAATGCGCTGCTTGAATTTTCGACTTGCTTATTAAATCAGAATCCCCTGTAGACCAAATATAGACCAAAGGTACAAGGACTTTGTGTAGAGTATTTCAGTTTCGTTCCACATGTTTTATGGATTTTTAATGCAATTTCCGCACTCGACTGGCATCATAAATTCAATTTCTGCTGCATGGCCACTAATATCCTTTTTCTCGTTTTTTTTTTACAGAATATTCAAGACAACAGCACGTTCGGTGCAGGAGGATGTCAACTTACTGCATGCCTCGGTGCTGTCCATGGTCGAGTTCGACGATGATATATTCGCTGCCGGTAATTGTTTCGATTGGAACGAACATCCCGCCCAGCCGGGACTATTTTGTCCGTTCGCCTATCGCCTGCCGCCGCCAAATTTGGGTGCCATTTTTGCCAAAGATCTGGCCATGGAATATCATTATCTGGGCAATACCTCGGAGTGGTTCTTCTTGGCGCGCAAGAATGCCGGAGAAGGTGATAGCACGCAACGAGCAGTATCTAAAGTGTAAGTACCCTACTTGATTTATGCGTGCGGAGGAGGGGGACACTCTCTTATTTATGATCCCGATAGGAACTTTTATTTGCTTTTGGAATATGGCTTTAATCTGCCAGTTCATTACTCACTGGGGACAGACGACAAAGGCCAGAGACACAAGATGCCTAATTGCGTAGACATTTCCCTTCAAAAACGGGGGAAAAAAATGTGTGATGAGGCCACTTTAAATGCAAATTAGTCCACCCATAACTGGACTAATTAGCTGCGATTCGCCAGGACGACATGCTTGAGAGGGCATTAAATGCATTTGCGCTTGATTTATGCCTGGCTGGGGTCATTGAGGCGCGTAAGCCAATTTAATGCAAGAGTCGCTTCAGCGCTAGGTTATCAACAAACTCGTAGCATACTTATGCGGGCAGGCAAGCATATTAAATATGTACATATGTGTGTGTGTGTGTGTGTTGCCGCCGCAACATTTTTGAAATAATTTTGCAAAATTAACGGTTTTCTCGGTTCTTTCCACTCACCTCTGCGTGTCGCTCGTTCATGTTGGCATGCAAATTATTTGTTTGCTTGACTATAACTAATACCTAATACCCATATCAAGGCATGCCTGCGGGGATCCCACCACACTTTTGGCATTTCCATGGAATTTGGTGTGGTACCTCTACGCCTACAATTGCATAGCAAATTGCAGGAGATGCCACACACACACACAGACACTACGACAAACGGAATCGAAAACAAACAACGCCAACAGACACGAGGAATACGTACCCATGCATACTAATAGCATTTTGGTCTAGGCTCAGCTGATTGCAGGCTGGCAAACAAAAGCGACTGCCTTCAGCCATTTATTTGCCATAGATAAAATTCCATTTGGTTTCGTTTGTTTGAGGGCGAAATTGAAAATCACCAGAAAAGGGGAAAAAATGGAAGAAAAAACATGACCAGAAAAATTATATTTGTTGTCCAAATTATAAACGAAAGCCATTCCGTTTGGCAGTGTGTGACATCGAGTCATTTATCTATGCTAACAGGCCAACAAGGTCGACCTTGCTCATAAAACTGGTTTCAATGACGCGACTTGCGCCTTTACATTTCACTAAACTGGCATGATTTATGATGGAGCTGCTGCAACAACATACCCAGCAAGCACTATGGAAAGTAAATGGGTTTTTGGTCAACAATTTCTTAAAAGACACTAAATTACAAATAAAAATCAACACTTTTAATTACAGAGAGGAGGAGAAGAGGGATAATCTGATTTCAAATTAGAGTACTTGCAACACACAGAGACAACTCTTCCCCCTCAAAGCCCACCGTCACTACTCCCCGACACAGCCCCCCGTTACAACCCGTCGTCACAACCCCCCTCATTACCCCCTGCATGGTCCCCTGTCAAGCCGCCCTCGCAAAACCGCACTCGCAACCCCTCCATCACGACCACCCTCACCAATCCCCTTATAACCACACCTACTGCCCCTCACAGCCCCCCTCGTATTGAACGACCTTGAAATTATAGTGAGCCATACTTAAAGTGTCGATATTGTTCTCTGGGGGTATTGGGAATAGCAAAAACATACTTTGGTGCGGGGAAAACTGTTTCGAGGTGATAAAAAAGCGTGTTGTTGCTTTCAATATTCTAGGTCTAGGTTTAGAGATTACTTTACATTATTTCTATTGTTAAACCATATTCTATCGTTTAAGCTAAACTAAATCTAGATTGTAAGAAGCTTGGAACGTGAAAAGGGGAGCACAAACAAAGTCTAAATTAAAACTTTCGACTTCAATTTCAAAACTAGAATCTCAGACACACTTGTTAAAACAAGAACATTGGACTCAAGATGAGCACATTCGTTGTCAAAAACCATGACCGGAACCGGATGATGACCGGATTTTCTCACTTTAAGAGCAATTTCTTCAAGAACTTATTTTGAGAACGCAAAATCTTGATGTAAGTTGATATGTTCCATTTTTGAGAGCATTTTAAACTCAAAAAAAATTTGAGGTCCTGGTCCACCACTGTCCAGGTCCACCGTCCAGGTCCACAGTCCAGGTCCACCCTCCAGTTGCACCGTCCAGGTCCAGGTCCGCAGAGACATCGCATGAACAAGACATACAAATTTGTCGGACTTACTGTCAGTACTGGGAGACGGTGGCCGTCTTAAACGGTTTGTTCATTGCCCATTGCTGAATCCACACGTCTAAATGGCTACTTATACTTTTCGGTGCGGTAGTGGGCGTGAGCTGAATTGTGCAAGATATCGGATATACCTTTGGTTACAATGGAAATGGATAGCTGCCTACTAAGAAGGAGATGCTTGACGAGAAATCGGAAGAGGGAAGGCACAACGAGATTGCCAGGAGAGGGCCGTCAAGTTACAAAAAAGAAGTTGGAACAATTTTATAAAAGTAGAAACTTACAAGAATTTGTAACACACACAAAAAATGTAAAAATAAAACTTTAACAAGTGGAATCGGTGCGGGAGGAATCAGCCTGGTTTCCAAACCAACGATGGGCAAGCGGTTGCTCCCATTGCTCCCACTTTACGGCAACTGGCGCCGCGCAGTCGCATTAAAAATTGCTTTGGTTCTTGTCGCCAGCCGTACACAGTTGTCTCGCTTCGAAGCTTCGAAAATGTAGAAAAATATTTTAAATATATAATTAAAAAGTTGGCCAAATCGTACGACTATATCCAATAGCTCCCATATAAACGATAGAGAGAAAATTTTAATAACTATGGGCCCTTTTCCGGTTTTCGAGTCGATTTTCGTGTAAACGTTAACATTTTGCATCCAAATTGAATAACGTTGTATAAAAGGTGAAAAGTATGGGGGCTAGTGAAGCAGTGAACGGAATTCCTGGACATACAAGGAAAATTCTGTGGTGCCATCACAGTCAGGAGTCATTGCGCTTATATGAAGCTTGCGGCCAAAAATATTTCCAGTAGAGATAACAGTTTGAAAGAATAACTAAGACAAATCAAATGCACTACAACACACAATGCAAAAAAATCTGCTTTACAGTTCAAAACTGACCTTGGAAAGCATAAGACGGCGGTAGTATATTTACGATTATAGTCACATTGGCAAATTTCTGAAACGAACACATTTATTACCTTAAAAGTCAGACAAATATTTACCAAACATATGTGAAACTTTTCGGATCACAACTAAAGATAAAAAAACGTTCGCAAAATACCAATAAAGAGTACGATCAAATTAATTTCTCGAAGAATTGACAGGTTGTTTTTATCATTTAAGTAAATATTTTTCAACTTGAAAGTATTCTAACTACGTCACCTTGAGTGTTTTTTGAAAAAAGCCCATAGGGCAGGTGTGTTCGAAAGAACGAGTCTTTTCCAAGTCGTTAGTTTCCAAAAAAGGTTTGCGATGAAAAGATTGGAATTTAAGGAAATTTGAAAAGGATAGCTTTGAAAAGGAGAGTACTTTTTTAGTCTAACTGTCCCAACCCCAGAAAGCTATAAATTTGTCATAAAACCGAACAAGAACTAAGCACCGCCAGAGTTATGACCTCACGAACTAAGAGCCATGACGGTCCACCTGTCTTTGGAAAATCCATGGTTATTTTCTTTAAAAACCTTACAAATTGTAAAGTTTTACAAATTTGCAGGTAAAGTTTTCTACAGGCATTCCACGAACAATTTCTCGAGTTAGTTCCATTATTCTGCAACAATTAAACAAGTTGAACATTCCACTTATTCAAAATATTCTTTTGATTTGAGTGCATAATTCTCCCTTTACCCAATTGGCTTCTTTGAGGTTATTCCAATAGCCACTCTTTTGAAACTTATCTTAAAAATCTCCAAATAATTAAATTCCTAGTCCCATAGTGCAACTGCGAATGAGCCTTAGGACCAGCCCCAACCGGATAACTGAGTACATAACGTTCGCTGACTTTCAATTTATGTGCATTTGCATATTTGCATTCGCCTTTAAAGTTTTCCCACAAAAAAAAAAAACTTCGCCCTGACTTGAGCAATGGAGCTTCATCTTGGCCCGCGAGGCTCGTAAATTGCCCCAACGACAGCTTCTGGCCGAAAGGGACTTTATTAAATTTGTAGCATTTTCCATGCCAGAAGAGAAAACACAAAACAACCACATGATGAATATAGAAATTGTGTAAATTTTCACACCGCAACCGCAATTGGCTGGCAATTCATGCGCTATTAATTTGATCATATTTTTGTGGCAATGCCATTTTTATGTGAACATTTGACTTGTTAGCTGCAAGAAGAGAAGGGAACGAATTACAAATGTGATGGCTTTTTTCATTACATAATTAATAATGTGCGTCAATGCCACATAATATGCAATTAATCCCATAGAATTTTATAGGGACAGCTTTTACGATAAAATGAAAGTTGACAGAGAGAATAAGAGAGGGGGCAACAGAATTCGTTTATAATTAATAGGAAACAACTTAATAGGATTTGGTAACAGTTTAAAATATTGCACTTTGCATTTCAACAGCTACGACAGCAACGGTGTTGAAAATTTAATGCAATTGGTGATAAAAGATAGAAAATTGGTATAAACAATTATTTTTTTTGATCCAATCTAACTTCTTATTTTTGGTCCTGATTATTAAAACTTGTCCGAAACTTCTTTTTAACATATTAAAATATTTAGATTTAAAATTTTAACTAATCAAACCTCAGTTACCTAAGGTCAAAACTAGAGATGACTATGTTTATTTGATGAAGCTGCTTTTGTTAATTTAAATTATTTTCAATGACTTTTTATATAAAAAAATTATGAAAGTCGGTAAAGCCTGTTTTTAATATACTTATCACCACCCAAAGTTTGTGTTAAGGTAGGTGAAGTGCTGCTCATCAGCTTAGCGGCCGGGGCTGCCCATCATAATTGTTTGTTTTCCCACAACTTTATCTTGAAACTCGTTACTAATTTGAATAATTGCGACACTCTATTTTGCAGCTTAGACTAAAACAAACAATCCGTTTAAACCAACCAACTACATTCAAATACTTTGCAGGTGAAATCCAGAGCTGCATCTTTGTCAAAGGTGTTAGAGCGAAATTCAAAATCGTTTACGAGATATGGAAAGAAAACTGCAGCACCACGGACACGGTTGACTGGGGGCACATCCAGAAAACGATTGTCTTTAGGACCGACAGCGGACTAGCAGTCACCAAACAGTGGCCGAAAAGTGACCAAAACAGTGACCAAAACAGTGACCAAAACAGTGACCAAAACAGTGACCAAAACAGTGACCGATACAACGACCAAAAGTATTTCCGAAACAGTGACCAAAACAGTGACCGAAACAGTGACTAAACAGTGACTAATTCAGTGACCGAAATAGTGAATAAACCAGTTAACGAAAGAGTGACCGAAACAGTGACTAAAACAGTGACTACGACAGTGACTAAAACAGTGTCTAAAACAGTGACTGAAACAGTGAACAAAACAGTGACTAAAACAGTGACTAAGATTGTGACCAGATCAGTGACCAACACAGTGACTAAACAGTGACCGAAACAGTGACCTAAGCCGTGACCCTGACTAAACAGTCCCCAAAAACGTAACCAAACAGTGACTTTTCAGTGTCTAAAACAGTGACCAAAACCGTGACCAAAACAGTGACTAAACAGTGACTTATAGTGACCAAAACAGCGACTTTAATATACCCGAGTTTTTGAAGGGACGAATTCCGGTCAAATAGTATCTGCCAGAACACAATGAAAATGAGCGGGAGTCCCTAAAAGATCGTGGGATCGGGAGTAGTCCCAAACAATTTCCAACGCCTTTAAGTGCAGAAGAATGCGACGACTTTGCCACCAATTCTCTACTTAATTTTGTAATAACTGCGCTTAAGAAAATAGTAGAACTATTTAGCAACCCCAATTTTAAAGCTAAGAAATAGTTTATACTATGACTAGCAAATAACCCGGCTTGTTTCGCTACGCCGTCGTCAGTTAAGCAATTTTAACCGATAAGGGTATCAGTTTTTCTTTTCCGACTTGGGGGTGGATTTCACAAATTGGAAAATATTTGACCGTATCTTACATAAATCGGCTCAAAGCAGAGATTAACTCATATGCCCCGCCCGCGGTTAAAAATAAAGTCTCTCCTGACATTTCCGATCTTGGTGGTGGACTTTTAAAATTTAAAGCTTATAAGCCCAATTTGATAAAGATCGGCCCAAAAATAAGGATTGACCTTAAACACACATTTTGGGACATTTTCCACCAATTCTCCAACCATTCCTCAAAGTTGCATTGCAATCGGATGAACGCTATAATTTTTCAAATTTCTCGGTTTATGCATCATTTTACGCCCATTTCTAGGAACCTTCTACCATTCCACTAAGTTTCACTGAAATCAAAAATTTGCAAAGTATCGCCATTTGTGCACAATTGTCCGCCCATTTCTTCTACTTAGAAACTTTCCCGGGCAAGCATCTAACTAATCCCCAAAGTTTTGACGAGACTAAGAATTTGGCAAATATTGCGGTTTTTGGACCATTTTCCACCTTCAGGTCCACCTACAGGTCCACCTAAATTGCCACGGCCATGGCCACCTCCATGGCCACCTCCATGGCCACCCTCCACGGCCACCTCCATGGCCACCTCAATGGCCTCCTCCAGGTCCACTTACAGGTCCAGTTTCACCTCCAGGTCGAGGTCCAGGTCCCGCACACAACCAGTACAATGAAAAACGGTAGCCCGAGTTACCGTTATCGTTATTTCTTCGACTTTCCTTACAAACCAAGTTAAAAGCCAAATTTTCCAAATTTTCAGAAAATTACATTACAAATTATTTGACTTACTATCCTTACAAACCGAATATCAAGTCAATCGGATGAAAAATAGATTTTTGCATATCGAATTTCCCGGGAATTTTTCTTGCACGCATATTTTCCTAAATCGGGAAAATACGTGTCCAATTATTTCTCATACTTTGCTTACAAACCGAGTTTCAAGTCATTCAGACGAAAAATAAAATTCTCACCATACAAACTTTTCCGACGCTTTTCCGGGAATCATCCGACCCTCCTGTCCAAATTTCAGCCTTCTAGCTCTTACCGTTTAGGTCACCAGTAAGTCAGTCAGGTTGAACAGTTTTATATATATAGATTTCAAAGTTGTTCAAAAATCAACTTTGAATTCCTAAAAAAATGTCAATAAAACAAAACTACTTTATATTCTTTTGCAAGTATTGTAATTTCAAGTCAATCCCCGTAAAGAGCTTCACTCTTTCCAGGTACAAGATCGACTAACTGACACAATATATCAAAGCTGCAGTTATTTCCTACTTAAATCTGACTTGTTTTTTCGCTGCAGCTTGCTGGCTTTAAAACCAGCAAGGAACAAGGCTTATCGTGTTGATCAAACAACATAAATATTTTATATAGTCGGAAATGCTTACTTCTTTATGCCAGGGCATACAATTTTCAAGTTTTCTGTTCGACGATATGTCACAACCAAAACCCGCCCTACCCCAACCCTTCCTTATTTCCTTTTTATGCGCGTGTGTGGCAAGTAAACCACAAATATATGTCATAATATTTGCTTTTCCCTTAACTGTGGCTCGGCTGATGCCGATCCGTTTTGTACAATGCTATAGTAATATTATTATTATTATTTTTTTGCTGCTGCCGCTCCTACTGGCTGGCTACAAGTCACGTGTTTAACATAAAATTTAAATAAAAATCACATACAATATGTAAACAGTTATACATATATATATTTGTACTCGTACTTCCTGCGGTTGTCCCCAGAGCCTGCTCCAAGTGGCTGCTCTTTCCATTCGCCCTTATTGTTTGTTGTTGTCGCCGCCGTCTGCGCCGCTGTTGTAATTTCCGTCTGTTAACACAATTTGCAAATTTTACTCCCGCCTCCCTCTCTGTTTTCGCTTTTTCGTCATACCATTTAGCATTTTGAGGGTAGGCCAACTAAATCAGACAAATCTCTTGAGATAAACTATAACATATACAAATTCTATGCAAATGGAAAGTAGTTGAATTGTTGTTTTCTATTTCTCTAGTGCCACAAATAGAATCCTATAAATATGATGCTTGCTTCTCTATGGGCACCAAAATATAACTGAAGGGCTCAGCAACAACCAAATTCATTCAATTTTGTATTGAACGAAATATTGTGTCGCAACGGTCCAATATGTGCCCATCGCTGGCATGGAACCAATTAAAAGTGTCAGTTTAGCATAGTCGATGAATGCTTTAAAAAACAATCCAGCAATTTCCAACTCAAAATAAGCAGTATTTAACCATTTATCTTTATAACGCAAACCAGTTAACTATTTGATACGCGGGTTCGGCACTAGATTTATCAACTTGAACTTAGCCATTGAAATAATAGACTCCACACTGGACTTGTCCTTTTATACTTGTCACACAAAGCCTAATTGGACAGCTGCTTAATTCACGCCAATGAACTGAGCACCACCCACATCCATTCGTGTGTCCTGTAATTAGGCTTAAACAACCAGCCAAGTGTTAAGTGTGAACATGTTGGCCCAAGGATTTATGAATAATTCAATTGCAACAGCAACTATCAAGTGGGACAGAATATTTAAACAGTTACAAATGTCTTAATTGAACATTTACTAAAACGATTATAAAATTAGCTTTGGCCTTTTGTATAACTAATTGACGGATCAAATTAATTTTTCAGTCATTCAAAGCTAATTAGAACACAATCACTAATTGGCTATTCACACTGAGCACATCTATCATCTAACATACAACATCATGATTCATAAACATTTGCATGGCCGAAATTTGTCATGGTTGTACTTAGAATGTTTCTATCAGACACTGACCCACTTTATAATTTGAAAAAAAAAAAATAGTAAAGTAAAATGGCTTGTCAAGTTGACACAGCCCCAAAAAGGGCCAAAGCCGAGCTTCTCTCAAATATATTGGCTTGTGCGCTTCTAATTTTCGCGCAAGAGAAAGGGACCTACAGTTTAATGCCGAATGCGAACGGCAGTTTGAGAAGCTTTCCATGGCTAATTACTACAAAGCTGTCGCCAACAGCAGAGAGGGGTGACCGGGTGTAAAGTTTATTCAAAGAAAAAACATTTCATTAGATGTTCCGAGGCGGGATCGAACCCACGATGCAAGGCGCTTTTTCCAGAAATCGACAGCCGGAGTTCTGAATAGTAAAAGTTTTGCGACTTTTGTTATTTCAACCGAAGCAATTTAAACACTGTTTTTGACACCTTTTTGTCTCGGTGTTGAGATTTTCATCTTGGTTTAAGATTGATTCATAGTGTATCGAGATTATTTTATATTCTAGTCCTACAATTCCAACTTTGCTTTTCAGCTCTATGTGAAATTAAAACAATTCAGAATGACAATTCATGATATCATTTTTTGAAACCCAACTTTTTATGGGTTGAATATTTTCCACCACCTTGAAATTTATTTCTACTAAATTTGACCTACATAGATGACTGCATAGATGCGATACAACCAATACATTTTCACTCAAACTTGTTTAATTTATTTGGCTATTAATAAATGCGTGCGTTTTGCTTTTTTTAGTTGCTTATTTCTTTTATTAATTTCATATAGAAAAGCAGTGCGGTTTGCTGTTGGGAGTTTCTATTAAAGCAGGTTTTACGTATACTATCAAAGCAATTAAGTAATATCCTTATCCTTAGATATCCAAGTCGTCTCTTTCCGTGCGAAGTTTATCACCCAGATTCATTTGATTGAATACCGTTATAATGCTAAATGCAAATTTAGCCACTGTAATATTACTTTGCACCGATATGGGTAGAATAGCGCCAGCTCTAAATTGTATGGGCTTCTGTACCCTTTGCAGAAAATAGAGCACAGTCGTTTTGTATCGTCTATCGGCATCTAACCAGTTGGAGTGAAATATGGCATTCGTGAGAGCCTGACAGTCGTCAATCAGTAGCTCACAGCTGATGCAAAACGGAAATGTTTCTAGCTGCAAAGCAAAGAGGAAAAACAGATTCGCCAGTGCCGTCCAGATGCCAGAATAGAAATAGAATATGTTGACCACAGTCACACCCATAACAATGCCAATGAGCATGAATTGCGTGAAAATGGAGATGGAAGTCATGGGTCGCAAAATATCGCAGCATCTGGCAAAAGGAGCTATTATATTATGTCATCTTTACAATCATTTCAAAGTCCAACTCACTCTAGTATTAACTTGTGATCTTTAATGCAGGTCACCAACTGCTCATAGCTCTCCTTTTGACTCAGCTTGGGACTCTTACGCAAATGCTCGACCCGATCCTTTAGTATGGCCAAATGTGCACGAAAAAGAAAAGCGAATATAATCGGATAAGTGTCCGATTCCTGCTGCTGAAAGATCACTATGCACATGACGAAGTACTCGATAAACGAGGCCAGCCACAAATTCGCTTCGCTGGAACGCCAGTCTACCAGCGGGTTGAAAATCTGCCAAGGGGGAGAGCCCTTAAAGACGGCAGAAAGCAGTGTCGAGGTACCAAAGGCCAGATACATTCCGCCTATAATAACGACCACACGATTGCCCCAAGCCACGGCGTTGTGGAGTATCTCCCGTTGAGTCAATGTCACACAATGTTCATCCAGTCGTTCGATCATTTGTTGCATCTTTTTCAAACGCCAGATTTGGGTGTATGTAACCGATGTTTTCACCGTGCTTCCCAACGCATTGAGAAACACTTGCAACGAGGTGAGAAACTCATTCGGTGTGAATCTGTCGAAGTAAAAGAAATATGTGGCACACACACCCGTGGGCAGATAAACAATGCCCAGCACTATTGAAATGCAAGTCCAGAGAAAATATAGCCAACTTTGTGGTCCCGGCTTAATTGCCTCAGGTTGCCAGCCCAGTGTCTTCATGGTGCGATGAAAGTAATCAAAAGCATCCAACGAACTGACGTGCTCAGTGAGGGGAGCCGGTTTGAGGCGCTTAAAAGTGGGCAACTTCATCTCGGTTGTGCTAGACGGTTGCAAGTGAGCAGAGCTCCCCTGCGTAAGGAGGATTTTATATCCCAATTGAAATGGCCAATTATCAATTAATTTGTCTGCGTTATTTATTATTTATTTGTAATTAAAACAACGCACAAGGTGTGAGATATTTGTCATGTGTTACACACAGAAAAAAGAATTTTTATTGCCCTAAATTATATTTCAGGCAATACTTTCCGTGGAGGTCGTGAGTTTGAGGCCCACTGGAAGCTTAGACTTCTTATGCTCTGTACCATAGGTGCTCAGCTTGTGCAATATACTCGTACTCTGTACCAACGAAAGTGTATGTTCAGTATGAATTTTGATGCTGAAAGTAGCGCTGCTGCAGCGAACTTTCTGAGATCTGTTTGTCCAAGCAGACCGACAGGCGGACAAGGCTACATCGACTCGGCTGTTGATGCTGGTCAAGAGTATAGATGCTTAATGAAGTAAAAAATTAAGTCCAATATTCCTTGGTTGTCATTTTAGGTAGTATGTCCATAAATTTCAGATAATTTTGAGCAGTTCTAGGTAATATATTTTTCCGAGTGTAGGTCTTTACAAACATATGGAACCATTTTGACCAACTTGGGCAAATTTTGCAGCTGCCCGATTCCCGCTAATAAACAAAAACCGTCTCAAACGACCTCAACTTAATTTAGTCAAGTGTGTTTGGATGAAAGATTTATGCGCCCCAACTAGCAATTATCCAGCGGCAAAGAATATTTAATCACTTGCAACTGATTCAATTAAGATTTTCATTAAATTTGCATTGCAAAACTTTTGGCAAAGTGGAATCTATAGAATTGATTTTCTACTATTTTCCTTGCATATAAAACGAACTGGCACATAAACGAAATATTTCCTCATGATAGTGAATAAAGCTCAATCATTAGGCTTCTGGATAGTGAGTTGTTCATGAATGAATGAACAATATTGAGTTGTTAACTAAGCTGAACAAGTGAACATGTCCTTCTACAATTGCTCTTATTTATTAAGTGAGATTATTCAACAGGTGCATTTCTCTCCAGGTATCTGCATCGGGTGCGTTGGAACAACACCCAAGTGACACACATATTTCTTGGGAAAGCCCAGTTTTTCCCATACTCTGAGAGGCTACCAGGATACTGTAGTGATATTCAAGCCAGGTTGTTGTTTGCTTTACTTTTGTTGCACATGAGCTCAAGCTTTGGTCAACATCGGGAGTCTTTCGGCTAGGGCTCGTCGGACGGGGAGGTTCTTTTGCTCAATGATGCAACTGGCTATCACACAAGAGAATATGTTGACCTTGCCTCTTACAGATGTTAATTCGACTTAGGAGATATTATTGGGTTTGATGTTCTCCCAATTTACCCACCCTACCATGTTAACATTTGATCTATACTTGCATGTTAACCCTAGTTTATTCATCGATGCCAGCTATTCAGATACCCCCCATTAAGTTCTTCTACTACAAGATTCTCATTATTTAAACTTCATTCACAATTTGGCAATCATTATCGTGGTTAAACATAGTGGCTTATGGATATACAAAAGAACGTTTCATTGAATTCTTACAAAAGTATTGGTAAGGCCATCTTAGGCAATTATAGTTTGAATAGGATCATGGCCAATACTGATATTTGAAACTTACTTTAATATGGATCAATAATAATAAGAATTTAAGTCATCTAATATGTACAAATAGCCTTTTCATAGTTGGCTAAACATTAACCTGCTAGCTAATGACTTGCAGACAAATTTAAATATACATCTAAGTTTCTTTAATACTCACAATGTATCCGATGATCCTACTGTGTTTTTGCGAGGGTGTTTTTTTAAGAGTTAAATTTTAAACAAATATGCGGTAAATCATATAGCAGCAGTACTCATCCCATAATCTTAACACATATCCAATTAAAGCGAAGTTGACGATCAAGTGGGCACTAGCAGGTGGCCGAAAATTTGCCTCAGGCCTACTGCGATATCGATCCGCGCTACGAGTCTGTACTGTAGTACTGTACTGAAGATGGACTCCAATCCTACGCTTCTCCAAAAACAATGAATGTCCTCTAGCGGTGATGTTCTGTGACTTTCGAGCAAGCTTAGGCTGTTGCCGTCTTGCAACTCGCCGATGGCGACGACCTGCTATAGCTGGGATATCACTGCTATTAGAAATCGCGAAATCGTTTCATATGGTCTACTTATATTTGCCAGTTCAATCTCTCCAAGCTGACACTGTATTTGCTTTGGTTACAGCTGGGTTTTTTTAGTTATAAGTTTGTTTGTATTTGTTAATTGGGCTCCTGAACCACATACATATGCAAAATATGCATGCATGTATTTGTGCCGGCAGATGCCAATGCAAATGTGGGTTGCACCAATTGACCAGACCACACCAATGCTCTTTTCAATTATATTCCAATGCGGATTGGGGTGTATGCGGATCACAAAACTTGTGGACGACCTCTTCATTTGTAATCTCAAGCGGAAATAGGAAAAGTCTAGGTGAAGTTGGCTTCGGTTTTCTTTACGAGCGCGTGCCTAGCAACAATTATCGATTTTTCTATCGAATGTTCGTCATCGAACAAAGAAAAGTGAAGGGGTATTCATGCAACTTCTTCGTGTACTGTAGTTTTCGTGACTTACTGCAGATTTGTTTCTTGCAGTCGTTACAATACCTTTTAAGTGAGGCTTCACACAAACTGAACTTGAACTGAATTACTGCGCATCACGGTTGCTGTCGTTGTTTATACGGTGCTGCTTATTGATAGACTATCCGATCGATCTGATCATTCCTAAGCTTTGAGGATGGATAAATAATGAGGATAATTATACATGTCTAGAAGGTCCGTGCGTTCATGCCCCGGTAAATTTAGGAATAAGTGTACCCAAGAATAATTCATTTGATTCCTGCTCCAAATTTATTTGTTGATCGAATAAATTCAAATTTTACAACTTTTAAAATGATACGGAGAATGTGTTGATTGAAACGTAATATTTTTGGAAACTTTGAAGCCCATGCGCAGAGGTAAAAATTTAAATTAAAATTTTTTGATTTTTAAATTTAAGTAAATGTTTGTTATCCATCCATATATTTCAAAAATTTTGAAAAAAATATCCCCGACCATGGTCTTCTTGTAAATGAATTTTGAAAATTGAGTTTTTGCCCATATTATATATTTTTAATCGCATATGCTTTTCGAATTATTTTTCCACTAGTTTGATATTTACCCTTTTTCTTATTCGACTCCGACTATGAAAATGGCACTCGGCCTAAGATGCAACTGCTATAAACTATTTTCCACTCCGCCAATCTAAGGTATAGTTCAAGGCACGGTTTTTTTAATGTGGTGTCGCCAGAACGCCCCAGAATGCTCAACAATGTGAGATGGTGGCTGCAAAATGAATATTAGTGCCATTGAAGAACAAATATAATTTAAGCATACACACCACAGAGGCTTAACCTCCTCCATACTCCTTATCCAATCCATTCACCGCTTACTCTCCCATTCTTCCTCTACTAATTCTTTCACAGCATCTTCCTTTTCCTCTTCCTGTTTTTGGTAAATATAGAAGCGTTAATGTAATAGATGCTCCACTGATGAAAACAAAACGGAACCTCTCAACTCAGCGCTGCAGGCAAAATGTTAAACAATAAACAAAAAAATTGGGGAAGTTAACTTCGGCTCGGCCGAAGTTTTGTATACCCTTGCAGCTTCCATTGAAAACAATAAAGGTTTTCTTACTAAGGCAACTTTTAGGACCTTACTTTCTATGGGATCTTTACTATATAGATGTCTGATTTCAACCAAACTTGGTGAAATCATGGAAAAGCATAATACACTGTTAATTACGAAATTTGGAGGCGATCTCATTTAAAATAAAAAAGTTTTTCTCACTAGATCTTCTTTTTCGACCGATCATTCATACTGCAGCTATATGTTATAGTCATCCGATTTTGATAAAACTTTGTAGAATTGTATTAAATAAATTATATTATAAAATAAATATATGCCAATGATAAGGACGTTTTCATTAAAAACAAAAAAGTTTTTATCACTAGAACTAGTTTTTCGACCGATCGTTCCTATGGGAGCTATATGTTATAGTCATCCGATTTCGACCAAACTTTGTAGAATTGTGTAAAATTATATAAAATACGTGTATGCCAATGATAAGGACGTTTTCATTAAAAACAAAAAAGTTTTTCTCACTAGAACTAGTTTTTCAACCGATCGTTCCTATGGGAGCTATATGTTATAGTCATCCGATCCGGCCGGTTCCGACAAATGTGCAGCTTATTTATACCAAATAGACTTCGTGCAAAGTTTGGTGAGGATAGCTTTAAAACAGACGGAGGAGATAGCATAGAAACAGACGGACAGACGGACGGACAGGCGGACAGGGCTAAATCAACTCAGCTCGTCGTGCTGATCAAGAATATATATACTTTATGTAGTCGGAGATGCTTCCTTCTATGCGTTACAAACATCCGGACAATTTTATAATACACCCTGCAGGGGTTTAAAAAGGGGGCATTGCAAAGAGATCAAAACAGATCCGAAAGGAGGGAAGTTTTTTCTCAATTTCGCTCTCAAGTTCAAGCAAACTTTCATCTTACTCATATGCTAAGAAGTATTTTCTAAGTATTTATTTGCAAAAACAAGCAGAATTCGAAAAGCATTTGTGATCGAAAATATTTTATATGGGCAAAAACGCAAATTTCAAAATTCATTTACTAGAATCTGCACGTAAAGTCTTCAAAATTCGCGATCCATCGAGGACATTTTTTTCAAAATTGTTTGAGTATATGGATGGATAGTAAACATTTACCTTTATTTGTTATGAAGACCTGTTAAAGAATCATTTATGATGCGAATCTTATAGGACCTTATCGGCGTTCACCCTAATGTGCAGAGTACACTCCTTGAATAACTTTCGAACAAACGGCCGTCTACACAGCCACAGCTACAGTTCATGTTCAAATGTATTCTCTGTTAAATTTTCTGCTTGATTATTGAACTATAATCAAACCTCGACCTTGAGCCTGCTAAAATTCACTTTGACTAAAATCAAAACAGGTCGTTAAAGCCATATTCATAAACCCATATTCAGTTTCAAACATTTATTTATCAAGTTGTAGTCGAATTATTTATTGTGAAACTTTTCACCCAGATTCATTTGATTTAAGAACGTTATAATGCTGAAAGCAAACTTGGCCATGGCCAGATTACTCTGCATGGAAATGGGAAAAATGGCACCAGCTGTAAACTCTATTGGCTGTTGCACTCGATGCAAAAAATAAAGCAAAGCCGTTTTATAGCGTCTATCCGCATCCACCCAGTTAGAGTGAAAGAGCGCATTCGTCAGGTCTAAGCAATCATCAATCAGCAGCTCGCAGATCATACAAAATGGAAACGATTCCAGCAGCAAACATGATAGAAAGAATATAGTTGCCAGTATGTTCCAGATGCTGGAGAAGAAATAGAACAGATTGATCATGGCCACGCCCAAACAAACGCCTAAGCAACAGAATTGAGCAAAAATAGTGGCCGAAGTCAGAGGTCGCATAATGTCGCAACATCTGTAAAAAAAAACTCATTATTAAAATAATGCAAATGACCTTAATGCCAAACTCACTCCAGTATGGTCCGATGATCCTTGATGCAACCAATCAACTGCTGATAGTTCTCCTCCTTGCTTAAGGCCGGATCGCAGCGCAAGTTCTCCACGCGATCTCTTAGAATAGTCAAATGACAACGAAATAGCATTGTGAAAACAATGGGATGAGTGTCCGACTGTTGCGTTAGTATACAAATTATGCTCATGACAAACCACTCAAAGATTGAGGCCAGCCATAGTTGGCCAACGCCATTTCTCCAATTACATAGAGGATTATACAGTTGCCAGGGTGGCGAACCGCCAAAGACAGCAGTCATCAACGTCACAGTGGGAAATGTCAAATTAACCGAAGAGTAGATCACAACCACGCGATTGATATTAGCGACCGTGCGGTGGAGCTTCTCGCGTTGCGTCGGTGTCACACAGTGCTCATCCAGAGGAGCAAGCATTTCATTAATTTTCCTCAAACGCCAGAGCTGCGACAAGGTTATACAACCTTTGGCCGTGGCTGCAAATGTATTCAAAAACACCTGAAACGAGGTGAGAAACTCATTCGGTGAAAACTGCTTAAAATAGAAATAGTAGGTGGCAAACAGGCTGATCGGCAAGTAGAAAAGTCCCAGAAAATTGGTGGTGAACATCCAGATGAGGTAGAGATAACGGAGACGTCCTTGTTTGGGCGGTATCCAGCCAATTATCTTCATAACCCGATAGAAGTAGACACAAGCATCCTGCGAAGTTACCTGCTCCGTAAGTGGGGCTGGCTTAAGGCGCTTAAAAGACAAATTCTTCATCTTGCTTGTCGACAAGAAAATTACTAGTGAAGCCACGACGACAGAACTAAAACTTTTTATACAAAACTGAAAGCTCAATTCCTTAATATGTTTTTAATGTCTTGTCAGTTTTGTTCAATTTTTATTCACAACTGTATTGTTTATTCCTGCGCAAGTTATTATTTATTTATAATTAAAACAACGCTCAAGGTGTGAGATTTTTGTCATGTGTTACACCGTGAAAAAAAGAATTTTCTTCAATTCTAGGAAAATGCATTTTATTGCCTAAAATATAATTTTGAGGCAATATATTCCGTAAAGGTCGTGAGTTCGAGTCCCGCTCCGGAGCTCGAATAGCCCACAAGTACAGCTTTACATATCTAGGCGTCACACTGGACAGGATCTCACCTGGAGGCTCCATGTTAATCGGGTGTGTTGCTCAGTCCGTATAAAACTCCGGAAGATGGGCTGGTTACTTCGGCCAGAGAGTGTCCTTTCCCTTAAGGCTTAAGTCAGGCTTTTTAAGACCATAGTCCTCCCTATTCTTAACTGGGGTATTACAAGTTGAGGAACGGCCTGCACCATCACCGTTAAGAAAGTTGAGGTTTGCGTAGGTAAGGCTCTTCGCAGAATTTTAAACGCGCATCGGCATGTCTGTAATACCACCACATTCCGGGACTTAGGTATTCCCACACTATGCGAAACCATTGAGACATTTTCAAATCGTTACAGGGTGCGGTTTGTTTCCCACAATAATCGACTTGCCACAATTCTGACTAGGCTCCTTCGGCGGCGTTGACAAAAGAGAATTCACCTAGCTGATTTGTGGATGTATGGCCGTGCACCTCAAAGTCGCTTAGTTTAATATGTTTTTATAATCTTTGTAGCTTGGAAGCGTTCAAATAAAATCGGTGCATGACTAAAATATTATCCTTTCTAAATAAGAGTCCCACTGGACCTTTTTATAGCCAGTACCAAAGGTACACAGAGAATATAAAAATTGTGCAAAAGTATGTGACAGCCAGAAGAAAGCATCTCCGTCCCTATAAAGTATATATAGTATATTCTTGATTAGCATCAACAGCCGAGTCGATTTAACGTTGTCCATAGAGTGGGAACGCCCATCTGTGGGCTATTCCAACACTTACATAAACCAATTTAAAAGTGTCTACAACCAATATTCCACCAAGATTAGCTTCAAGTGAACGCTTTTTTTCTGCAGCTAGTAAATTATTATGCTGCGTTGTACTTTGCTTATTAAATTTTTGTAAACATTCAATTTTATCGTGCGTGAAGATTCGTGAGCGTTTTTGAATCGTGCATGAATTCGCTCACGCGCCCTGCTCTAGTTTTAAGACCGCATTGCCTCAATTTTTAGGACACACATAATCTAAAAAGCTATTTATTGCTTAGAAATGCTTTAGGCAAGAGAAACCTACAAATTAGTCCAATATTCCTTGGTTGACATTTTAGGTAATATGTCCATAAATTTTTAGGTAGCTTTGAGCATTTTAACGTAATATTTTTTTCTGAGTGTAAGTCTTAACAAATATATGGAACCATTCTGACCAACTTCGGCCAATTTTGCAGCTGCCCCATTCCCGCTTATAAACTTATACCGTCTCGAGCGACCTCAACTTAATTTAGCCAAGAGTGTTTGGATGAAAGATTTATGCGCCCCAACTAGCAATTATCCAGCGGCAAAGAATATTTAATCACTTGCAACAGATTCAATTGAGATTTTCATTACACTTGCATTGCAAAACTTTTGGCAAAGTGAAGTCTATAGAATTGATTTTCTACTATTTTATTGCCATATCTTAACACAAGTATTTATATAATGGCATATATACCTCAAGCATGTTAATAAAGTTCATTCTTAAGGCTTCTGGATAGTGGATTGTTCATGAATGAATGTACAATATTCAGTTGTACACTAAAGTTAACAACAGAACATGACCTTCTTTAATTGTTATACTCTGTGATTAGATTTTTTATTGAAGAGTATTTTAAAAGTGAGCTTTTTTTTGGCTGGTCGGGGGGCGGTGTGGTGAAGGGGCGTTTTGGTTGGGGGGTTTGGCGCGGCGGCGGGATAAGGGGCGTCACAGATTTCATTCCAGGTGAGGGCGTATATATATGGTCAGTGGTCAGTTGTCCACGGTGTAGTGGGTTGTTTTGTCCATGAAGAGCGTCATAAAAGATAAAGAGTTCATTTTTTTTATAGCAGAACAAGTGTGTCCGTCCGTTACGCTCTAATCATAAACAGGAGCGTGGGCCGGTGACGGCAGAGGAGCGGTCGTGCTTTTAAGTATATAAGTTTAACGGGCGAAGAGGTTATGTTCGTCGCGGCCGTCGCGCTGTCAATCGCTCCGTTTACAGTGGGTCTTTCGTTCGAGGAATGCTGGGACTGTTGTTTAAACTTTAATAATACGGTGTGTGTCGTGGAAATACTATGTTTATTCAGAAAAACTTAGTGTAGGGGAGCGCCAGTGGCCGCCCTCAATTTCTAGTCGGGGCCGTGTCCGTCGCGCGTCTGTTGTCCGTATGTGTGTTTCGTCTTTTTCCCGCGGTTTTTTGGTGTTTCTGTATCGGTTTTTATCAATCCGCGGGGTAAGATCATAACTTTTTCAGATCAAAATCAGAGATGATAAGAGATAGAGGTTTGATATGTATGGAACATATGTTTCTTATACTTGCAGGCAGATCAAGTTTATTTTCAATTTTGGCCACGCCCCCGCAACATCGAAAAATCCTCATATCTCCCACAGTTTTAAAGATAGAATGTTCGAACCTTCTGCACATATTTATTTTAAAGATCGGATGAACGATATTCGATTTATAAGGAAAACAATCAATTATGGGCAGCACCGGTCGCAACGATGATGGGCAGCACTTCACAGGTACAGAGTGTGTTATAGTCGGGCTTGTCCGCTTATCTTTCTTGTTATAATAGGGTTGTTTGGATCTTTCATATTTATAGCCTTTCAGGTCCAATGCCGAGCTCCTTTCAATCTCTTGGCTTGTATGCTTCTTATTTTCGCTCAAGAGAAAAGTACCTACAGCTTAACAACAAATCCGAACGGCAGTTTGAAGAGCTTTTTCATGGCTAATTACTACAAACGCTGGTGCCAACAGCAGTGAGGTGACCGGGTGTGTAAGTTTATTTAAAGAAAAATCTTTTTCATTTGATGTTTCGAGGCGGTATCGAACCCACGACCTCTTGCTCAGCGATCGCACACACTAGACCCGGAGCCATACCCGGCCCGGCGGATTGAAGAGTAAAAAGGGTAGCCTAAAGTCGTGCAAATGTATGTAACAGGCAGCATGAAGCATCTCCGACCACATATAGTACATATATGTACTTTTGATCAGCGTCAACAGCCAAGTCGATCTAGCCCTGTCCGTTGTCTGTAATAACACATAGACAGAAGAGCTAAAGCAATCAAATCAAAGAAATTTGTTTCTAATTTTGGCCACGTCCCCTCCCGCCCCCGCAATAGACAACTTTCAATATTAAGAACATATTTTGCAGTCTGTGTATGTGGCCAATATCCATAATCTCTTAAAATTTTATACAGATCGGATAATTAATGGCTGAGTTATAAAGGTTACAAAAAAGTTGCATACTTTTCTGCGCAACTTGCGCTGTTTGCTAACATAACGTTGAACACTCTGTTAAACAATAATTCCCCTGAGTAACGGGTATATCGAATTCGGGCAGGGTGGACTGTAACTTAAGCTCTCGTTTTAAATCGATTTTAATCCAAGCAGACTAGGGCAAATATGTTTATAACAAAGTGAACATGTTCTTATTTAATTGTTCATTTTTGTTCAGTCAGAGTTGTTCTCTTGCTCTTGTTCAGCCGCTTTTTTTCTGAGAGCAGTTCAGTGAGAGCTATTCAGTCGCTCTTGTGCATTCTCTCTTGCTCTGTGAGTTGTTCATTGAGATTTGTTCAGTGAGTTGTTTAGTGACATGTTCTCTCAATTTGGTGACTCTTCAGCTGTCTATCTGACCGTGTCTTCTGTAGGATGCTACTTTCATAGCGGATGCTCAAACCGTTGCTCCATAAAGAATAATGGTGTTGACCATACACGCCATGAGCTGTCTGCTTCGATGTTTTGGACCTCGGGTGTTTGCCATTATACTTGAATCAGCGGTTGTCGCCTTCGCAGATTTGGCACTCACATACTGAAGGTGGTGGTCCCAGGTATTTGATGGTTGGGTGTGACTCGATCGTGATATAACCCTAACGTACCGTACGTAATCAAGATCTGTTCGAATTTATTTGTTGGCAATAGATTCTGAGCATTTGTATCTACCACAAATTCATCTATCTGATTCGTACATCTTTCAGGCCTCTTATTAGCAGTTTTATTACAGTCACGATGGTCTTGCGAAGCCAGGAAGGTAAATGATAACAGCAGACTATGTATGGGTCGGCAGAGTCCGGATCTCAATCCTCCTCTAGATCCTTTTGGGGCATGGCATAAGAAAATTAAAACTACAAGAACAGGCAGCAAAATCTAGTTATGGGGTAACCTCATTCATTAAATCATGGACGTTTTATAGTTATTAAACCCTTCTAAGTACTCGTTATCTACAAAGCACAAAACAGCAACCAAACCGAAAATGAATAAATCACAAAAACTCCTACAAATTTGTAAAACCAAAAATTTTACGATTTATGCACAATCCCTTTATAACATTCAAACATTTATTCATTAAGTTGAAGTCGATTTATTCATTGTGAAACTTTTCACGCAAATTCATTTGATTTAAGAACGTTATAATACTAAAAGCAAATTTGGCCATGGCCAGATTACTCTGCATGGAAATGGGAAAAATGGCACCAGCTGTAAACTCTATTGGCTGTTGCACTCGATGCAAAAAATAAAGCAAAGCCGTTTTATAGCGTCTATCCGCATCCACCCAGTTAGAGTGAAAGACCGCATTCGTCAGGTCTAAGCAATCTTCAATCAGCAGCTCGCAGCTCATACAAAATGGAAACGATTCCATCAGCAAACATGATAGAAAAAATATAGTTCCCAGCATGTTCCAGATGCTGGAGAAGAAATAGAACAAATTGATCATGGCCACGCCCAAACAAACGCCTAAGGAAACGAATTGAGCAAAAATAGTGCCCGAAGTCAGAGGTCTCATAATGTCGCAGCATCTGTAAAATAGAGCTCATTATTAAGATATTGCAAATCACCTTAAGGCCAAACTCACTCCAGAATGGTCCGGTGATCCTTGATGCAACCAATCAATTGCTGATAGTTCTCCTCCTTGCTTAAGTCCGAATCGCAACGCAAGCTCTCCACTCGATGTTTAAGAATAGTCAAATGACAACGAAATAGCATAGTGAAAATAATGGGAAAAGTGTCCGACTGTTGCGTTAGTGTTACAATTATGCTCAAGACAATCCACTCAAAGATTGAGGCCAGCCATAGTTGGACAACGCCATTTCTCCAATCACATAGAGGATTATACAGCTGCCAGGGTGGCGAACCGCT